>CM023951.1:22382572-22423904 GCA_013407115.1 Glycine latifolia
GACACTTTGATTAATAGAAATTAAGCATTTGCTTGAATAGGGAGCTTAGCCTCTTGTTGGTTCTTGATTGAAACCAAATTGATTCTTATCAAGGAAGCTTTCCTTTGTGGCGAATCCTCCTCCGACTTATCGTTCCATTTGTGGATCATGGCGTCATTCTTAGTCATTCCTTAATCTTCTCCATTTTTCTATTTGAGTTTTAAAGCACCATTCATGGAGTCTTGAAGCTTGCAATTTCGGAAACGATCCAAACCAAGCATTCATGTCTTGGTAGTCATCAAATGGTAATCAGAGCTTGATTTTGGAAAGCAATTAGTAAAGATTCCTATCTTTTTTGAAATTCTATGTATAGATGTGAGATGTCGGGACCAGGTGGTAAACCTTGCGAGGACCATGATCAGTGCATCATTGGGCCCTTGTGTGGGCGGTATGTTACATAGGGGGTGTATGACGGGTTACCCTTGCGAGGAAGGATTGTGTTCCTAGCCGGGTCATACATTGATGGTGCCTACGTAACATATGACATTTGCATGACAGAAATAGGATGGTTGACTACATAGTACGAGAAGTACTGGGGGCCACGTCTGTAGGGAGATCCTTATGACACCCATTTTGGCTGATCACCATGGGGGGTGAGTCCTGTGCACAACAGAGTGACCCTGACGTATTGCAGTAATCATTCGTACCATGGATTTTGGCCTATCTCCGGGATGGTACCACATTGCATAATGAGAATTGAGTCATGAGCATGCCCCATGCTAGATATTACAAGTCAATTTATGAGATGTTGTGGATGTTAGTGTTTGATGGGTGCTTGGAATGTTCGTATTGATATGTTGATGATCGTGTTGCTTCTTGACTGGGTTGTGTCCCTTTTCTGTTGTATTTATTGTTGTTATTTAATATGATGAACTCACATTTGCTTTGTTATACCTTATGGTTTGGTACATGTGATGATCACAAATCGGTTCGTGTGAGCAGATGGGCAGCAGTAGGTGCTTTTGGGAGAGGGCCGGGTTGTTTAGAGCCGCCGTGTTTTGCCGGGATGTCAATGGACATGATTCAAGGCAGTAGTTGCACTTTGCTAGATGCACCCCTTGTTTTAATGGATGCACTCCTTGTTTTGCTACTTACACCCCTGACTTCTATTTCTCCTTCTATTTGTAAAACACTTGATGTATATTTTGAGATATAATCTTTTGTATTTGCAATTAAATCAGGTCTGGTATGTGCACACATATATTGGAAATGTCTTATGAGTACCTTTAATTGCGTTATTTTCTATGAGGATGGTCGTTATATGCTCGCGAAAAAAATTTATCATCATTTTCACAATCAACTAAAGGGGTGTTCATTTTTATTAAAAATGAATTTATAGCATGGTCATGAGTTAGTAATACAGTAGCAACGTGGCGGGTCGTTACAACATGCATCATTCTTCATGATGATTTATATAAGATTCTTCAAGAAAGTTCAAAGAAAGTTGTTTACTGCAAAGCATTCAATCATACTTTGTTTGATTGGTAAAATACATCTCATTCATGTGTTGAGGATCATGAGGTGATATCTTTCTTGAACTTCTGACTGTGTTCTGATTTGTTACTTGTAAGATTTGTAATTTTGGTTGTTTGGTAACTATTACAAAGGGTTCTTAAAGCTGTTCCATAGTAGTTTTCTCTGGATGGTAAGAGTATAGTAGGGTTCTCTATGTCTTAGATAACTAAGAATCTAATAGGGTTTTAGATTTTTGTTCTTTGCCTAGGTTTGGTAAAGGGTGATTGTTGTAAAGCTTGTAAGAACTGGAATTTGTGAATAGTTGAACTCTAATCTAGTTTGATTAGAAGAACTGGATGTAGCTTCTCTTTGAGAGGTGAACTAGTATATGTTCTTGTGTTGATATCTATTCCTTTATCTCTTCTTGCTATCTTGATCTCCTGACTATTGTGAAATCTTTCTTACTAATCAAGTGCAGGTTTTTGTCATTGGATTCTTGGACTGAGTGGTTTGATTGAATTGAAGTATCATAGGTTTTTTAAAGTGATAAAATCCTTTAACTCTGATTTTCTAAAGTTTTTTAAAAGGTCAAGTTTATACCAATCCACCCCCCATCTTGGTATTTGAGTGTATTCATATTGTTTTCACTTGGTATCAAGAGCTGGTTCTTGAAAGTTATTCAAGATCACTATCTTTTCAAGAAAATGAATACCACACAGATTACCTTCAAGGAGGGTACCTCCCTCAATCATCCTCCGTTGTTTGAAGGAGAACATTTCAGTTTTTGGAAAAAATCGTATGCAAATTTTTATTCAATCAAACGACCCCGGTGCTTGGAATGCAATTGAAAAAGGTCCTTTGATCCCTACAAAAACTATTGATAATGAAAGAATTCCCAAGGAGTGGGATGAGATGACAGATGCAGAAAAAAGAGTTGTGCAGTATAATTTTAAAGCTAAAAACATGATTACATCTGTTCTTTCCTCTGATGAGTTCTTTAGAACTGTTAGGTGTAAAAGCGCAAAGGAAATGTGGGAGATGTTGGAAGTAACTCATGAAGGAACAGATGAACTGATAAGCATGCCTTGATTCATGAATATGAAATGTTCAAGATGAGAAATACAGAAAACATTTCTCAACTGCAAACAAGGTTCACTCACATTGTCAACCATCTTCTTGGTCTTAGGAAGATTTTTGATGCTGAAGAATTGAACATCAAAATCTTGAAGTGTCTCACAAGACCATGGCAACCAAAATTTACAGTAATCAAGGAACCGAAAGATCTATCCAAGATGTCCATGGCTGCACTTTTTTGGTAAGCTTCTTAAGTATGAACTTGAAATGTCACCAGCTAACACATGCAGAGGATGTAGAGAAGAAACACAAAAGTATAGCCTTGAAAACTGCATCAACTCATGTGGAAAAGGAAGAAGACTCAAGTGAAGATGAAAGTGATGAACATATGAACCTAATAGTGAAGAAATTTTGCAAGTTCATGAGAAGAAACAAGAACAAAAGGCTGTCAAAGTTCAACAAGAAAAATGATAGCAACAACAACAACAATACCTCCAACTTCACTTGCTTCAAATGTGGTAAACCTAGCCGCACTAAATCTTAATGTCCAATCTTTTTAATGAAGCAACAAGATGAGAGGAAGACAAAGAAAGAAGGGAAGCCAAAGAAGGCATACATAGCATGGAAAGACAATGATTCAACAACCTCTGAAGCAACAAGTGAAAATGAAGAAGCAAATGTTTGCTTCACATCCACAATAAGTGATGATGAAGAATTCTCAAGTGGTGAATCTGAGGTAAATTCTGAATATGATAATATTGTTGATGCTTTCCATGAGATGCATGAAGAGACCCAAAAACTTGCTCAAACCAATAATAGGCTGAAAAGTAATCTCAAATGGCATGTTACCAAAATTGTTGAATTGAAATCTAAACTTTGCAATTTGAAAGAAGCAAATGAAAAGCTTGTTTCAAGTTACAAACCTAATGGATGTGCATGTGCCTCATCATCTTCAAATGTTGATAAATGCAAGCTTTTACAAAAAAGAATTTGATGATTACAAAAACAGTCAAGGTGAAATATATGTTTTTGCTTTCAGAAAATTCTTACTTGGTTAATCTTTTGAAAAGACTCTATAGAGGAAAAACTAGTTTGAATCAAATGCTTAGTGTTCAAAAGTATGTTGGAGATACTTCTGGTTTGGGTTACAAATATGGATCAAAATCTTTTGGAAAAACAAATTTTGTACCACCAAAACAGAAAAATCAAATAGGCTTTTCAAAAACTAAGTATCATCCATTGACTCATTTTGAAAGAGCATCAAACACTATTACTTGCAATTATTGCATGAAGAAAGGTCATACATCCATTAGGTGCTATGCAAGGAGATACTATGTGCCTAATGGTGAATGCATTTGGGAACCTAAAAGAAAAAGGAAGCCAACTAACACCTATGGACCCAACCCACATTGGGTACCTTTCTTTGCTACTTAATTTGATTTTTGTAGGTGTGTCTAAGAGCAAAATCAGCATTATGGTATCTTGATAGTGATTGCTCTAGGCACATGACAGGTGACATGTTCATGCTCACAAATTTGACTCCCAAAGATGGAGGATATGTCACTTATGGTGATAATAATAAAGGAAAAATCATTGGAGAAGGAAATATAGGAGATAGCTTCAAAACAAAGATAAGAAATGTGCTTTATGTAGAAGGTTTGAAGCACAACCTCCTAAGCATAACCCAACTATGCGACAAAGTACTCAAAGTCTCCTTCAATGACAATTGTTGTTTAATATGTGATGGTCAAAATGGTGAGTTTATCCATGTTGGTAAGAGAAAGGGTAACATATATGTTCTCTCTATTGAGCATGCATTCATTCATAACACTAGCTGCCTTGTAAGTAAAATAAATGACACATGGCTATGGCATAGGAGAGCTAGTCACATAAACATGCATCATATGAACAAGCTTATAAGAAAGGATCTAGTCGGCTTACCTAAGCTTAAGTTTGAGAAGGACAAAATATGTGATGCTTGTCAAAAGGGGAAACAATCTAAGATCTCTTTTCAAAGCAAAAATGTTGTTTCCACCTCTAGACCTCTTGAATTGCTTCATATGGATTTATTTGATCCTTCTAGAACTATGAGCTTGGGGGGTAATTTCTATGGGCTTGTTATTGTTGATGATTACTCTAGATACACATGGACTTTGTTTATAAGATCCAAGAGTGATGCTTTCATGGCATTTAGAAAATTAGCCAAGATCATTCAAAATGAAAAAGCATGCAATATTGTTTCAATAAGAAGTGATCATGGTGGTGAATTCCAAAATGAGTATTTTGAAAATTTTTGTGAAGAAAATGGAATCAACCACAATTTTTCAGCTCCAGGAACACCCCAACAAAATGATGTTATGGAGAGGAAAAACAAATCCCTTGAAGAAGGAGCAAGAACCCTTCTTAATGAAACAAATTTGTCTAAATATTTTTGGGTTGATACGGTGAGTATGATTTGCTACACTCTAAATAGATTACTCATAAGGCCTATTTTAAAGAAAACTCCTTATGAACTATATAAACGTAGAAAGCCAAACATATCTCACTTATGAGCATTTGGCTGCAAGTGTTTTGTTTTAAACAATGGTAAAGATTCTCTTGGCGAATTCGATACTAAAGCTGATGAAGCTAGTTTTCTTGGTTACTCTTTGCAAAGTAAAGCTTATAGAATCTTTAGTAAAAGAACATTGTGTGTAGAGGAATCTGTCCATGTTATATGTGATGAGTCTAACTCCTCCAAGGAGAAAAAGTAGTGTGATATTGATGCAGGACCAATGGAAGAATATTTGCAACTCAATGATCTATATGAAAAGGAAAAGGCAGAACCATATGATGAATTGGAACAGTCAACACCATTACAAAAGCCCAAGGATTGGAGAACAACTAAAGACCACTCCCTTGATAATATAATTGGGGAAGTTTCCAAGGGAGTTTCTACTAGATCCTCATTAAGAAATCTTTGTTGTATTATGGCCTTTGTTTCATAGATTGAACCAAAGGATATTGACCAAGCCTTGCTTGATAAACATTGGATGATGGTCATGCATGATGAATTGAATCAATTTAAGAGAAATGAAGTTTGGGAATTAGTTCCTAGACCCTCTTCTCACAAACCTATTGGCACCAAGTGGGTTTTACGAAACAAGCTTGATGAAAGTGGCATTATAGTTAGGAATAAAGATAGATTGGTTGCAAAAGGATACAACCAAGAGGAAGGCATAGACTATGATGAAACCTATGCTTCAGTTGCTAGGTTGGAGGCCATTAGGTGGTTGCTTGTATATGCATGTTTGATGGATTTTAAATTGTTTCAAATGGATGTTAAAAGTGCTTTTTTGAATGGTTACATTGAGGAGGAGATATATGTTGATCAACATCTTGGATTTATTGATTACAAACATCCAAACCATGTCTTTAAACTGAGAAAAGCTTTGTATGGTTTAAAACAAGATCCAAGGTCTTGGTATGAGAGATTGAGCAAATTTTTGCTTGACTAATCTTTCATAAGAGGACAAGTAGACAAAACCTTGTTCATCAAGAAAAGAGGCAATGATATCTTGTTGGTTCAAATTTGTGTTGATGACATTATATTTGGTTCAACTAATCAATCTATGTGCAAAGAATTTTCTGTCTCAATGCAGAGTGAATTTGAAATTCCAATGATGGGAGAGCTCACATTCTTTCTAGGACTTCAAGTCAAGCAAATGAAGAATGGGACATTTCTTAGTCAAACCAAGTTCTGCCTGGAAATGATCAAGAAGTTTGAAATGGAGAAAAGCAAGGATGTTGCAACTCCAATGGCTACATCAACCTATCTTGATTCAGATGACAAAGGAAAAAGAGTTGATGAGTCAAAATACAGAGGAATGATTGAATCTTTGTTATACTTGACTGCAAGTACACCTGACATTATGTTAAGTGTGTGTTTATGTGCTAGATATCAAGAAAATCCCAAAGAATCACACCTTAATGCAGTCAAAAGAATCCTCAAATATCTCAAGTATCCACCAAAAGTTGGACTTTGGTATCCTAAAGGTGCATCCCTCAATTTAATTGGACATTCTGATTCTGACTTTGCAGGGTGCAAATTGGATAAAAAGAGTACTAGTGGAACATGCCACCTATTAGGCAACTCACTAATCTCTTGGCACTGCCAGAAACAATCTTGTGTTGCTTTATTAACTATTGAAGCATAGTACATATCAACCGGAAGCTGTTGTGCTCAAAGTCTATGGCTGAAGCAACAACTACAGGATTTTGGTGTTGAGTTAAAGGAAATACTCCTGCTCTGTGACAACACAAGTGCCATCAACATATCCAAAAATCCAATCATGCATTCAAGGACCAAATATATTGGGATAAGGCATCATTTCCTTAGGGATCATACCCAAAAGAGTAATTGTACATTTGAGTTTGTAGATACTCTAAATCAATTGGCTGACATCTTTACAAAAGCTTTGGCAAGAGATAGGTTTTATGCACTTAGAAACATGCTAGGCATACTTGATGAATCCAATATATGTTAGCATGTTATTATATTGCCTTTCTAAATGATTGTCCATATATCAAGATCAAAAAGATTGAGTGTCCTGCTGCATAATCACTATTATTATGCATAATAGACTGGAATAATCGATTACAACATGGGATAATCGATTAATTGATGATTGAAAGCTGTTATTGAAACTAATTTTTGCTTATGTAATTGATTACAACTTCGAATTAATCAATTACGCTCTGTTCTAGCTCTATCCAGAAAAATTGTTCACACTGGAGTAATCGATTACCAATTGAATTAATCGGTTACTTATGACTGAAAAGCTTTTTCAAAAACAAATTTGGACTAGATTAATCAATTACAATAAATGGTAATCGATTACAGTGTGTTAACTCTGTTTTGAGTTCTTACTGGAGTAATCGATTACACAACGATTTAATCGATTACACCATATAACTGAACCTTTGTTTGATTACGAATTAATCGATTACAGTCTTTCGTAAATGGCATTACTGCAACTTCTGCAGATTTCTTGGAAATCAAAACTGCCATATCTTAACAAAAATTCAAAATTCAAATTCTCCACTGAGTAATTAATATTTTGGGTATTCAAAATAGTTGTTACACTTATTCAAAATTCGAATTTGTGCCTTAAAACCCCTATAAATACAACTTTTTCAGAAGAAAGAAAATTCACACCTGAATTCCATCTCTCTACTCTGTTCTTATTGAAATTTCTAAGCATTCTTCTTCTTTCTCTTAATCCCAACCTCTGCCCATTTAATTCTTTTATCATAAACTGCCATGTCTACCTCTAAGAAAGCCAAAACCAACAAAAGAAAGGTTGGAAAATCTTGTAACGACCCCGTATGCATCCAATTCATTAACATTATCTTATGGTTTTAAGCGCAGCAATTACTTAACGTAATAAGTAATAAACAGAAGCAATACACTAAAACAAGACGTCATCTTACATCATACAATATAAACAAAACATTTGTATGGAATTTCGATAATACATCTCGGCACCCGAGTTCTGTTCCAAAAGGTACAACATAGTACAAACCCATACCAGGTTACATAATGAACAATAAAAATTGAGCCAAAAGGCCCTCAAAAGAATCGCCTTCCAAAATTCGCTTCCTCGAACCCTGCCTCGGTCTCTTGTACAGGATCTGCGATTAGTAGCCAACCCGGGCTCGGCCAACATGGCCTCTTAATCAAGATCCATCGAACAACCCCTACTCGGGTCTCTTACCCCAGACCTCATTCTCCACTTTCTGTTTATCACCTGCAATAAAATATAATCCTCAACCGGAGTGAGATACAATCTCAGTAAACTCGGGGTTCTTGGAGTCACACCTCCCCCTGGTTCACTTCCACAGTACATAGCATTTATATTGGCATTACAATTAACATAGCCAACCCGGCCTTTTAATAAAATAATACATGTACATAACCACACCAACATGCCATTCCAATACCAATATGCAATTTAGCCAACCAGTGAAGATATCACACACAATTGCATATCAGATATACAAGTTAGACAGCCAGTACACATATTGTGCACTCTTGTATATCTTCCAGTGCACTCCATGTACACATCACGTATCCCGCCCTGAGGTCCCAGACCTCGGACTCCACGTGATAACTCCACCAATGTGCCCTTCCAGCATAGACATGCACAAATGTACATCCAGATATACAAATTAGCCAACCAATGTACTTCGCGTACACAAATGCATATCCAGTTATACAAATTAGACAACTAGTACACATCTCCATTACATGTATGTTTCCAATCAAAAAGCAATAACACATAATGTAAATACACACACCATGATATCCAACAACCATCACTCCCCAGGAGTATGGTGGAACACAATCAAGGGAACAAACTCCAAAGAACAGAGAGCTTACTTTATCTGATTCCAGCACCGGCTACCTCAGCCTCATGTTTCCAACCACCGATATCTTCTTTATCAAGCCCTACATTAGGCAAGAAAATATCAAGAATGGTTCTCCACTGTTTCATAAAAAGAACCCAATTCTTTTCCAGATCTCAACCCTATACAACCAACCAGTAACTTGTAAACCCCACAAAGATCTATCCGGGCATAACAAAATACCCAAACCCAGAAAACTTAGCTTTCAAGGTTGAACCTTCATCAAAACAACCTCCTAAACATACTTTTCCAAAGAAATATCACCCAAAACCAACCCTAACTCATATGGGTCATTTTTCCTCTTAAATCCAAACTCAAAAAAAAAAAGGTAAAACTTGTGTTTACCTTAAAAACGTCAAGGAAGGCTTGTGGACAACTTCTAAAAGCTTGAATGTCTTTAAAGTGCCTTCTAACTCTTAAAGGTTGAAACTTTGCACTTTCTTTGGAGAAATGATCTCCTCGTCTGATGGTTTTCACAACTAACAAAGGGTGGAAACTAGTTTATAAAGTAATTTTCTTCAATCCTCACGTTGGTTGTAAAGGTGTTTAGGTCAAGAAATGGTTATCTAAGAAGCTTTTCTCACTTAACAATGGAGGAAATATAGAACAAGAGAGAAAGTGTTTTAGCAAAGACGGTGGAAATAAGGTTACTACTGAAATATCTCACTCGTGCATATCTTATATAGCCTGTAAGTTAACACGCGTCATAAAATAATATGAGAGCCTTCCCGCGTCAAAACAACCAGCAAGGAGTCAACACGTGTCACTTGTATAAAGTGAATATGTAGAGTCAACACGTGTAACAAGGCTAGGTCCGGGTTAAACAGCAAATACTACCTGTTTTAATCGCTTACAAATAATTATGTAGTCGATTACATAAGAACTCGTCCTTGGTACTATAGTACGTCCAATGTTCCCTCCTCCTCCGACCTAATCCAACCTATTTCGACCTCATCCGACCTACTCTACCTCATTCGACCTCATCCGACCTAATCTGAGTTCCTACCTTGGTACTTCACAAGTCCCAGGTTCCTCCCAACCTCGTCTGAGTTCCTAATCCGGTAACTTTGTCAAAAGGGGTTATGAGCTCTTCCAGTCTCTCTACTCGGTAGATCTTACAAGTCAACTAAATACGAGCTCCTCTGAGCTCAACTGAGATCACAACTCGGACCTCAAAGAAAAGGAACATACGGCTCTGCCGATATAGCTACCCGGTCGCTCTTTCCTTCCTTGTCTGAATTCCTTTCTATACAACAGCGCTTTTGCCCAAAAGTGTTATGTATAAACACCACTTACGTGGCAGTACCCCGGTCATGCACTAACCCGGTCTTCCTATAAAACTAACATACAACACAATCCTGGATATGAAAAGGTGTTATCTACACCCCCCTCTTATCCGAGTTCCAAAATACACCCCCTTGTGACACCCGGTCATACGAACTCGGATTTATCACAGGGTCATTATAAATCTTCCAATCTTGCTAGGAACAGGCTGAATCATTGATTCCCAAAAGAAAAAGATAGAATGAACTACATCCAGTTCAATGCCACCAAACTGGTCATGCCTACTAAGTATTTGGACCTCAATTGGTTCATCAATGAGGGATTTCAATTCCCTACCATGCTTGAAGTCCAAGGTTTGAAGAAATTCCTTGAACTTAAGGGTACCTTCTACCCTGAATTGGTAAAGGTATTTTACACCTGTGCTAAAGCCAACATGCATGGGATTATTCACTCTCAAGTGAATGGTGTGCCCATGGTAATTGATGCAGAGGTTTGGTTTGCTATAGCTGGAATCTCCTCTGCAGGAGTAAGGAGATTTGATGAAGAAATTGGGGGCTACAACAAAATTGACACCTATAGAGGGATGCTTCAAGACCCTCAAATTAGGCTGAACTAAGGCTTGGCACTGGCTCTATGACAGGTGAAGATAGACTTATTCACCACATAATTACATATATTTTGACTCCAAGGTCAACCAACCATGCTCAAGTCACAGATGATGATTTACAGTTGGTGTATGGCATGAAGACCTCAACTTAGATTAACTGGGTTCTTGTTTTTGTTGAAACCATGCTAAAAGCTTCAAGATTAATCAGCTATAACTTTCCATACATTGTGTTAATCTCAAGGTTTATAGATTACTTTAAGATTGATGTATCAAATGAGATTGTAGACAACACAACAAACATCACCAACCTCATCAAAACAAAGCATCTAAACAAGCTTGGATTGGCGAAGACTCCTCAAGGATGGCAGATGGCTGGTAAGCAACCTTAAGCTGAAGGTGCTAAAGAAGGAGCTGAAGAAGAAGAAGAGGTTGAAGAAGGCCCTGCACAACAGTAATACAGCCCCTTTGAATCTGTCATGATTCAAAAGATGGATGCTTTGTTGTCTCTACATCATTAGCATAGGGCTTAGACCAACTCATCCTTAGAAGAGATTCAGTCTAGGCTGGAAAATATAGAGTCTAGGATGGTTCTACATGGTTTTGATGAGCCCTAGTTTAGCCTGTTTGAGTTTGTGCTTGTGATTGTAGTCTGTTTTCTGATGACTAGCAGCTAGCTAGGTTAATGTTCTATTTCTTTCAATATTTCAGCATTGTGTTTTCCCTTTCTGCAATTGAAATTTCCTTCCCTCTTATCCTGATTTAACTATCATATTTTTTGTCTTTTGATAAGCCAAATAGGGGGAGCAATAAAGGGTAAAGGGGAGATATAAAATTTAAACATCTATTGCTCTATTTTCTAGGAAACACTATCTAAAACAGGGGGAGCAATCAAAGCATTAATTTTCTGCTTATGCAAGGTTACTTAACACTTGATCTTGGCCAAGAGCTAAGTTGTTTTCAAGACAAGCTTGAAGCTCCTATCATTCATCTATCTCATGAACTTAAAGGGACGCCAAATGTTCAATTGGTATTTGGCATGATCAAAGCCAAAAAGGGGGAGATTGTTGGATATAGGGTGAGCTGGGAAGAAGATCAAGGCAAGGAATAAGTTTTTGCTTAAGAGTTTTAGCTTTTTACATGCCAATCAAATTGAAGGCATTTGTAATTTGTCTAGTTGTTCAAGAGGCTTGCCCTGTGATCTTTGCATTGCATAAGCATAATCACATACATGCATTAATGATTTAAGAACAGCATATAAGGTTACATGTTTGCATTTGGAAATAAAATTCTCATGGCTTAGGTTTTGAAAAATCAAACTGTGCACTGCCTTAATCGATTACACACAAATCGTAATCGATTACCAGCTTGTGTTATTCCTGAAAAAACCATGAATAATACTTTAATCAATTACAAGCAAAGTGTAATCGATTACACAGTACAATGTACAAAACATGCATGACTGCCTTAATCGATTATCACTCAACTGTAATCGATTACCAAGGCTTATTTAAAAATTAAGCATGACTGTCTTAATGGATTACCACTCAATTGTAATCGATTACAAAGGCTTAATTCATAACTGAGACTAACTGCTTTAATTGATTACATTGTTCTTCACAGTTTTCCAGATTGGTTCAAGAACACTTTAATCAATTACTTGGTGTATTAATCGATTACAGTTGTTAAAACAATCGATTACCATGTGTCGCAACCTATCTGGCCATGAAAAAAGAAGATTTCCAAAAAAGGAAAACTTGAGAGGAGTCGCCACCAACATTTATTTAAGGAAAACGTCTGAAAAACCAAAAAGATAAGGCATGGTCTACGATTTTAGAGAAAAAGAGTTTGGGAGTCATTTATGTACGGGGAAGGTGTTAGCACCCCCCACATTCGTCATGAAGATGACAACCTTTAATCAAGTGTGCTAAAAATAAAGTGACTTTTGAATTATTTATCTTCCCTTAAGAACATGAATTTATTTTATTTTTATTTTTGTTTATTTAGAAAAGAAATCAAATTTTTATTTTTTAGAAAAGAGAAGATTTTATATATAATTATTTTTTTTAGGTCAACAAGGGATTTGCCCCCGCTCCTATGTATCCTCAAGTGCAATGAGGAATCAGACACGTAGTTCTTTTTTGAAAACAACTTGTGTGTTGAGTTGATTTTATCTTTTCTGAAAGATTTATTTTAATTGCGTGAAAAAGAGTCGTTAAGGTGTTGGACCTTGAAACGACGTTAAACTTGAAGTAGAAAGAAAAAAAAAACGGAGAGAATCGCTTAAGGCAGTGGACCTTGAAGCGATCTTAAATTTGAAGAAAAAGTGAAGAGAATTGCTTAAGGCATTGGACCTTGAAGCGATCTCGAGTAATATGAAATTTTTGAGAAAAAGGAAAATTGAGTGGTACTTCATTTGAGTGGTTTTAGCTTTTTTAGAAAAGATTTTGGATTTACGGAAAACTCTATGAAATCAAGCAAGTCGGGGACCCAGCATGATATTCACAAAATCTATCCACGTGTTATTGAAACACCACCAAGCAAGTCGGAGACCCAGCATGGAGTGAACGAAGCATAAGCGCGTACTAAAGATACTAATGCTAAAATAAATGAGTAATTAACATAACATTACGTAATCAAATAAATTAAATGGAAATAGGAAGGGATAGAATAGAAGTGGGGAGTACACTTAGTAATTAGGGGTACATGCAGTAAGGATAGGGGATGCAATAAGCAGTGTTTATCTAATTACAAAAATGGGTCAAGTCCAATAAAAAAGGTGCATTTATGAATATGGGGGTGTGAATAGCATTACGTGCATTGTTTCAAAGTGGGCTAGGCCCAACAAATAAGGGATGTGTAGTTATAAAATTGGAGATGTGAATAGTATTAGGCATTTGATTTCAGAGT
This sequence comes from Glycine latifolia, assembly GCA_013407115.1. Taxonomy (NCBI): domain Eukaryota; kingdom Viridiplantae; phylum Streptophyta; class Magnoliopsida; order Fabales; family Fabaceae; genus Glycine; species Glycine latifolia. The sequence continues at coordinate 22,396,386 of CM023951.1, forward strand.
GGGCCAAGCCCAACTGTTAACGGGGTGTACTTATTAAAGATGAGGTGCAAAAAGTAATTTTTTAATTTTTTTAATTTTTTAGGGTTGGAACCGGGTCGGGGCGACCCCGGCCCAACCCGTATTTTCTGTGACGGGTAGAGCAGCCATGGAAGCTACGCGAAAATCGTGGGGAAGCCACCACAAAGGGTGTCAAGTCCCCCTTGACACCACCTTGCACAAGGCCAGGTGGCACGAGGGCGGCCAGAGATGGAGGCAGCACTGCGGCACGGTGGCGGAAGCGATGGTGGCCGGAAATTTCCAAAACAAAAAAGAAAGTGAAGAAAGAAAGACAAAACGTGAGGCTAGTGACAAAAACCATGGAAATAGAAGCAAGAACACAACCAAGAAGATGAAAGACTACAATAAACCTTTGAACGAAATCCAACAATAGATAATCAAAAGGAACTAAGGAAAACGCAAAAGAGAAAGAAAAACGTAAAGAAGAAGAAGAAGAAGAAACCAAAGAGAGGAAGAAAGGAAAGAATGGGAGAATGAGTGGGTACCTCAGGAGACCCCTCTCCCTTCTTTGATGACGGTGCCAAATGTCGACCTCTGATTGGCTCGATTTGTCTTCTCTGGGATCCGTGCCTGGCTGTGCAATCAATTCAATTTTTTACTGTTCCTTCCTTGTGCCTCTTATACTGCTGTTATTTTGACCTAATGGGCTTTGTGGCCCTTTTCTCCTTTCTTTTTACTCTCTACTGCCTTTTTTTCCTTTTTGTTACCTTCTTCTCTCTTTTTTTTAAGACTGCTATATCTTCTTTATCTATTTATTTACTATTCTTTATTATTTTTTATTGTTATTTTTTAAACTATTATATTTTTTGTTTGTTATCTTTTTTTTCTTTTCCTTTCATTTTGTTCTTTTTTTTTTCTTTATCTTTTTTTTCAACCCGGACAGAATTAGGGTATGACACCATGTCGTTTTAATCGATTACATACTGTTACATCTGTTTTCTATTTAAAGCCTTTAGGTCTGTACATTAAGGATATACTCTAGCAATTGATTTCATGAATCACTCTCTACTCCCAAAGATTTATTAGTCTAAAAAAAAGATTTTGTCAGTGTCTCATACATCTTGCTCTAAACTTCAGATTACATGCATCATTCTTCATGATGTTTTAAACAAGATTCTTCAAGAAAGTTCAAAGAAAGCTGTTTACTACAAAGCATTCAATCATACTTTGTTTGATTGGTAAAATGCATCTCATTCATATGCTGAGGATCATGAGGTGATGATATCTTTCTTGAACTTCTGACTGTGTTCTGATTTGTTACTTGTAAGATTTGTAATTTTGGTTGTTTGGAAACTATTACAAAGGGTTTTTAAAGCTGTTCCATAGTAGTTTTCTCTGGATGGTAAGAGTATAGTAGGATTCTCTATGTCTTAGATCACTAAGAATCTAATAGGGTTTTAGATTTCTGTTCTTTGCCTAGGTTTGGTAAAGGATGATTGTTGTAAAGCTTGTAAGAACTGGAATTTGTGAATGGTTGAACTCTAATCTAGTTTAATTAGAAGAACTCAATGTAGCTTCTCTTTGAGAGGTGAACCAATATATGTTCTTGTGTTGATCTTTATTCCTTTATCTCTTCTTGCTATCTTGATCTCTTGACTATTGTGAAATCTTTCTTACTAATCAAGTGCAGGTTTTTGTCATTCGATTCTTGGACTGAGTGGTTTGATTGAATTGAAGTATCATTGGTTTTTTAAACTTGTAACCTTTGCAACTTTTTTTTGCTTCTAATTTTTTATTTCTTTGAAGTTTTCCAGCCACCAAATCAATACTTTCTTGGCTGCACTTTGATTATTTTTTCAACCACAATTTCATAAACATTTGGGCTGCACTTCTTTGTTTTTCTTTTTGTACAACTTCAAAAATCCTCTAAGAAATTGAATGATTCACGAAAATATGATGTATAACAATTGTAAAATTTGCTTCTAACAACTCAATTCAGTTTAAGCATGAGATTAGAATCAAAACAAGTGGTCATACAACACAAAAACACTAACTAACACTAGATTACAAGAATCAAGATTAGAAAGTTAAAAAAAAAATATATCCAGAACACATGAAGAACATGAAGAACAAGAAGACTTGAAATCAAACAAAACTTGACGAAAGACTTAAGGGTTATGTGGCAGATCACTGCACAATAATAACCCACCAAGGATTTTCACCAAAAACACAAGAACACTAGGAAAAGAAAGGATGTATAGATTTTCGAATAGGTGCAGAATGTTTACCTTTGAAGAACTTTTAAGAACTAAACTTGAAGAAGAATTCCACAAGGATTAGGCTCTAGATACCACTTGATGTAGCTCTGATGCCACTTGATGTATGGCTGAACCCATTAGCCATTTAAATTCCCAAATCTACCTTGCAATGAAACCCACTCTTCAAGATTTCTCCAACAACCCAAGTTGTCCTTAATTCAAGTGCAAGACTTGGCTGAAAGGAAGCTTGTTTGTCCAGCAATGGAAGATGGAAGAAGGTAAGACATGAAGATGGATGGCACCATGGAAAAGCTTTCTAATAAGCCTAGGAAGAATCACCATAATAGCATGAAGCCATTGATAATGATGTATGTCTAAACCCATTAGACATGAATTTCCCAAATCTACCTTGCAATGAAACCCAATCTTCAAGCAACTTTCATGAACACACAAGCTGTCCAAGCTTTCATGAAAATGTATGGCTGGAAGCTTTCTTTAATGGCAGCAATGGAAGATGGAAGAGAGGTTAGGGATGAGGATGGAAGACACCATGGAGAAGCTCTCCAATAAGTCTAGGAAGAATCACCACAATAGCATTGAGAAGCCATTGATAAGACTCAAGAAGTTCTTGCATAAGAACAAGAGAGAAACTCTTGCACAAATTTCAGATTTGTATTAATGAACCAAAGTTTTTTTACATTTAGTTTTGGGCACCTTATAAAGGCCACAAAATTACAAGCTAATGCACATGAAATGACAATTCAAATAAAGCTTGTAGTGTACACTAAAGGAGCCCAAAGCAAGCTTAATGAAGCTAGTGGTGCAAGCTTCTCCTAAGTGACCCTTGGCTGTCCCAAACTCCCTTGGCTGTCCCATTTTTTTAAAAGGTGCAGTATTTTTAGCTTCCAAGTGCAGCCAACTAATTTACTAAGTTGCTACACAAATTACACACAAGTGCACCTACACCTCTTTACACAATTGCACTAAAAAGCCTTTTTGTTGTTTCTACTTTTGCTTCTAACAAGTGCTGAATTTAATTGGAATTAAATTGAATTTGAGACATTAAAATCCAGCCCTTATTATCCTTGAGTTGGTGTGCTTCATGCTTGTCCAAATTAGCCTTGGTGTGGTCTTGAAGTGCTTGGGTTCTAGCTCTTGTCATGGGTCCTTTAAAGCTCACCAAAGGAAGTGCTTCAAGCTCTCCTTCTAGACCTTTAGCTTGCCATGGACCTCCATCAAGAGGTTCTTGCACAAGAACAAGAGAGAAACTCTCTACACGATTTCAAATTGCATTCAAATGAACAAAAGTTGTTACCATCAATTTTTGTGTAGCTTATATATATATATATATATATATATATGGCCCACAAAATTGTTAGTATATAGATGTCCTAGAGACAATCTTTTCATTAGATTAGGACATACATGTACTTTTCAATATTGTCATAAATAAATTATAAGCGCTCTTTATCTTGTTTCATATTCTGTCTCGATATCATTATTAATATATGAGTAACTGGATAAAACCCTTGGAATAGAATAGGTATCTCTTGAGTATCAGTGATGGGATTACGATCATGAGGATTCAAGGATACCAGATGTCTACTCCTAAATTTTAAGTTCCTAGTCTAGAGACACTGAGAATGGGGATCAGTGATCTCGGATAAGACTAGCACGACTTATCTACTTGTATGCAGATACAAGGTAAAGACCTCATGAGCTACAGACATGGAGATGTCTTAGCTAAAGTCGTGGGTGGACCTATAAGGGTATAGCTCGCACTGAACGGACCCATAAAGAGACTTTATGAGGAAATCTCACAGATAGTATCATTAGAAGTAGTCTCTTATTATTTGGGTGTGTCTTTCCTTAGACCAGAAGTTTTCACCTAGACTGTGTTCTAGAAGACATGCTTTGATTGTATACCTCGTCTGCCTGAAACATGGAGACACATAGGTATACCATTGGGCATGTCCTGAAAGAACACGAGTCTAGGGTGACTAGCTGAAGGAATTCGTCAAATCTCTGTGAGAGATTAGATTATCTGTAAACCGGAGAAATCAGGATGACATTTACGGGACTCGGGAATCTATGCATAGTAAAATAAATCATGAGATGATTTGCCTTTAGAGTCAGTAAAATTGGAGACTCCCTATTTCATATTAAAGCTTACCCTAAACCGCAAGGGCAGATAGGTTTCCTTACCCTAGGTTTTATAGGAAGGTAACCGAGATGAAAGGAAATACATACGGAAACCAAATAGATTTAATAGGAAGATCTTGTCATTTACCTAACTAGTTCTGGGGCAACAAAGCATTGTTAGTGCTCTGTGTTGTCATTAAATGGGTAGTGGCCTTGTTGGGCCCAAACTCATTTATGTCAGTAGCTATGTTAGGCCTAATGGGTCACACACTAACACTTTATTGTCATGACATTATAGCATTAAAGGTTTTGGGCCTAATAATGGTTGTTGGCCCAAGAAAGAGTTTGGATACCTATCTTAAAGAGAGAGGGGGGCATGAATGGAGTTAATGGGCTTGGATAGTCCAAGACATTATTAATTATTTTAAATAGTTAAATTAATTATCTAATATTTAAATTTGATAATTTAAATTTTGAATTTAAATATTTGAATTAACTATAGTAGTTAGTTTCATATCAAAAGGAGAAGATAAGAGCTAGATTTGAATTTAAATTCAACTAGCATCTTATCATGATCATGTCCAAGATTTTGGGAAGAAGTTTGAGGGCTGATTATGGAGCTTACATAAGGCTGATATTTAATTATTATTTGGCAAAATAATTCCCAAGTAATTGACTTGGTCTTAGGAGGATATGATAGGAGGTTGTTGGCAATTTTTGAAATACAACAACTCTATCTTTTCTTCACGTGTGGGATGCTTCATAATCAGATTTTTTGGTTAAAAAAATCTGACTCAAACTCTTCTATAAAGTGTGCTATTGTGATCATAGTTCTCTAATTGTTTTTTTTTAAAACAAAAAACCTATCTACCTTCCTCCACTTTCACGTGCCCTTGTGTGAGTTTTGACAGAAAATTCAGCCACCAATATCATCTATTGGTGAGTCTCTTAGATAAGTAAAAACGCTTTGAAACCTAACCTTCATCCTCTCCATTGGTGTGCCTAGCCTGCCTCCTTTGGTGTTTGTTGGTGGTCTTCAAGAAGTGTTCTTGAGTCTTGACAAGAAGTGGTGTGGATCAACATTAGAGGGCTTGTATCTTCAAGCCTATCCTTAATCATCAAGTTACGAATATAAACAAGGTAACATCTATGTCCTAAAGAATGATTCTTGTGTGGTATGTGTGTTTCCGCTTGAATTTTTTTTTTTGTTTTTCTTACATGCCTTCGGGCTTCATGGCCCTTTCTTACAAAAATTACAAGCTTAATGCCACTAAATGTAAGGAAAATGCAAATTGAAATGAAGCCCAAATGAAGCTTGAAGTGTAAGCTTCTCCTAAAATGATTCTTGGCTGACCCAACTTGTGCAGTGCAGTTTTTATGCTGAAGTAATCGATTAATTTGCACTTACAATCTATTAAAATAGAGTTTTTACACATTCTGATGCTTAAGTAATTGATTACAGCTATCTGGTAATCGATTACCATGGACAACAACTATTTTACAAAGTGCCTTTGTAATCTATTACAACAAACAATATTTCTTTTGTGTTTGCACTGAGTTGGTGCGCTTCTTCATGTTTGTCCAAAAGATACAAGTTAGTTTTGATGTGGTATTGAAGGGCTTGGTTTCTAGCTCTTGTCATGGGTCCTTTAAAGCTCACTAAAGAAAGTGCTTCAAGCTCTCCTTCTAGACCTTTGGCTTGGAATGGACTTTCATCATTGAGTCTAACATTACTGGTCCTAAATTTGTCACATTAAGTGATGACATATCGCTTGATGCCTCACGGAAAACCATTATTGACCCCATCGGAGGTTGTAGAATTTTACTTGATCTTTTTTACCATCAACCAATTTATATAGGTGATGTTTGTGTTGAATACGAGTGTATGGAACTTAAACGCAACAATGATGTGTGAAAAATATTTTTCACCTTTTCAGAATTTACTTAGCAAAGGCCCAATTGAGTTAAATGAAACTTTTGGCCGATCTCCAAATGATATCTTTATCCGGTTGTGCAAACCAAGGAAACCAAAATGTGTTGATGAAATCATTGCTCTTATGTGTGATAAATATGTGTAGTTATGTTTTTATTTTATAAAAGTCGTATGTTTTTTTTTTAATTTTATTTTAAGAAAAGTCTGTATTATTCGTGCTTGTTTAGTTGTTGATATTTGTTTTATGAATAAATTAAAGAGATTGTTGTTGTTAATACTAGGCATATGTTGTTTAAACAATTGACGAACGCAAAAAATAAGTAAATAAAGAACAATATATACTTTTAAAAATGCCAAAACAACAATAATTGTGCATGCTACATCAAAAGATAATATTAATTACAATAATACAAAAAAAAAATCATTCGCCTCTGCCACCCTAGGCAACCTTGGTTTCCTTCTTCCTTTGTCTCTCTAGGTTGTACCCAACTTTGAAGCCCTTCAACAACAATTGCAAAGCTTGTTGTAAGGTCTGACGTGCCCTTTGGCACGACTCTAAGGTCCAATAAGCTCTGCATAACACCTAATGCCATCTGGAATCAATCCTACAAGAGCAATTTCACTTAGTAACTATATTTGAAGTGTCAATATAGGGAAAAAATGAACAAAATCAAATTTGATTTACCTGGTAAGTGTAACGACCTAAAATTATTCTAAATATTATATTTTTACTAAGGTTAAATTTTTAAGAATCGTTAAATAATTTTTATTACTATTTTAGTTTTACTGAACGGATCCTAGTATAAATTCTAAAACATATAAATTATAGAAGTTTGTTAAACTGATATATATAATACGTAGCCACAGTCCTTGTACAAGAGTCATTCTCAACCAAACATAAAGATACTACAAGCACTTTCATCATTCATTTCCTATAGACAATTCTTTATCTTTGTACCACCATCAGTCCAAGGCGTCAATGAAATTGACCACTGTTGCCATCTATAAAAAAAAATGAAACAAATCTAGTGAGAAATAAAATTTCTCAGTAGGCAAAAACTAAACCACCAAACACGTTAGTACGTTAGTAAATAATTAACATATTCAAATGAAGCAATAAAATAATTATGCAAACTATATGGATGCATGGGATGAATTTTCCCAGAGTGCACATGGCTTCTACATATCGTACTGTATGTAGCTACACCTCGTACTGGATGTAGATGTTGTGATCGTCTTACGCAAACATGCATGATTTTTGCCATATATTTGCACCTGGTTACTACATATCGTACTGTATGTAGTATCAAATTTTGTTTCACAAATCTCGTACTGGACTTGGAAACATAAATCAACATATCATCAGTCAAAATCCATTCATAATAAAATCCATAAGCAAAACACATACCATCTTATGGAAAAATTGTTGTTGTCATAACATCATACTTACCACAAGTATGGTTAAACCACCATACCTTATTCAAATAAGATCATTACCACTTAGGCATGACCTTTGATTATCCTCAAGCTATAAAAAAAATCATGTTAGTAACCTAACTAATAAACCACAATATATCTCTAAAATAATTTCTAACACCTTTAAACTTTCACAAGAAAATTATAACCTAGCATGCATTTTAATCTCCTTTCACCTACCACCTTGCTACTTCATCCTCAAATTTAATCACTCAAACATTTGAACCATTTAACTACATACCATTCAACCTCTACTTCAAAAAAATTAATTCAAAACAGTCCCATTATAAAAATATTAACAAACAGCCCAAAGGTCATCAAATCACTCACAAAAATCATCAAATGTGATTCCAAATATCACTAATATTTCAACCTATAAATCATCACCTATCCTATGGTTAAAATCAACATTTCCACATCATAAAATAACCCTCAAATGACATGAAATTACAGCCTAAATAATAACCATAAATCTGTACATTTAAACATGTAAATTAATCCAAATCAATTCTTAATTAAAGATTGAAGCCTAGCCTACCTCAAATGGATTTGGATTTGAAATTGATTAAGTGGCTGCTTCTTTTTGAATATCTTCTAAGAAATGAAGCCTTGAAAGAAGAAATTGATTGGTGGATGAGGTGGTAGAAGAGGTCAAGGTTTGTAGGCAGCAAATAGAAGGCAAGACAATGAAAGCAAGACACAAGGAAAATTGGAATTGGCCTTGGCTTTGGGATGCTAGCTCCTACGTGAATTTTTTTCCACAGCCCTAGCTATTTATACTCATTTATTTCAGTTATGTTTTAAGTGATTTAGTTGGGTTGTAACTGAATTAGGATTTAGTTTGGTTAGAATTTAACTAGGTAATTATTACCTTAGAAGATATTATGACTTAAGCCTTATCTTGACTTGATTTTTCTTGGTCAAGATTCCATTTAATCCTTGACTTGGGGGCAGCTGGCCTATGCACGTGGAAAGGCTTATTCAAGAGAAAAAATTTGATTGGTTTAATGCTTGCTTTCCACCTTGAAAGGCCACCTAGAAAGGTTGATTCAAAAAGCTTATCTTCATTGACTTACCATTGACTTTGGTTTACCAAACTTTTCTTCCTATTAGTTCACTTAGCTATGCCTATTCTATGACTTTTGCACGTGAATCCACTTCTGGATAGTCCCTATTTGAGCTGAATATTTGATTCCTTGGGCCAAAATTTCAAGAGTTGCAAGTTTTACTCAATCCAAATGGTCCAAAGGGCTATAAGCACTCAACCAGATAGGGTTCACTCATTATTTATTCTGTACCAACTTACTAATCCAAAAATTCTCATTTTCTAGTATGTTAAACTACAGTTTGTAAGCTTTCCAAAAAGGTATCACATGCCTTATTTGGAGTTATAAAACTCGAGATATAGAATTTTTAATCTATACTTCCAAAGCTGCCAGCGAATTTAACTTAGGACAATGACATCCCTTAGTGTTTTTGTTATTGCAAATAGTAGTCAATCTAGATTGGTCTGAAATTTTAATATGTTGTAGTAGACATATAGATCTTTAATTCCATACATCATACACTTAATTTGAATAAGAATTGAGAGAGAAATAAATTTTGCAATTCGGGTGGCAGATATGGAAGTTTTTGGGCAGCTTAAATAAAATTTGTCCTATTTTTCTTGTATCCAACTATCATCCTTCTTCCATAATTCAATCATAAATATAACTCATAATATAATTTTGAGGATGTTACAGTAAGAGTAGTCTTGACCTGGTACACTAGTAGTGGTTGGCTAGATGGTAGCTGTATTGCGATGGGTGGTAAACGCACAGGAGGACGTGGTGGTTGTTTGTTTGATATCGAAATGACATAGGATGAGAAACCTTGTAAAATCAAGGAAAATAGTAAGGGGTACAAGCCCAAGGACCCCTAGGTGGCGCAACATCGTCAAGAGGAATGACATGTTGTTGTCACTCCGCCCACGCCATATCACAAAGTTGATACATAGGACAATGAGGTAGAAGTAGAACAGGGCCTCCTTTGCAAAAGGCCTGACACCCCTGTGGTGCTCATAAGGACACAAAGCGACAACATCCATCTGCAACTCTTCTAGCTTCTCCTTGATTGGAAGGGCAAAGCCAAAACCTCTAGTTGGCTTTCATTTAGGTCATCTAGAGCCCTGGTCCCACACTCTAAATAGCCAATAATAGGCATATGCACAAACACTCATGACTTTAAAAAAATATTGACAAAAAAATTAATTACAATAATAAAGTAAATATAAAAAAAATCACAATACTAAAATAATATACTTACCATGAGTAACGTCATATAACCTTGAATTTGCTTGTTGGTGTTCTAGCTCACATAGAAGAGATGATCGTATAGGTAAGCCAGTGCAGCGACTCCCCATGCGTACTCGTGGAAAGCATCCAGGTTATCGGGGTAGAGGAGGTAGGCAACATGGACGTAGGTCGAGGACTTGTCAGCAAATATCGCATTGTTAACCAAGTGTAGAAGATAATTTATGGTTGCCTACTTGTAACGCCCTGAAATTTTGATAATTGAAAATATATGTTTGATGTATTTATTGTATTATTTACTTACTTTATTAATTTGGATTAGTTGAAGTATTGTGCAAATTGTCATTATTCAATTGATTGGTGTGGACGTTAGGTTATGTGGAGTTTGATTGATTTGCATTGAAATTGTGTGTTTCTGAGTTTGACCCAAAACCTATTTTGGTAAAATCACAATCTCAGATTGGTTAACCATTGGATCTCTTTCAAATTTGCAAGATAGGCTCATAACCCATGTATGCAAATTGTGACTGTTGGGATTTGAGGAATAACATCTAGAGCATGTGATATCATCTTTTAACATTAGCAGTGAAATTTGTTAAAATTGGGTCAACTCGCCCAAGCGAGAAGAATTCACCTAGGCAAGTAAAGTCGGCTACAAATACATGCAGCAGTGTGAAATCACGAATCTTTTGCTTTCTTCTTCCCGAAAACCTTTACCCAAGCTTTCATCCTCCTCCTCCACCACCCACAACCACTAGTGATCATCACAAGCTGTCATTGCTTGCCGTCGGACCACCGCATGGAGAGGAACACTTTAATCGGAGCGAAATCTTCAAAACTCAACTTGAGAATTCGGTAGAGAACAGAGCCTCCAATCCCTCTTTTGTGGTTTCTTTAAGGTAACCATGATTTCCTTGTCTTCTCCTAGCTAGTTTGAACCTCTCTTAGTATCTTTTGTGACTTGGGTACTGTTATTGGATGTTTTTACACTTCCTTTGAAAAACCTTTGAAAATGAGATGTTGTAAAAGTTACCTTTTTATAATTTTGATGTCATTTTTGTGACCTTCGTTGAACTCGGTCACATTGGTGTGGTCGGAATTTCAAAATGACGTCTTTTTCATGTGGACTCCCAAAACACCATTTTAGCCCTTTTTAAATTTGACTGGGTATTTGACCCTAAATGTTAATGTTAACCTTGTCTTTGAAATCTATACTAAATTGTCTTCAATTTGGTATATAGAGCTCTGCGTATGGACCAAAGTACGTGAACTTGAGAAATCTCAAAATGATTCTACAAGGAGCTAACAAAGGGATATAGATAAGTGAGGGGAGTTTATTGTTTGTTTACAACTTTTGATACCATAGTTGGGGTCAGGGAACCCAATTATGGAGATGTATGACTGTCCCTGTTATGTGTTGATTTTCAAGAAAAATTGTGTTTTAAACTAATGGGTTGTGATATGTTTGTTATTGATGAATGAAATTGTGAATGATGTTGTTGTTGTAATGATTAGATTTTTGGGAAAAGTCTTAATTACAGAGGATACTCTGCCCAAAATTTTATAATCAGTTCTCATATTGACTTCTTTATTCAATTTTAAATGGGCATAAAATTTGGTTTTGTATATTATAGTTCTCCTCTTTAATTTAGAATTTTTCTAAAATATTAGTCTCGTGGTATTATGGATTGTGAATGTATGATATTTGTATTGTCTGAAGTGATGTTGATGTTGATACTAATGTTGAAATGAAATGATGTTGATGTTGTTGATGATATTGAAATGAGATGATGTTGATGTTGTTGATGACATTGAGATTGAAATGATATTCATATTGATGATGACATAGATGATAGTCTCGTAGTATTATGGATTGTGAATGTATGATATTTGTATATTGAAGCGATGTGTTATGTATGTACATGAGGGTGCAGTGACCTATTGGATATCCTTGGGAGGGAAGATGATTGGTTTAAGAATTTTAAGCATCCTTGGAGAGGGAAAGGAATTGCTTAGAATTTTTAATTATACACGGTCAGTGCATTGATGAGCCCATGTTTCGTACTTCATAATTGCATGGAAATAGTATAAATGGCGGCAGTAAGTACCTGTGATTTTTCATAAGGATAAAAATGCGGGTACTTGGGGCCATATCGCTCTGTTTGGAACTCCCTTGTGACTCTGGTTGATCACCATGGGGGGAGCGGCCTGTGCACAACAGGGTGACTTAATGAGCTACCTCATCATTTTCCTAAGGGAGAGTATCATGTGGACACAATTAGGCTATTTCCTGACAAATGGTACCATATTACATTGAAGAGTTGAGTTAGGTGCATGCATCATTCTAGGCATAATTGATTTGAATTGTGGAAAAAGTTGATGACTAGTTTGTTGAGTGTATGTTGAACTAATTGATTACTGAGAATAATTGTGGTTATTATTATTTTCTTGCTAATCGTTGTCATTTGGTGTAATGACCTAAAATTATTCTAGATATTATATTAGGGTTTAATTTTAAGAAGCATATATTAGTAAAAATTCTAAAATGTATAAATTATAGAAGTTGTTAAACTAATATATATTATATACGTAGCCACAATCCTTGTTACAAAAGTCATTATTAAACAAGTACAGGATTTTCCATACACCAGCCTAATTCATATCTTCATTCCTACACCACCACAATTCCAGGGCATCAAAGAAGTTGACCACTATTGCCATCTAAACAAAATGGAAAAAAAAATGAAACAAATCTAGTGAGAAATAAAATATCTCAGTAGGCAAAACTAAACCACCAAACACGTTAGTATGTTAGTAAATCATCAGTATATTCAAATGAATCCATAAAACAGTTATGCAAACTATATGAATGCATGAAATGAATTTTCCCAGGGTGCACATGGCCTCTACATATTGTACTGTATGTAGCTACACCTCATACTGGATGTAGACGCTACGGCCGTCTTACGAAAACATGCATGATTTATTCCATGTATTTGCACCTGGTCACTACATATCGTACTGTATGTAGTATCAGATTCGGTTTCATAAATCTCGTATTGGACTCGAAAACATGAAACAAAATATCATCACATCAAAATCCATTCATAATATAATCCATGAGCAAATACATACAACCTCATGGAAAATATTTTCATCATAACATCATATGTACCACAAGTAGGGTTAAACTACCATACCTTATTCAAGCAAAATTATACCAACTTAGGCATGACAATTGAATATCATCAAGCTACAGAAAAATCATGCTAGTAGTCTAACTAATAAACCACAATATATTTTTTAATAATTACTAATTCCTTTAAACCTTCACAAGAAAAGATTAAAACCTAACATGCATCTTAATCTCCTTTCACCTACCACCTTACTACTTCAGCCTCAAAATTGAATCACTCTAGTATTTGAACCATTTAACTACACACCATTCAACCTCTACTTCTAAAAATTTAATTCAAAACAGTCCCATAGTAAAAATATGAACAAACAGCTCAAAGGTCATCATACCACTTCCAAAGATCATCAAATGTGATTCCCAACATCACTAATAATTCAGCCTATGAATCATCACCTATCCTATGGTTAAAATCAAAATTGTCACGTCATAAAATAACCTCTAATGACATGAAATTCCAGCCTAAATAATAAACCATAAATCTGCACATTTAATCATATAGATTAGTCCAACTAAATTCTTAACTAGAGATTGAAGCCTAGCCTACCTCAAGTGAGTTCGATTTTTGAAATGGAATGGAGTAAGGGCTGTCTTCCTTGGAAAATCCTCTAAGAAATGAGGTCTTGAAAGAAGAAATTGGCTGATAGATAAGTGGTAGAAAGAAGGCACGGTCAAAAGCAAGCAAAGGAGGTAGGAAGTGAAAAGTGGGTGCAAGTAGTAGGTGGGATAGGTTTTGTGCTGAAAATTTACGTCCACAAATTTTGGAAGCATTCAAGCTATTTATACTACTTTAATTGGTTCAGATTTAAGGGGTTTAGTTGGCTTAAAACTGATTTTAGAAGTTATTTTAGTTAGGTTTTAACTAGGTAATCATTTCATTAGGAGATATTTAACCTTAAGCCTTATCTTGACTTTGATTCTTTTGGTCAAGATTCTTTTAATCATGGTATTAGGGACAGCTGGCCTCTCCCACGTGGAAATGGCTGAGCTAGGGAAGGCCAATGCTTGGTTTAAGTTGTTCCACATGCACACAAAGGCTTAATTAAATCTTTTCACTTCAGCCAAATTTTTTTTTACAACAACCTATATTTTTCAAGCTTTGCCTTTGGCTTATTGTTTTAGTGCATTCGTGTCTTATTGAGGGATTCTATGCACGTGGATAGGTCTTGGACTGAGGTAAACTCTGATTTATAACCTTTTTGGGGCTGAATATTTTATTCCTTGGGCCAAAATCCAAGAGTTACAAGTTGTACCGAATCCAAAAGGTCCAAAAGCTAGAAACACTTAACCGGATGGGGTTTGCTCATTGTTTACTCTATACCAATCTACTAGTCCAAAATTCTCATCTTTTATTATGTTAAACTATACTTCCTAAGCTTTCTAAAAAGGTATCACGTGTCTTATTTGGAGTCATAAAACTCAAGATATAGCATTGTTAATCTAAACTTCCAAAGCTGCCAGCGAATTCAACTTAGGTCAATGACATCTCTTAGTATTTTTGTTATTGTAGGAAGTACACACTCTAGATTTATCTAAAATATTTATATGTTATAGTTGACATCAAGATATTTAATTCCACATATCATACACCTAATTTTATTAAGAAATGAGAGAGAAATAAATTTTTCAATACGAGTGGCAAAAACTGTTTTTGAGTGTGGACAGTTTTGAGAAACTTGTGTTAAAATAAATTCTATCCTACTCTACTTGTATCCAAATATCATTACACTTCCATAATTCAATCATAAATATAAACTCAAGATATAATTTTGAGGATGTTACATTTGGTGCTTGTTGATCTTGTATAATAAACTCACTCTTGCAATTTTGTACTATGTGGTTGGTACCTATGATGATCACGAACCTTCGTTCATGGGAGCAGATAACCAACAATAGGTGATGTTGGAGGGAAATCCTTTTGTTGGAGCCGCCAAGCCGACGTGATAATGTTGGAATTTATTTTGGGAGAGAGTTATGTTTTGTTATCAACTCTTTCTTTGTTGGTTCCTTGTTTCTCTTTGATCGAATATGTAATCTCAAGCTTAGATATATGTCAAAATTGAATTATGTTCTGACATGTGAATGATATGTAATGGTTTAATATATATATATATACATACACATTTGTACATTTTTTATGAATGCATTATCGCAAGAAAATTACCTTCATTTTCATAATCAAATTAATAGTTTTTATTTAAAATTTGAAAATTATACGTTTAGAGTAATGATATCGTAACAAAGAGGCGAGTCGTTACACCACTCACACGAGCCTGACTTTACGTGGCGGTGATATAGCTTTGCCAGCCACATCAATCTCACTCCGGCACCTACAGTGGTCTCCACCATAGCCTCCTCCTCTATCGATAAGCCAAGGTAGGTCATTAGTAGAATCTTCACAAAGTCCCTGTCAAAGGCGGAGGGACGTGATCAATGGGCCTACTTGCACAGGCAGATGAAGGAGACAAGACACATCATCCAGAGTGATGCTCATCTATCCGATAGGCAAGTGAAAGAAGGACGTCTCTTAGTGCCATCTTTCTACTAGGGCATTCACGAAGTCCTTGTTTACGGCTGGGTATGTTGTGACTAGGTCGGCTAACCCCTATTGTAACACATTATCCCTCACTGTCGGTGCAGTAGGAAGTCGTAGCACCTAGGCACCATAGCTGACAAGCTTTAGCTCTAACCGCGCCTGGTGGATCCATACATGACCAACACAATTGTCCCCTGTACAATCGAAGAAAGGACAAATCAACTAGACCTCCTCCAAACGGAGGTCTCACGATGCCCAATGGTTGTGGCACTGCATGTGGTCCCTGTAGCTCTACCTCTACCTCTACTTGATGGTGTCAGCCAAATACTGATGCTATCAACCTCTGATGCCTCTCTACGACATCATCCCCTTCATGTGAAGGGCCCTCATGAGAGGGGTTGCATCCAATAATGTATGAGGTATGCTTTGTTCAAGCCATCTGAGTTTAAAACAAAAAAAAAAATTAAACTAGTAATAAACATTGAAAAAAATAACTCACAATGGAAACACAACTTTGTTATGTGTTTTGGCAAGAACAACAATGGAATCTTGATTCCATTATGGTTCTGGTCAAAACACACAATAGAGTCATGTTTCCGTTTTGGTTCTTGTCAAAACACACAATGGAATCATGATTTTGTTGTGGTCTACAAACCACAAAAAAAATAACATAATTGTGATTCTGTTGAACACCAAAACTCAGAAGCAGGAAATAAAAGTAAAAGCTTACCGTATGCAAAGGGGGCACAAAGAGGAAAAGAGAGAAGGGGTTGGAAAGATGCAAGGGTTCGGCGCAAAAGGTAGGGGTTGGGGTTGGGGTTGGGGAGGAGGAAGAAGGGAGAAGGAAGGAAAGGTAGGGGAGAAGAAGTAGAAATGAGAAATGGAATGAGTGGTTGCTGAGGAGGGAGAGAGAGAGGGGTGGATTTTTTTTAAATGGGGGGTAAAATGGGGGTTTTACAACAAGGTAGAGGCCAGAAGCAAGCTCCAAACTAGATAGGGGCCAATAATATCTCCTTGTGTAAAATTACAAGCAAATCAAATTAATGTGGCCCAAACCACGTAGCTTCTTTTCCTTTTCTTGTTGGGCCAAAGTCCAAAGAAGATACAGGCTAACAAAAATTGGAAATAAGTACAGGTAGTGATAAGGGAACACTTAGGATCGTCTTGAAAATAGGTATAAAAAAAAGGAAATTGACCATAACCGCGACCTTTCGATAGAAAAAAGTTATCAAAAGGAGCGTGACCCTAATCGCGACCTGTTGGTAGAACCAACACTATCAAGTTCTTAACCAAGAACAAAGGAAAAGCTCTCACAAATTAGAGAAACTCTCAAATTTCATTATTCTTCAAATTTTGCCTTTGGAGAGTACAAGAGTTCCCTATTTATAAACTAATCTTCAAATGCTGTAATAAATTCTCACTAATATGCATTTACCAAATGCATTGATAATTGAATGACACTAAATGAAAATAAATGACAATAAACATTAAAATAAAATCCCACTAGCCACTAAAGACCTAGAGCATTCTAGAAAGCATATATTAAGACTAAGAGAAAATGAAAAGTCACCAAAATATTCAGCAAAAAAAATAGTACAAAAATTAAAAATAAAATGACATAAATTGGACTTAGTTATTATCTAATCAGTCCAACATTAATAGTCCATCAAAACAGATTAACTTAGCCCACAAATGCTTCTTGTCTTGTAAATTAGGCTTCCCAAAGTGATTCTTCAAGTTGGCCACGAAGCATCTTCATCAATTTGTAGGAAAGTGACCCAATTAGGTACAACCCTTAATTCACAATGGTCTTCTTTCTCTTTGATCTTTAGAATCAAACCTTGCAATGCTTGCTTCATCCTCTTAGTCTTGGACCTTGTCATAAGACCTCTAATCCCATGTAAAAGATCATTAGATAGGCTGGTTGTACCTCTATCATTCCCTCCCTCTTCAAAATGATTCATCCTCAAATATGATCCGTTACCTAAATCAAATAAAGATAGATCAACCACGTTAAAGGTAGCACTTATGTTACCATGTTCTCTTGGCGAGTTCAACTTGTACGCATTGTCATCTATCTTTTCTAGAACTTGATAAGGCCCATCTCCTCTTGGTTGAAACCTGGATATTTTTTTTAGCAGGAAACCTTTCCTTCCTCATATGAACCCAAACCCAATCTTTTGGTTCAAAAATAACTCTTATGTGACCCTTATTTGTTTGCTTTGCATATTGTTCACTCTTCTTCTCTATGTTGGCTCAAACTTTTGCATGCAAATCCTTGATCGAATCTGCCTTTTCTTACCATCAAAATTAGCATACTCATTAGAAGGCAAAGGTAAGATATCTAAAGGAGTCAAAGAATTAAAGTCATACGCAACTTCGAAAGGAAAATAAGTAGTAGAATGAACAGACTTTTTATAAGCAAACTCAACATGTGGCAAGCATTTCTCCCAGTTTTTCAAATTCTTTTGATTGATAGCACGCAACAAAGTGGTAAGTATCCTATTTACCACTTTAGTTTTTCAATCTGTTTGAGGATGTGCAACAGTGGAAAACAAGAGTTTTTTCCCCAGCTTATTCCACAAAGTTCTCCAAAAATGACTTAGGAACTTCACATTTCTATCACTTACTATTGTTTTTGGCAATCCATGCAAGCGCACTACTTCTTTAAGGAAAAGATCATCAACATGCGTTGCATCATTGGTTTTGGAACATGCAATGAAATGCGCCATTTTACTAAACCTATCAACAACAACAAATATAATGTCTTTACCACCATATAATTGAGGTAGTCCTAACACAAAATCCAGTAAAACATTAGTCCAAGGGTGATTAGGCACAAGCAAAGGTGTATAGAAACCATGAGTCATGACTTTAGATTTTGCTTGTTTACATGGCATGCACCTGTCACAAATAGATTGTACATCATGCTTCATGCTAGGCCAATAAAAATGCTCATGCAGAATTTCTAAAGTCTTTTTCACACCAAAATGTCCCATCATTCCACCACCATGACTTTCTCTAACTAACATTTCACGCAAGGAACACACAGGCACAAACAATTTATTTTTTTGAAACAAGAAACCATCATGTATATAATGGTTCCCAAAAGCATGCTTAGAACAAGAATCCCATACTTTGCCAAAGTCATAATCATTAGCATACAAGTCCTTTACAAACTCAAAACCAAGCAATTTAGTTTGCAAAGAAGTAAGCAAAGCATACCTTTTGGACAAAGCATCAGCCACTATGTTTTCCTTACCATTCTTGTACTTGATCACATAAGGAAACATCTCAATGAATTCCACCACTTGGCATGTCTCTTTTGAGGCTTACCTTGAGATTTTAGAAACTTCAAGCTTTGATGGTCAAAATGAATTATGAATTCCCTTGGTCACAAATAGTGTTGCCATGTCTGCAAAGCTCTTACCAAATCATACAACTCTTTCTCATACATGGAATAATTCAATGTTGTCCCATGAAGCTTTTCACTAAAGTATGCAACTGGTTTAGAGTCCTACATCAATACAACCCATATTCCAACTCCAGAAGCATCACATTCAATTTCAAAAGCTTTATCAAAATTAGGCAAACAAAGCAAAGGTGCATTGGTCAACATATCTTTCAATAAATTAAAAGCTTTCCCATGCACATTAGTCCACTTGAACACTATATTCTTTTTGACAAGTTCATTTAAAGGTGCAGCAAGTGAACTAAAGTTCTTCATAAATCTTCTATAAAAACTTGCTAAATCATGAAAACTTCTTACCTCATTAGCATTCTTAGGTACAGGTCATTCATTCCCTAACTGCCTTTACCTTTTCTTCATCCACACTTATTCCTTTTGAGCTAATGACAAAACCCAAGAACACAACAGATTCAAGGCAAAAAGAACACTTTTTTAAGATTGGCATACAATTTATATTCTCTCAAAACATTAAGAACAACATGTTCCTTTAACGTTTTGCTATAGATCAAAATATCATCAAAATACACCTCAACAAATTTTATGAACCATGCATTTCATCAAGCATATCATCCAGTCTAAGGATATGATATCTATAGTTTACAATGATTTTATTTATGGCTCAGCAGTCTGTACACATGCACCATGTCCCATCTTTCTTCGGAACTAAGATCACAGGAATAGAACACGGGCTAAGACTTTCCCTTACAAATTCATTTTGCAAGAACTCACCAACTTGCCTTTGAATCTCCTTTGCCTCTTGTAGACTTGACCTATAGGTTGGCTTGTTTGGAGGTGAAGCACCAGAAATGAAGTCAATTTGATGCTCTATAACTCTTAAAAGAGGTAATCCATATGGAATTTCTTCCGTAAAAACATCAACAAATTCCTGTAACAAGGAAACAACCTCACAAGGCAAAGAAGAGCTAAGATCGTTAGTGAAATAAACATCCTTGTACGTTAGTACAGGTAGCTTCTCCCTAGCCATCAAAGCACTCTCAACCTCTCTTTTCTTTCCAAATGCACTCATTTTCTTACTTTTATATTCTTCATCTTCTTTTTATTCTTTCCTTTCTTTTGCTCACTCTCATATTTATTTTCTTTTCTCTCTTTTTCTTGAATGCTCAATTGTTCTTCTTTCAACTTACACTCTTACAATTCTGATTTCATCGGCATAGGCCTCAGCGGGTCGGAGAGGTGTTAACACAATGATACAATTCTGATTTGATTGGCATAACCTTTCTATCAAATTTCCATGAGCGCCCCAGAAGTATATGCCCAGCATGCATAGGTACCACATCACAAAGAACTTCATCCTTGTATTTACCAATGGAAAAAGAAACCAACACTTGATTGGTCACCCTTATGTCTCCATAATCATTCAGCCACTGAAGTCCATGGATTTAGGTGCTTTAATGTGGTAAAATCCAATTTCTCAACCAACAAGGTGATAGAAACATTAGTACAACTTCCACTATCAATGATCAAATTGCATACCTTGTCTTTTATGTGGCATCTGTTGGATATAGGGGGAGCAACAAGAAGATGAAACTTGTGCCTTAGAAGAAATTTTTGAGCTTTTCACATGCCTTGAAGATTGTAATTCAAATTAAGTGTATGAGAGGTCAATCTTTTGATCCTTGCATTGCTTGCACATAATCATTAACATGCTTACATGTTTTCATTAAAGTATTAAAACTATTCATGTTTTAAAAGAAATCAATAAGTCATGGCTAATGTTTTTGGAAAAATGTAATATTACTGCTTTAATCGATTACACAGTGTTTTGATTGATTATTTGCTTCGTTTTTAATCTGGAAAAGCCATGATGAACATTTTAATCGATTACATGACTCTTGTAATCGATTACATAGTAAAAACAAAAGCATGCCTCACTGCTTTAATCGATTACCATAAATTGTAATTAATTACACAAGCTTGTTTCACAATGAACTTCACTGCTTTAATCGATTACAGCTCGATTTAATCGATTATTCTGTTCGTTGTAAAACCCAGGATAAAGCTATGAACATTTTAATCGATTAAGTGACAATTTAATCGATTACATAAGCCATTTTAATCAATTATTTGGTGCATTGTAATCGATTACAGTCTGTTACAAAAAGCTATTATGAATAGAATGAAGGCTTATCTAGTTTTATAACTTGAACACTTCAAATTTTTGAATATACACAAGCCTTCTCAAAGTTAGAAAGTGAAGTTCTGGGTTAACTAAGTTCTTGTCCCACTCTTTAATCTTCATGGGTATTGAATGATTTCTTGGGCAAGAGTTTTCAAAGAAGATTTGGAGAGCATGTTCTGAAATCCTTTTCTGCAATTCAACTCTGATTAGTAAACCACATGCATTCATATTCATTGGATCATCAGGTTGTTTCTCTCCATTATCTCTGGTTGTAAATTCGTTTTTGTATTTTTGGTTATTTGAAGCTATTGTAAAGAGTTCTTTGATAGCTTATGCTAAAGTACGGTTCTCTAGGGAAGAACAGAGTAGTGTTCTCTGGTTCTTGATCACTAGGAGTCTAATAGGGTTTAAAATTTCTATTCTTTATCTAGGGTTGATAAATGGTGATTGTTGTAAAGCTTGTAAGAAGTAAAATTTATAATTGTGGAACTCTAATCTAGTGTTGATTAGAAGAAATTGGATGTAGTTTCTCTTGAGAAGTGAACCAGTATAAATTCTTGTATTGACTTTCTATTCCTTAATCTCTACTAGTTATCTTGTTCATTTGTTCTTGGTATTATTATCATTACTTAACAAGTCCTATTTTAAGCAATTGATTTCTTGGGCTGAGTGGTTTGATTGATTATAAGCATTCTTGGTTTAAAAGTGATTAAGATCCTTTAACTCTGATTTTATAAATAAATTTTAAAAGGCCAAGTTTAAACCAATTCACCCCCTCCCCCCTCTTGGTTATTGTGGTTATTCTTATTATTTTCAGCATCTTGTATGAAAAATATTCTCACATTGCTCCTCATCACCTCTTACCTCCTACCTTAGGCTGCATGTTAAGAGCATGCCTAGTAACAAGCACATCTCCATTTACAGGTTCAGCGACATCAACATCATTGCAATCCTCCAATGGTGGCATTTCATCATCACTTGAGCTCTCACTCTCTATGTCTCCATTATCCAACAATATCATGTCTTTTTTATTTGGACATTGAGAAGCAATATGTCCAACTCCTTGACACCTGAAACATTCGATATCATGAGATCTAGAAGATGAATTCATTTCCATTTTACCTTTAGGTGCAGCAAATGATTTTTTGGACTTAGCTTCATCTTTTGACTTTGTCACATATTTTTTGTTTTGCCAATTTGACTTCCATGAAGAAGTGGAAGAAAATTTGGAAGTACTCTTAGCTTTCAATTGCCTCTCCACTTGAATAGATTTGTGCAGCAAGTCCTCCATCTCCACATAATGCTGCAATTCTACCACATCGACTATTTCCTTCTTTAGACCTCCAATGAACTTGGCCATAGTTTCCTCATGGTCTTATTGAACATTGGCTCTAATCATGGCTATTTCCATATTTCTGTGCAAATCCTTATGATAGTGGCTAGGTACAAATCTCATTCTCATGGCAGTCTTCATCTCCTCCCATCTACTAATAAGCCTTTCACAATTCCTATGCCTACTAGTCACAAGTTGATCCCACCAAATACTAGCATAATCGGTGAACTCAACAACAACTAGTTTAACCTTTTTTTCCTCAGAATAATTATGGCAATCAAACACATGTTCAACCTTTCTCTCCCATTCCAAATACAACTTAAGATCGTTTTTACCTTGAAACGTAGGAATTGTCATCTTAATGCTCCCCAAATGATTATCTCTTCTTGGTTCACCTCTTCGCCTTCTTCCATGAATTCTTGCATCTAAATACTCCTCCCCATCTTCTTCTTCTGAAATTAATTGTCTACGACTTCTAGATCTGAAGGGAGATTTTAAACTATCCAATCTCAAGTTTAAAGCTTGAAATTGTTCATTAACAACTTTAACAAACAATTTGAGATCCACTCCTTCTCCACTCATGATTAAAATTGCTACAAGAATTGTTAGAAGTGATTTAAATGGACAAATAAATATCCTCACAGAAACACTCTCTCACGTGTTTGCACTCAATAAATTTTTTTCACTCGTGCTTCACTCTTTTTGGCTCTTTCCCTTTAATAGTCTTACCACTCTTGCATTTTACCACTCTACTTCTCCTTATGAACTCTTAAATAAGAACCTTTGGATTTGATTATACATGACAGGACACAACAAGGGATCAATGAGAACTTTAGTGAATAAAAACAAACAGAGACAAGGAACAAGGGATCTAAGGAAAGTTCTTTTTTTAAGGATAATAAAACCAAAGGAAGATTGATAGAACAAGAAAATAAGATTAATAGTCATAATTTGTTTTTTTTTTTCTAATTGTAAACAAATGTAAAAAAAAACTGCCCAGATTTTTTTCTTTTTTTCTACTTTTTTTCTCAAGGTTTTTGTCACTTCTTTCTTTTTTTTTTTTGCATAAATTGTTATAATACATATAAAAATAGAAGATAAAAAAATATTGGTACAAGATAGAATTCAAAAAGAAAGATAGACTCAAAGAAATAGAACAAAGGAAGATGAAACAATAATATAACAAAAGGGAAAGAACAAACAAATGAGGAAACACATAAGAAGAAAGAAAACACAAAGGATAGCTAACACCAAATTTCAAGAGTCAAAGCTTTGATACCAAATGATAAGAGAATACTTACGTTCGTCTTGAAAACATGTATAAGAAAAAGAACTTGACCCTAAATAGAAACTGTCAACAGAACCAAAGTTATCAAAAGGAGCGCAGCCCTAACCGCGATCTGCTGGTAGAACCAACACTATCAAGTTCTTAACCAAGAACAAAGGAAAAGCTCTCACAAATTAGAGAAACTCCCAAATTTCATTAATCTTCAAATTCTGCCTTTGGAGAATACAAAAGTTCCCTATTTATAAACTAATCTTGAAATGTTGTAATAAATTCTCACTAATATGCATTTACCAAATGCATTGATGATTGCATGCCACTAAATGAAAATAAATGACAATAAACATGAAAATAAATTCCCATTAGCCACTAAATGACATGGAGCATTCTAGAAAGCATTCATTAAGGCTAAGAGAAAATGAAAAATCACCAGAAAATTCAGCCAGAAAAATAGTATGGAAATTACAAATAAAGTGACAGAAATTTGACTTAGTTATTAACTAATCAGCCCAATATTAATAGTCCACCAAAACTAATCAACTCAGCTTATGAATGCTTCTTGTCTTTTAAATTGGACTTCCCAAAATGATTCTTCCAGTTGGCATAAAAGCATCTTCATCAATTTGTAGGAAAATGACCCAATTAGGTGCAACCCTTAATTCACAATGATCTTCTTTCTCTTTGATCTTTAGAATCAAACCTTGCAATGCTTGTTTCATCCTCTTAGTCTTGGACCTTGTCATAGGACCTCCAATTCTATGGAAAGGATCATCAGACACAATGGTTGCACATATATTGGTCCTTTATAGCATGCTTGGTACAGTGTTCCAGACTTACGTATTCGCATAAAAATTCATGTCAAAGCAAAAGTTACTTGCGTAGCTTCTAATATTCACGTAAAGTATATGTGTTATTTAGTTCAAATGCATAATCAAACATGCACTTAGTCGTATTTATTAAAAAAATTGTCTTTAAATTCGTATATATCTTAATGGTCTTATGAGTACTTACTTATTTGTCCATATTGCTAACATTTTAGTTAAATTAAATAATTTTGTTTAGTATACTTTCCTTAAGTTCTATCTATGAAACCAATAAAATAAAAAATATATTTTAATACTAAAATTAACTTTCAAATTTTAATAAAATAAAGAACATTAGTTAAAATGCTACAACAAAAAAATGGTCCTAAAAGAATATAAAGATGAAGCTACAAAAACATTAGACAACACGGATAAAATAAAAAAATAAAAAACTTAGGATTTTGAGATGAAAAGTATATTGTTTTTTAATTTTGAATTTGATATTAAATAATTCATGCAGGTAGAGTACTATAAATGGATATTAAAATATTCTTATTCATATATTTGGTGTAGCATCTCAAGTTTTGAGTACTAAGAAAGAATATAAGAATAATTATCATTAAGACTCTTTGATTATCTTTTCTATAAATATTTGTTATTATTATTTGTATATTATTGGTTTTGTCCTAAGCACGTACGTATTTTGTGATAGTGTGTGTTCTTATACATGTGTGTATTTTGTGTATATTTTTATTGTTGTTGTTGTTGTTGTCGTTATCGTCTTCGTCTTTATTATATTATATTTAGTGTTGGAAGAATATTATATTAAGTTCTTATAGTTAAAATGTTTGAAAATTTGTTTAAGTCTAGTGTTAGCTTTATGATGACAACCCTATATAGACCATGTCATATTTTTAGTTATAGTTGTTCGTTTAAGGTGTTTTTTGTGTCTTTTAAAAACTTGCTGAAAAAGCTACAATTCATTCATACACCTTAGAAACCAAAATCAGCTTCTATCTTAAAGAAAATCAGTTCCAAAATAGGTCACTTGATCATGAAAAACACTTTAAGTCCACCATTCAACAAAATAACATCATGAACCTCTTTCTTCTCCTATATATAGAGGAGACCAACAAACCTTATATGTGCTAAAGAATTAAGTTGACTTATCATCAGGCGCAGAGCCCCTCAATTAATATTTTTTATATTTCCCTATGAGTTTTCAAACTTGGGGAAGTTTAGATGGCTTAAGATTGTGTTTTAAATCACAACCAAGTTTTTTCCATAGTAAGAGTTGTCATGGAGATCGTGGTGGACGAAGTCATTGGGTCAATGTGTTATTGGGAGTGGTCTTGAGATCTTCTTTATTTTCCTTGTTAAAGAATTGCTTCATTTGAGATTAGGGGTAGTGGGTTCTCTCTTTTTCTTTTGTTGTATGAGTGACAATGAGTCACGAGTAAATTATATGATCTTAGGTTTATGATTATAACAATTTTATTTTCTTGGATGGGTTGTGAATACCCTAAAGGACTTTGTTTTGTTATGATTTTGGTGAATTTGATTGTTGGATGTTTTGATATTTTGCCATTTTGATATTCTTAAAATTGAATTTGATAATTGTTGTGGGATGCATTTCTAATTGAAAATGTTAACTTAGAACACCAAAACATGTACTTAAATAATAGAATTAGACTTTGTGTTCTTCATAAGAGTTGTATTCCTGGATATTATCTTGTTAAGGGATTTGATTTCACTCAAAAAGGATTTATATAACTCCATGTGTTGCAATTTTAGTGAGTAAAGGTTAAATTGTCATAATTATGAGGTCAGTTTGTATATTTCCTAATTTTAAGTTTCTAAAAAATTGAAAGGGATTTAGAGGTCAGCATAGAAGTCATAGATAACTATCTTATCTTTCTAACGAGATAAGAATTAACTTAATAGGATTAGTAAAACTCTAGACATGATTATCATACTCTATGAAGGTCATAGTAACGTAGGAGGAAAAATGAGTGTATAATATTGATATCATAATGAGTGATAGTACGATGGATGATCTTTATACTTATGATTTGACAAATGAAGTGATGTGATGATATTTTTGTGTAAATGAGTGAATGCGCCCATGATTAATATTGTGATTGAATGCATGATGTCCATGATTATGTGTGAAAGTAATATGTCATGGTATGCGTATGTGTTACGAAAAATGTTAGGAGAACCTATCCCTGTGGAATAGGAATCTCCAAGGGAATTCAAAAATAAACCATGTGCATATTGTCTATGAATCATGCATCATGTTGTGCATGTTGGATTAAGGGGGAGCTACTTAAGGAATTTGGTTCAAGCTTTGGTTTTGAGCTTTCAACATGCAAAGGATGCCTTGAAGACAATTTAGGATAAAATGTGTAAGAGAAAAGCAATTCTGGTGATCCCAGTGCATTGCATTCATTTAATCCATATTCAACTTAATTAGTTTAACAAAAAATCACAAGGCATTGGCAATTTAACTAAGGTTTTAAATTAATTCAAAGGTTTTAATGAAAAAGCTTTTTTCACTGTAATAATCGATTACACTAAGGGCTTAATCGATTATTTTGTTCTTCATCAATTCTAGAAAACCTTCAAGAACAGTTTAATCGATTACCTATCGGATTAATCGA
>CM023951.1:22443632-22455701 GCA_013407115.1 Glycine latifolia
CTAAAACATGTTTTTTTGTAGTGATTAAGATATCGATTCCTTAGAACGAAAGAATCAATTTCTTAACTATTTTTTTAGTATATGTCTAGAAATCAATTCTCAAGAATCGATTTCTAAACGTACTTTTTTTAAACACAATTATGAAATCGGTTCTCCAATAATCAATTTCTTATTTGTTTTTTTATGTTTTTATCATTTGTTTTTTCATTCATTTATATGTTGTTAGTTAATTTTATACTAATTGTTTTAAATTATTTTCAAATGTTTCTATCGTGTTATCAATTTCACACTAAGATCCATTTCAAATTTATTTATTTTAAAGAAAACACTTATAATCCATTATTATCAAACAATATTTTTTTTTAAAAAAATAATTAATCCTTAAATGAAATATTTAGAATAGGTGGTATAATTTGAAACTAAACATACCTAAAAAAAAAAGATAAAATCAAGTTTATCTAGATTGAAGAAGACGAACAAAATAAAGAAAACTTAGATAAATAACTCATGGAGGTGACTTTTTACGCTATTTTATTCTTGTATATGATGTTTTATCGATCAAATGTTAGTGTAGTCCCATAACTATAAATTTGGGTTAAATACAAATTTTATTAACAACAAATAAATTTTAATTATTTTATAGGAAGATTAAAATCTTTTTTAAAAAAATGGAAATGAAAAGAAAATGGAAATCCATTCTAGAAAAATATATTTCAGTCATACAATAGTTTTAAGTTTTTTTCCTTTTATTTTCAATTCCAAAAAAATTGTGGATGTAGTGTTATTTTGCATGATTGAAGAATAAGAAAAATCTTAGATAAACATCATAATCCTCTGAGACTAAGACGATTAAAGTAGAAAATCTTTAAAAATATAAGAACAGAATTCCAATGATGAATTGCAAGTTTATTCTTAAAAAGTAACAACAACTAGTTTATGCAATGACTACACATATTTATCATGCATCAAAGCAATTATCTCATCAATCGTTCTTGGTTTCCTTGGTTTATGTTGTAGAGCAAGGATTTCATGTAGAGAACGCCCAAAAGTTGTATTCAACTTGATCGAACCTTTGGTACTAAGTTCTAAATAGATGAAAAACATTTTCCCTACATCATCATCACGCTTGAACTCCATACAGTGGTATTTAACACAACCATCACCTACGTAAATTGGTTGACGATAAAAAAGTTCAAGTAAAATTCTACATCCTTTATTTGTGACAAAAATTATTCTCCTTAAGGCATCAAGCGATATGTCCTCACTTATTGTAATGACTTTAGGATCACTAGGACATTTAAACATTATCCCTTCATATGATAGAATCATGTCACCATCACAATACATGAGCAAATACACTCTCCATATTTTAATTAATATGGTGAATATCAGACAAAGGTGTTGAGTTGCATCTAACCCTTACTACAATATATATTAGGTGATCAAGTGTTCTCTCGTGACTCATACCAACAGTTGAGATAGCACCGAAAATATAAATGGTTTAGATTGCATCTTAATTAATTACAGCTGGATTGCGTAATTCAAAAAAAATAGTATTTAGTCAAATCATCTCATAAAAAACATCATCTAATCACATCGTCTCGAAACAAGCAATGTGAGGTCAAATCATCTAGGAAAAAACAATGTAAGGTCAAATCATCTAAAAAAGTAATGTTTAGTCAATTTGTTTCAAAAAATATAATGCTTAATCAATTAATGCATTGTCCAATGTCCAATCAATTGACAAAGGCAAACTAAAATAATTATAATAGAACATAAGAAGGGCCATTAATGTCGTTTGTGTCCACCATTTCCACATTTGAGAGCTTAGCTAGTTCTTGACGGCTGTCAGTGTACTTGTTAATCTTCTTGTGGTTGAAGTTGTTCTTCTTGGATGAAGTCATTAATATTTGGTTGATTGGTTGAAGAAATGTCAAAAATAATTTGGTAAAATGATGCAAACGAAAGTATGGGCATACTTTGCATGTACGCATAAGCAAATTCTTATGTTCGAAGATCTGTATTTGTAATTTTGCTCATAAAGTCTTCTTCGCTAGCACTAAAAAACTATGGATTGTGCCTATAATCTTAATGGTGATGTTGTTGTGGCGTGAATTCATATGATTAAGGAGATGCTTATAGTCCTTCATCAAACATGCTAACAACAACTAGTGGGCTTTGTGGTGGAGGATGTTGTTTAGTTTCCATCTTTGGAGTTGATCGAGATGTGGCGACAACATTTGAATGAATTGCAAATCATGTTAGGCAAACTTTTGAATTTTCTTGGTACCAATTCATGTAATAACTCATATGTTTAAGATTTCCTTGAATAGGTTGGCCGATTAACACATATTTTTGTCTTTCCTTCCAAATGCAAGTCATTGTTAATGCTCCTCTTCCCAATTTGTGTCACTATGTCCTTTCATGCCAGTATGATGGAGTTTGTCAAGATTATGCGGTGGATTTGGTATGTCTTGACATAGTCCAAATTGGAGAATGACCCTGTCATTTTGTTGCCATACTACCAATGGGAAACAAATTAAAGCGATACAGGTACTCCAAGTTTTGGAATCCTTGTATGAATGTTTTGGAAAAAATTACTCAAATCCTTTGTAAGGCATCCAATGGAATTGAAAAAATATTTTGTGCTAAGAATGTATAAATCAATATAAGTGATGTTTGAATAAATAAAACAAAAATAAATGATTCAACCTCCTCGTTACACATATTATTGAATCTTGATTTGTAGCCTATAACATTATCGCGTGGGATTTTACAAAATCATAGCCCTCTTCCACTCCATCTAGTGAAATATATTACTTTCTTCAAAATTTGCAAACACAATACACAACATGTCTTCCTCATCTATCAATTGGTTAATACACTACAATTGTCAACTAATCAAAATAGATGAAGGGCATACATTTCAATGCCCCCGCCCGATGTTCTTTCAATCAAAGTGAGGCCTCACACTTTAAAGCCTTGAAAAGAAAAATCCACCAACGAATCCGACTTCAACCATTGGACCAAGTCTATAATATTTCATTTCAATACCCACAACTAGTAGGGCACAAAATGCTCTCAAGTTTACATCAAAGGTATGAATTTTATTGTTCGCTAACATAAGGGTCTTACATGCATTGAACTATATGCAAACATCTAGCTACATACACTTCTCACCCAAAACCCTCAATCAATATCTCAACCTCAATATTATCCTCAATCCTATGTTTCACATACATCTGACGCAACCCAAAAGACATTCCATTTAACTTGAATTTGAACCAAACATATCTTCTTTTACTAAACTTCTTTCCTCACCATTTTCCACCAATTTGTTAGATTCACAAACATTTGGTGTTATTGAGGATCAACCACACTCATATTGGAGTACCCCTGCATTAGAGTCTACCTCATCAACCCAACCAAATGAGCCCAAGTCTACAGCAGAACTTGACTTACCTAACAAAGAACTCGATCCCTTTAGTGTGGACAAAAATGAAATTCTATGCAATCAACCCCAAGATAATGAGGAAGAAGTTAAGTTTGTTTCTCCAATAACAACCATACCACCATACCGCATGCCATTAGAAAAACCACCTTCATATATAGTGAATGGTTTATGCGGCTAAGTTTGAAAAACTGGTAAGGTACTTTCCTCACTATCAAGGATAGGATGGTGAGAGCTAAAAATGTGTAAAGTTCCTGAACAGTCTACGGCCCGAGGTAAAACAAGCTGTAAACTATCAAGGAATCCGTCAATTTCCGATCTTGGTCAATATGTGCTGGATATGGGATGAGGATTCCCAGGAAAGAGCGGCCTATTATCGGAATGTTAGCCCGGTAAAAGATAAGAAAGTCGGGTCACATAATCACAGGAAATCCTACACCATCACTCGTAGCCATACGGTAACAACCCCAGTCATCCAAGAATTGCTGCTCCAGGTTCTTCTGGTGGAAATGGTAGTAGACCTCCTACCTTTCCAACCCGGGTTACTTGTTTTAAGTGCGGTAAGCCCGGGCATATCTCTACTGAGTGCAAGCAAGGGGGGCCTGATTTGTTTTAATTGTAAAAAGAGAGGCCACTTTCAAGTAAATTGTCCATAGCCTAAGAGAGGGAGGAATGGAAGTGGTCAGCAGGACCAACCCGGACAACTGAGGACCACAGGAAGAGTATTTACTCTTAGTGGTGCTGAAGCCTCAAATTCCCGAGATCTAATTCAAGGTAATTGTTTCATAAACAAGATTCCTTTACTTGTGCTTTTTTATTTCGGTGCAACCCATTCTTTTATATCCCGGTTATGTGTAGAAGACTTAAACTTTCCATGTCTCCTTTGAATAATAAACTTGTAGTCAAGACCCTAGCTAGTGAGTTTGTGGTGATTTTCGAGGTATGCTTAAATTGTCTTGTGGAAATTTCTGAAAGGAAATTTCGTGTTAATCTGATTTGTTTGTGTGACGACTCGCCTCGTCGCTACGATATCACTAACTCTTAATCGTCCATATCTCAATTTTAATAAAAACTTCATTAATTTGATTATGAAAATGGTAGTAAATTTTTCGTGATAATACAATTATCATACCCATATTACAATTACATAATTAAACACATATGTACATATATATATTAAATCAGTACATGTCATCCACATGTTAGAGCTTTCTTTAGTTTTACATGTATATACACCTGAAATGAAATATTTAACAAAAAGCCAAAGAACTAACTAAGAAAGAGTTGATTAACAAAACATAAGTCTTTCCCCAAAAAGAAATTCAACGTCATCACGTCGGCTTGGCGGCTCCAACCAAAAAGAAGATCTCCCTCCAAGGTCACCTACTGCTGCTCATTTGCTCACACGAACGAAAGTTCGCGATCATCATAGGTACCAACCACACGGTACAACAAATGCAAGGGTGAGTTTATTATATAAAACCAACAAACATCAGATAGCAACACTTGGGAAGGAAACAACATTACCCACCACAATCATTAACAAAAATCCATGATACCAATACACACTCAATAAATCAATCATCCAATGCATTTCACAACTCAAACAATCATGTATAGAATGACGCAGGCACCTGACTCATCTATCAGCATGCAATGTGGTACCATATCCCGAAAATAGCCTCTCACAGGAAAAATGATTCACCGCCTATCAGGGGCACCCTGTCGTGCACTGGCCATTCCCCCACCTGGTGATCAGTCAGCGTTGCTAGAGAATTCCAAACCTGATGACCCCTTAGTACCTGCGTTTTCAGCCCACTGAAACCCATAGGTACACACGTGCCTTCATTCTATTTCCATGCATACAAATGAAGTATGAAACATGGGCATCATCAATGTATGACCAAGGCCAGGAATAAATCCTTCTCCGCAAGGATGACCAGTCATACACCCCCATTACATACCTAACACACCAATGTGGGCTCACCGATGCACTGACCGTGGCTAGGAACAAATCCTTCCCCGCAAGGATAACCAACCGGTCATTGCACCCCACGTGTATATACATAGCATACAACCATGGCCAGGAACAAATCCTTCCCCGTAAGGATGACTAGTCATACACCCCCATGAGTATCCATGTATATCCACATCACATAACGATAACCATGGGCACCATCAATGCATGACCATGGCCATGAACAAATCCTTCCCCGCAAGGATGACCAATCATGCACCCCAATGGGTATCAATGTACATACACATCACATCATCTCAATATCATCATCACATATATCAAATTCATCGTATTTCAACATTATCCTCATAAACATCAACTTTATCTCATTTCAACATCAACAACCATTTCATCATCATCTCATTTAAACATCATAAACCACATCATCATTATATCATTTATACATCATCAAACACATCATCATTATCTCATTCAATCATCATCAACACATCAATAACATCTCATTCATCCATAATACATATTACCGTGAGACTGATATTTTAGGAAAATTCTAAATTAAAGAGGAAGACTACAATATAGAAAATACACTCTTATGCCCATTTAAAGATTTGATAAAGAATTAAATAGGAAAACACATTATAAAATTTTGGTTAGAGTCTCATCTGTAATTAAGACTTTTCACAAAACTCCAATCATTACAACAACAATATCATTCACAATTTTATCCATCAATAATAACTTCATCGCATCCCATTAGTTAAAAACACGGTTTTTCTTGAAAACGAGCACGCAACAGACATAAATACATCACATCCCATTAGTTAAAAACATAGTTTTTCTTGAAAATCAGCGCACAACAGGGACAGGCAGATATCTTCATAGTTGGACTCCCTGGCCCCCAACTATGGTATCTAAACTATTACCAACATAATAAACTCCACTTACCTATCTATATTTCTCTATTAGCTCCTTGCAATGTCATTTTGGGATCTCTCAAGTTCACGTGCTTTGGCTCAACCACAGAGCTCTATATGCCAAATTGAAGATAATTTAGTATAGATTTCAAAAATAAGGCTAACGTTAGCATTCAGGGTCAAATACCCACTCAAATTTAAAAAGAGGCTAAAATGGTGTTTTGAGAGTCCACATCAAAATATATCATTTTGAAATTTCGATCACACCAATGTGACCAGGGTTCAACAAGGATCACGGAAATGATATCAATTTCATAAAAAGGAGATTTTTACAATATCTCATTTTTAAAGGGTTTTTCAAAGGAAGTGTAAATCTCCTAACAACGGTACCCAAAACACAAGAGACACTAAGAGAAGCTTAAACTAGCTAAAAGAAGACAAAAGAAACCAAGGTTACCTCAAGGAAATCAAGAATGAAGGATAGGGAGCTCCGTTCTCTACCAAAACTTCAAGAGGAGTTTCGAAGATTCCGCTCCGATTAAAGGGTTCCTCTTCGTTCAGTGGTCTCGTGGCAAGCAACGGCGGTTCGTGGTGGTCACCGGTGGTCTTGGGTGGTAGAGGATGATGGTGGGAGGTTGGGGGAAGGTTTGGGTAAGGAAGAAAACTTCATTTTCGTGATTATGGCTGCTGGTACATATTTATCACCACCTTTACTAGCCCAGGCAAGCAAAAATGCCTTCAAAGTTCGCCTGGGCGAGCTGACCCAATTCTAAAATTTTTTTGCATCAGTGAAAAACTAATTTCTCACGTTCCAGAAATTATTTTGATAATCTCAACGGTCAAAAGATATACATTTGTGTTAGAAACCGACCTTTAAAATTTAAAGATGATCTAACGGTTAACCAATCAAGAATGATGATTTTACTAAAATAGGTTGCGGGTCAAACTCGGAATGACTCAAATACAACGCATCTCAAACAAACTTCACATAACTTGACCTCTACATCAAGCAATTTTACATGGATAATTCACATAACATTTTAACTAATCTTAATTAATAAATTAATCAAATCATACAAGGAATACATCACACATATATTTTAAGTTACCGAAATTTCAGGGTGTTACAGTTTGCCTCTTAATCAAATCGATGTTATTTTGGGAATGAACTGGTTATCTTTCAACCAGCTTTTACTGAATTGTTTTGATAAAACGGTCATGTTTGGCAACCCGGATGTGAGTGATAAAGGGATGTTTATCTCGGCCAATCGGATTTTATCCTCTTTAAAAGAAAATGCTCAAGTATACATGATCCTGTCAAACCTGGGCATAGAAACCAAGGTTTCCTTGGACGACCTTCCTATTGTTAGAGAGTTCCTCGGAGTATTTCCTAAAGATATATCCAGATTACCCCCAGAGAGGTAGATTTTTCCATAGACTTGGTGCCTGGTGTTGGACCTATATCTATAGCCCCTTATAGGATGTCTCCTATAGAACTAGCTGAGCTTAAGAAATAGTTAGAAGAATTGTTGGCTAAGTAGTTTGTGCGGCCTAGTGTGTCTCCATGGGGAGCACCTGTGATGTTAGTGAAGAAAAAGGATGGAACCATGAGGCTATGTATAGATTATCGTTAGTTGAACAAAGTGACGATTACGAATAGGTATCCTTTGCCTAGGATAGACGAACTTATGGATCAACTAGTAAGAGCTTGCGTGTTTAGCAAGAAGGCCGGGTTATCATCAGATCCGGGTAAAGTCTGAGGATATTCCAAAGACTACTTTTAGAACCCGTTATGGTCATTATGAGTATATGGTTATGCCCTTTGGTGTAACCAATGCTCCTGGTGTGTTCAGGGATTACATGAATAGGATCTTTCACCCTTACCTTGATAGCTTTGTAGTAGTTTTCATAGACGATATCCTAGTATATTCTAAGACTCAAAAGGAGCATGATGAGCACTTACGGATTGTGTTGCAAACCCTTAAAGATCGACAACTATATGCTAAGTTGTCTAAGTGTGAATTCTGGTTGGAGAAGGTAAGTTTCCTTGGGCATGTAATATCCCAAAGAGGTATAGTAGTAGATCCTTCTAAGGTAGAAGCTGTCCTTGAGTGGGAACGCCCCAAGTCCGTGTTTGAGATTAGAAGTTTTCTGGGCTTGGTCGGGTATTACAGGAGATTTATAGAAGGATTCTCTAAGCTAGCATTACCTTTGACCAAGCTGACTCGTAAGGGTCAAATGGTTGTGTGGGATGACCGATGTGAACATAGTTTCCAAACCCTCAAAGAAAAACTAACAACTGCTCCTGTGTTAGTTTTGCCTAACCCAAAAGAACCTTTTGAGGTGTATTGTGATGCATCAAAGATGGGCTTAGAAGGAGTGTTGATGTAGAATGATCAGGTTGTGGCCTATGCTTCCAGGCAGCTTAAGACGCATGAAAGGAACTACCCTACCCATGATTTGGAATTAGCCGCCGTGGTGTTTGCCCTAAAGATATGGAGACATTAACTTTTTGGCTCTAAGTTTGAAGTGTTTGGTGATCATAAGAGCCTTAAGTATTTGTTTAGCCAAAAAGAGTTAAATATGCATCAAAGGAGATGGTTAGAGTTCCTTAAGGATTATGATTTTGAGCTAAGTTATCATCCCAACAAGGCCAATGTGGTGGCTGACGCATTAAGTAGAAAATCTCTGCATGTGTCAGCATTGATGGTTAGGGAGTTGGATCTTTTGGAACAATTTAGAGACCTTAGTCTAGCGTGTGAGTTCACCCCTAATAGCGTGAGACTAGGAGCCCTACGGATTACGAACGGGTTGCTAGAAGAGATTCAAGAAGGGCAGAAGTTCGATCATTTCCTGAAAACTCAGTTAGAATCTGTAGCGTCAGGAAGTGCTAGTAGTTTTCATGTAGGACTGGATGAAGTTTTAAGACTTCAAGGAAGAATCTGTGTTCTTAACATATCTGGGCTTAGGAAGGTAATTCTGGAAGAGGGGCATAGAAGTAACTTAAGTATTCACCCCGGCGCCACCAAGATGTATCAAGATCTTAAAACTATGTTTTGGTGGCTGAACATGAAGAAAGAAGTTAGTGAATTCGTATATGTGTGTTTAATTTGTCAAAAAGCTAAGGTAGAACACCAGAGACCATCGGGTAAGTTGCAACCCTTAGAGATACCCCAATGGAAATGGGATAGTATTTCCATGGATTTTGTTGTGGGTTTGCCTAGGACCAGAGCTGGGTTGGATTCGATCTGGGTTATTGTGGACAGATTGACTAAGTCTGCTCACTTTATTCCCATTAATATCTAGTTTTCCTTAGAAAAGTTGACTTCCCTGTACATTAGTGAGATTATCCGGTTGCATGGTGTACCCTCTAGTATAGTATCTGACCGGGATCCAAGGTTCACTTCCAGATTTTGGGAAAGCTTGAACAAAGTCTTAGGAACCCAGCTTCGGATAAGTTCGGCCTATCATCCTCAAACTGATGGTCAGACAGAGTGAACCATCCAATCTCTAGAAGACCTTTTGAAGGCGTGTGTTTTAGAACAAGGGGGTAGCTGGGATAGTTTCTTACCCTTGATAGAGTTCACCTACAACAATAGCTTTCATTCTACCATTGGCATGGCTCCCTACGAAGATTTATATGGTAGAAGGTGTTGAACACCCTTATGTTGGCTAGAACCCGGCGAGAATCTTGTGTTAGGACCTGAGGTAGTACAACAAACGACCAAAAAGGTCAAGTTGATTCGGGATAGGATGAGAACGGCCCAGAGTAGACAGAAAAGCTATCACGACAAAAGGAGGAAAGACCTAGAGTTTGAGGTCGACGATCATGTATTTTTTAGGGTTACCCCTTGGACTGGGGTTGGCCGAGCATTAAAAACTCGGAAACTCACATCCCGATTTGTTGGTCCTTTCTAGATTCTAAAAAGAGTCGGTCCTGTTGCGTATCAAATTGCCTTACCCCCCATCTTTTTCCAATCTCCATAATGTATTCCATGTGTCTCAACTTCGTAAGTACGTTCATGATCCTTCTCATGTGGTCGAGTTGGATGATATTCAAGTAAAAGAAAACTTAACGTATGAAACACTACCTTTGAGGATTGAGGATAGACGAATAAAGCACCTAAGAGGGAAAGAAATTCCTTTGGTTAAGGTAATCTGGGGAGGCCCAGTAGGAGAAGATGCAACATGGGAGCTAGAGAGTCAGATGCAAGAAGCCTATTTGGCTCTGTTTGCAGTAGGTAATTTCGAGGACGAAATTTCAAAAAGGGTGGGAGAGTTGTAACACCCTGAAAATATTCAAGCTAATAGATATTTTACGTTGCTTAATTGTTTAATATAATTCTTGCAATTGGCTGTGCATTGGTATTTGTGCTTGAAAGATGTAGTAATTATTGCAATTTGTTAAAGTGTTTTGCATGGGAATTTGTCTGTAAGGGTATAAGTCAAATTTTGTGGCTAAGATAGTTGTTCGTACACGCATAGTAATAACGATGGTGGCTATGGTAGTTGTCCGGTCACGCAAGATTGGCAACTATGGTGGCTATGATAGCTGTCTGTTCACGCTTGTTGGCAACTTGCCTTAGTATCTCCGTCTATAAATAGCAGTACATGAAGCAGAAGCATGATTCATTCTCACTTCTGAACGTATTTCTCTTCTTTTCTCTCTCTAAACTCTTTACACCTAGAAATCTCTCTTCATCGACCCCTTATATCACCTTTATCTCTTGAGAACCACCATAGTTTTAGCGAAAAAACCTCTACGTTAAGAGGAACTCGTGAACAGAGCTCAATCCCTTTCATTCCTAGTTGCTATGAGAACTTATGTTCAAACGAAACTCACGTTAGTTTGAAAGAAAGGAATTCTTGTCCAGATAAGGGGAGTTTATTATGTTGATAAGGGTTTTAGATATCATAGTTGAGATGCAGTACGTATATGTGTTTTGATGTTTTGCGTGAAATAAATTGATGAAGTTTTTATGTGATGTGTTTTGGAAGAAGACGACTACCGGATTTGGTAAGTCAGGCTGGCTGAGTTGCATATATGTGTCAAACCTTTGTTTGTGATGTTGGCTACTGGGAAGGGTTGATCGAGTTCCATATATGTGTCAAACCTTTGTTTGTAATATCGGCTACCGAGATGGGTTGGCCGAGTTGAGCGGTTTACGTAGCATGCATGTATGCATGCAGGACGTAACTTAGTCCTTATTGGCGGACGTCAGTATACCGGGTTCCTTACCCAGGGTTCTACTTTGGAGTTGTTAAGCTCAAGTTACTTCGAGAGAGAGAGTTATCGGGTTACTTACTCAGTAGAGCTCGTACCTTTCTTTAAGAGCTACCGGGTTACTTACTCAGTAGAGCTCGTACCTTCTCGGGAATAGAGCTACCGGGTTCCTTACTCGGCAGAGCTTGTATCTTCTCGGGAAAAGAGCTACTGGGTTCCTTACTCGGTAAAGCTCGTACCTTTTCTTTGAGAACTACCGAGTTCCTTTACCCGGTCAACCTTGAGTCTTGCAAGCGCTAGCTGTTATAATCAATTACAGTGCTTGTGTAATTGATTACATAATGCTAAGTATGACCTTGTTCGGATTCTTACCTTAGGACAATATGTCCAAGTCCCAACCCGGACACCTAATACTTCACACTTATTCACTTGTTTGTAATGTTTATAAATGGCGAATGTGATTACATTGAGGTCAGCCTATGTGATGACTTGAGATATTAAA
>CM023951.1:22465701-22521326 GCA_013407115.1 Glycine latifolia
GAATGAATGCATGCATGTCTGATTTCTTTAATGACTGCAAAGGATTATTGGATTTTAACCTTAATGAACCAAGCTTAACCAAAAAGAAAAATTACAAATGCCATCATCACATGAGTGGGCATGAAACAAATATCAAAACACCACTTGTCTTCTGATTCTTCTGACACTTGAATCTAACATAATCACCCTCAAATTACGTTCTGATATATATATATATATATATATACACACACACACACACAAGTATTTCGATATGTTACATCATGGAATGTTTACATTATAATTTCGTGATATTAATTATGCCCTCGCAAAAAATTTACTATTAATTTTTGAAATCAACTTAAAGGGATTCTTAATTACAAATCATGATTAAAAACATGATTAAGGACATATATAGTAGTGACGAGGCGGGTCGTTACATCATGCATACATAGTTTTTGATTAAAATCTCAAAGCAATCCAATGATTTCATAAGAAGTTAAGTTCTCATGGCTAAGTCTTTGAAAAAAATGAAAACTTACTGTTTTAATCGATTACACAAGCATTTTAATCGATTAAATACATTCATACTATTTCTGAAAAAAGCCTTGAAGAACAGTTTAATCGATTACTAGCTTTTTGTAATCGATTACATAGTAGCATATGAAAAAATATGCATCACTGGAATAATCGATTATTCTGTTATATAATCGATTATCTCAACTTGTTAGTCATTATGCATTTCTGGTATAATCGATTACCATTTTTCAGTAATCAATTACACAGGCCGGGTTGTATTTTGAGCTTTACTGGTTTAATCGATTACCAGTCCTATGTAATCGATTATTTCTTCATGTTTCAAATATACTAAGACTATTTAATCGATTACGTTTCGGTTTAATCGATTATCTTGTTCATGAAAACATTTCCAGGAAGCTCAAGAACATATTAATCGATTATGCTATATTTTAATTGATTACATATGATTAAATAATCAATTACCTTTTCATTTTAATCGATTATTGTCAGTTAAATCAGTTTTTTAAAAGCTTTGCTTAACTAGTCTTTATAAATAGACTTAGAGCGAATTGTTCTGAGTAACTTTGAGCATTTGTGTGAATCACTAAAAAGATAGAAAACTTTTTCTAGAGCAAAAATACTGATTTGTTCTAAGAGTGAAAAACCTCTCATGAGATCAAGAATGTTGAGTTCTTGGAATGAGTTTTTAAAGAAAAGAAGAGATTTCAAGAGTTCTTATTCTGAGCTTTGAATTGCATTCAACCTGACTGATTGGTAACATCATTCATTCATTCATTCATTTGAAGGATCACAGGTTGTATCTCTTGAATCTTTCTTTCGAATTTTTCTGGTTATTAAAAAATTTTGTTGGTTTATATCTTAGTTTCTTTAAAGTTGTTTTCTAGAGTAGGGTTCTCTAGAAGTAAGAACAGGATAGGGTTCTCTGGGTCTTGATCATTTGAAGTCTATAAGGTTTAGATTTCTGTTTCTTTGTCTAGTATGGATAAAGGTGATCATTGTAAACTACTTGTAAAGATTCTTTGATATAGTGAAAACTCTAACCTAGTGTGGGTTGGAAGTAACTGGATGTAGCCTCCAAGGTTGAGAGGTGAACCAATATAAATTGCCTTGTCTCTTGTCTTGAATTCTGTATATTTCATAGCTTATCTTTGTGAAATCAAAATATTATCATCAAAGAAACTATTTCTGTCATTACATGCATATCAAGGATTGATCTTGATTGAATAAAAAGTTCTGGATTTTCAAAAGGTGAACAAGTGATACGATCCAAGATTTTAATTCCGCAATTTGTTTTAGAAAATTTTAAATATCAATTTTGAACCAATTCACCCCCCCTCTTGGTTTATTTGCAGTATATTCATTGTGTTTTCACAAGAGAAGTCAAATAAGCTAAGAAGAATAGAAAAATATTAAATTAAAAATACTAAATCACTATGCTAGACGGCACACCATGCAATCTGACAATTTCACTAATATACAAGGAGGTTCTAAAGAAAACCTGATATTAATAGGGATAAAGTGAGCAGATTTGGTCAATCTGTCAACAATAACCCAGATAGAATCTAAACCTCTTGGGGTTCTAGGTAGTCCTACAACAAAATTCATGGAAATACTGTCTCACTTCCACTGAGGTATTTCTAAGGGTTGCAACTTACATGAGGGTCTTTGATGTTCTACCTTAGCCTTTTGACAGACTAAACATGCATACAAAAACTCACTAACCTCTTTCTTCATGTTTCGCCACCAAAACATTGTCTTGAGACTTGGTAGCACCAGGGTGGATGCTCAAATTGCTCCTAAGTCCCTTTTCTAAAATCATCTTCCTAAGCTCTGGAACATTGGGGACACATATTCTATCTTGAAATCTCAGGACTCCATCTGATCCCACATTAAAACTACTATTCCTTCCTGATGTTATGGCTTCTAACTGAGTCCTCAGAAAATGATCAGACTTTTGGCCTTCTCGAATCTCTCCTAGCAAACCACTACTAATCCTCAAAGCTCCTAGTCTCACACTATTAGGGGTAACCTCACACACAAGGCTAAGGACCCTAAACTGTTCTAGGAGATCCAACTCACTAACCATCAAAGCAGATACATACAAGGATTTCCTACTCAAAGCATCAGCCACTACATTGGCTTTTCCAGGATGATAGCTAAGCTCAAAATCATAATCCTTAAGAAACTCTAACCATCTGCTCTGACGCATGTTCAACTCTTTCTGACTAAACAGATACTTAAGGCTTTTATGATCACTGAACACTTCAAACTTAGAGCCAAAAAGGTAGTGCCTCCATATCTTAAGAGCAAACACTACAGCGGCTAACTCTAAATCATGGGTAGGATAATTCCTCTCATGTGTCTTGAGTTGCTTAAAAGCATAGGCCACTACTTGGCCATTATGCATCAACACTCCTCCTAAACCCATTTTTGATCCATCACAATACACCTCGTAGGGTTCTCTTAGGTTAGGCAAAACTAACACAGGCGGTGTCGTCAATTTTTCCTTAAGGGTTTGGAAACTATGCTCACACTAGGCATCCCACACAAAAACTTGACCCTTACGAGTCAACTTGATCAAAGGCAAGGCTAACTTGGAGAAACCTTTTATGAATCTCCGGTAGTATCTCGCTAAACCCAGAAAACTCCTAATCTCAAACACCGACTTAAGACTCTCCCACTTAAGAATAGCTTTTACCTTAGTAAGATCTACAGCTATACCACCTTGGGATATCACATGTCCTAGTCACACTTGGACAACTTAGCATAAAGTTGTCGATCCTTAAGGGTTTGTAGCACAATCCTCAAGTGCTCCTCATGCTCCTCTCTAGTCTTAGAGTATACCAAAATATCATCTATGAATAGTACTACAAAACTGTCAAGATAGGGGTGAAAGATCCTATTCA
Organism: Glycine latifolia; assembly: GCA_013407115.1. NCBI lineage: Eukaryota > Viridiplantae > Streptophyta > Magnoliopsida > Fabales > Fabaceae > Glycine > Glycine latifolia. The sequence goes on from CM023951.1 coordinate 22,469,127, forward strand.
TATAATTCATGAACACACCAGGGGCATTAGTCACACCGAATGGCATAACTAAATATTCGTAATGACCATAACGGGTCCTAAAAGCAGTCTTTGAAATATCCTCAGACTTCACTCGGATTTGATGGTAACCTAACCTAAGGTCTATCTAGCTAAACACACAAGCTCCTACCAGGTGGTCCATAAGGTCATCTATTCTAGGCAAATGGTACTTGTTCTTAATCGTCATCTTATTCAACTGTCGGTAGTCTACACACAGTCTCATGGTTCCATCTTTCTTCTTCACTAAAAATACTGGTGCTCCCCATGGGGACACTGTAACGCCCCATATGCATCCGGCTTGTCAACATTCATCCATGGTCGTTAAGCGCAACAATTAATTAGGAAGTAGCTAGAAAAAAATGACGTCACCATACGTCCATAAATAATAATAATAATAATAATAATAATAATAATAATAATAATAATAAATGTGCATTATGTATGGTAATTGTTCACGTAGTTACAACAATATAAGACATCGGGTACGTTCTTCCCTCAGGGCCGGATTACAAGAGTATGTTGACTTAACAGAAATAAAGGAAACAAAAGTCAACATACGCTCAAAACAAAATTGAGGTTCACGCAGAACCCCTTCCCGGCCCGGCCTCACATCAGGAATCTTTCAGACTGCCTCACTACCCAGACCTCTTACCTCGGGATCCACCATCCTCTCTCTGCTCATCACCTACAAAGACATAATCCCCAACCGGGATGAGATAAAAATCTGAGTAAACTCCAGGATCTTGGAGGCTTCTCCTTCCCTAGGTTCACTTTCACGATACATAGCCTCAAAACATGCATTACACAAGCTAGCCATCCCGACTGTCATAAAATGCATCACATGTATATAATTATACAGATATAGCAAGAAAAGCTCATCCAATTAAGGGTACATTCTCTGTATATCGTTGCCTGAGGAAGATCATCCAATTAAGGGCACATTCACTCAGGGTTCTGCTCGGACGTATATGGCTCTTTAAAGAGAGGATCATCCTTATAAGGACACACTCTTTCAGGGTTTTCATATATACTAATTAACCACTTAGAGTTGTTCGACATGAATTTGGCTCCAAGGGAAGTCCATATTTAGTCCATTCTACTGGCCAGAGAATCTCATATCTCACCACATATCATCACAGTGCCAATCATATACAAGTTTTCAATCAAAAGCAGTAACACACATTTTCAATACATGCACCATGACATACAATAATCATCACTCTCTCGGAGTATGGTGGAACACAGCCAAGGAAAAACTCCCAAGAACAGAGAGCTTACCTGCTCTAAGTGTTATGCTGGTCTTTCTGACCTCGTGGTTACAACCACCTATTTCCTCCTTATCACACTCTGCAAAACATGCAAGAAACAGAACGGTTATCAACCGTTGCATGCAAGCCGTCCATGACGATCATCAACCATGGTGTGAAAAGAAATGCTATTCCTTTTCCAAAAAGGACCCAAGCTTAGTTCCAGCTCTAGGTCATAAATCCTCTCAACACAAAAGCTCAACCAATCGATAAAACGTGAGTGTCTTACCTTTTTAAACTTCCAGGAAGGCTATAAGACAACCTCTCCAAACTCGAAGGTCCTTAAAAGCCTTCTTTCCCTTAGAGTCAAAACTCTGCTAAAGTTCTCGGAGAAGACGATCTCTCCGTCAGAGGGTTTTCAGAAGAGTCAGGGGTTGTAATCTAGCTAACTGATTGTTCCTCTCAACTTTCCAATTGCATGCAACAAGGGTTCTGGGTAAGGGTGAGTGGTTACGAAGTTTCTTTCACTGGAACTGGAGGAAAGATGATAATGTTTCGTCAAAATGAGGGAAGTGGTCTATTTAAATGACCCTGGCACATGTGCCACGCATGTCCCAGATGTCAAAGACATAGCTTAGTCAACATACGCAATCATTGTCGGGTTTAGATCACTCACCAAAAGCTTACCTTGGGCAACACGGTACTAGTAACGTAGACAACCTTGTGCAGGTTCATGGTATCAACACAAGTGTTATCTATTTTTAATCGATTACAACGCTTATGTAATCGATTGCATAGTGCTAAACCCGTCCTTAGCACTTCATAAAACACAAGGCTTCGCCCTTGTTCGACCTCATTCGACCTCGTGCAGGTTCCTACCTTGGCGCTTCATAAAGTCCAAGGTTCCGCCCTCTACCGACCTTATCCGACCTCACCCGAGTTCCTACCTTGGCACTTCACAAGTCCAAGGTTCCGCCCTCTATCGACCTTACCCGACCTCGTCCGACCTTGTGCGGGTTCCTACCTTGGCACTTCACAAGTCCAAGGTTCCGCCCTCTACTGACCTTATCCGACCTCGCGCGGGTTCCTACCTTGGCACTTCACAAGTCCAAGGTTCCACCCTCTACCGACCTTATCTGACCTCGTCCGACCTCGTGTGGGTTCCTACCTTGGCACTTCACAAGTCCAAGGTTCCACCCTCTACCGACCTTATCCGATCTTATCCTACCTCGTCTGACCTCGTGTGAGTTCCTACTCCACGTCAGAACTGTCCTATAAAGATCCTATTTCTTCATCGAAGTGACATCCCAGTCACGCGAATCCAGATGTCTCATTAGCGTTGACTTAGGAAGCGTGAACCTAGATTTGTTATAAATACAATTACCTCTTAACCGTAAAATCATTATATTAAAGTGCCAACATGGACACCTAAAACCTTACAGACACACTGGGTCTCACAAATTGCTTATCCAATAACTCTTCTAACTATTTCTTAAGCTCAACTAACTCTATAGGAGACATCCTATAAGGAGCTACGGATATGGGTAGAACATCGGGTACCAAATCTATAGAAAATTACATCTCTCTCATGTGTTAAACTAGATATATCCTCAGGAAAAACTCCTGGAAACTCTTTAACAATAGGAAGGTCACCTAGAGAAACCTTGGTCTCTACTTCCAAGTTAGATAAGATCATGTACACTAGAGCATTCTCTTTCAAAGATGACACAACTTGGTTGGCAGAGATAAACATCTCATTATTACTTACTTCAGGATCACCAAACACCACAATTTTATCAAAACAGTTCAACAAAACATGGTTGGAAGATAACCAGTCCATACCCAGAATAACATCAATTTGGCTAAGAGGCAAATAAATCAGATCAACACAGAATTTTCTACAAGACAATTCAAACACACATCAGAAGTCAAAACAGACCCACTAGTCGCAGTCTCAACCACAAGCTCACCACTCAAAGAAGACACAAAAAGTTTAAGTTTCTCCACACACAAATAAGATATAAACGAATGGGTCGCACTGGAGTAGAAAAGCACAAGTAACGGAATCCCATTTATGAAACATTTACCTTGGATTAGATCTTTAGATTTTGAAGCTTCAGCACCACTAAGAGTAAAGACTCTTCCCGTGGCTCTCGAATGTCCAATTTGGTACTTCAAGCCTCCATCATTTTGCTCTTTCTTGAGATATGCCCAATCTCTTCGAAATTGACCCTTCTGTTTGCAGTTGTAACAGATTGTGTCTCTATCTACACAGTTTGAAGAGACATGTCCTGGCTTACCACACTTGAAGCAAATGATCTGAGTCGGAAAAGTAGTGGGTCTGCTACCACTACCACCAGAAAATCCCATAGCAGCAGTTCTTTGATTGTTAGGACGATGACCATATTGCTTGGGAGGGATTGGGTATGGTTTTTCACGGTTTTGAGGCCCGATCTTCTTATTATTCATTGGACCTGTACTCCGATAATATGTCGCCCTGTCTTAAGAGTCCTCATCCCATATCCTACACACGTTAACCAACAGTGGGAACTGGCGGACACCTTGATAGTTCACAGCTTGTTTCACCTTAGGTCACAAGCCATTCAAAAACTTCACACACTTGGAGCTTTTACCATTTCTTCCTTGGCAATGAGGAAAGTACCTCACCAACTCTTCAAACTTAGCTGCATACTCAGCCACAGTCGTGTTCCATTGCTTAAGTTCTAGGAATTCCATCTCTTTCTTGTTCCTAACATCTTCAAGAAAACACTTCTCCAGAAATACCCTATTGAAGGTTTCCCAGGTCACAGCTTGACCTTCCGCCTCCAAGGATTGGCGAGTATTCTCCCACCAATACTCTGCTTCTTCTACCAAAGTGTAGGTGTCAAAAGCAATCTTCTTCTCCTCCGGACATGCCATGACTCGGAAGATTTTCTCAATCTCTCGTATCCAGTTATAAGCACCATGAGGGTTGTATCCTCCATTGAAAGTAGGGGGATTGTTTCATTGAAAATGGTCTAACCCTTGATACTCAACAGCTCCAACAGTCTCTCTACTATTTTGATTCCCTAGAGCCTGAGCTAAGGCTTGAAGAGCATCAGCTATAGCACGATCATTCCTACCAGCCATTGTAACACCCCGGATTTCAAGGGACATAAGCTGGATGTTCTTTTGTGTGATATGGTGATTAATTATATGTTTCATTGTATGTTTTATTTGATAATTGATGTTTTGAGTGCCCTTGCCTTGGTATACGTGTTAATGGATGTTAGCTGTCCTTGTTGACTTGCGGTTGCTGAGTTTGCACAAAAGGCAAACCTGTTCTGTCAGCTGGGTACTTAAGCACAGGAGTGTGCAGTAGATGCGTGCTTTTCTCCTATTCTTCTCCTTTGAGCTTTCTCTCCTTTTCTCTCTAAGCTTACCCATACCCAAAAACCTTTCTTCCTCAACCCTTCTGTGTCACCTTCAACTCAAAAATCACCGTAGCTGCCACGAAATTCCAACGTCAAGAAGGACCTCAAGGCCGGAGCAGAAGTTTAGGACGACCTGTTGTGTAGCTGCTAGTTAGGTAAGGGGAGTTTATTGTGTTTGATAACAACTTTAGATAACATGGTTGGGGGGCCAGGGAGTCCAACCATGGCGATGACTGCATGTCCCTGTGTGTGTGGTTTTCCAGGAAAGCTATGTTTGTCTTTATGGAATGGGACGTGATATGTTTTACGTTCGTTGGTTGGTGTTTGTGTTGATGTTTAATGATGTTCTGGTGTGTTGTTTGATGGTGTTCTTGAAGGGGTAGTTGATGTTGTAAGAATTCCCTGTGCATGTGTGTGTGAAGTTGGCATTTTGATGCTAAAAAACTCCTAAGACACTATATAGTAGTGTTCGTAGAGGTGCAAGGTACCAAGATGGGTATGCTGAGCTGAGCGGGTTACGTAGCATGCATGTGTGCATACGGGACGTGACTTAGTCCTCGTTGGCGGACGTCAATATACTGGGTTCCCTAACTCGGATGAGCTTGTGCCTTATCAGGAAAAAAGCCATCGGGTTCCCTAACTCGGATGAGCTTGTGCCTTCTCAGGAAAAGAGTCATCGAGTTCCCTAACTCGGATGAGCTCATGCCTTCTTGGGAAAAGAGCCACCGGGTCTTCTACTAGGTTAAGCTCATCTCCTTTCCTTAGAGCTACCGGGTTCCTTACCCGGGATAAACCATTCTCTTTAGAATCGCTAAGTTCAAGTCTTCTCTTGGTGAGCCACCGGGTTTCTTACTCGGTAGAGCTCGTACCTTTTCTTTGTGAGTTACCAGGTTTCCTTACCCAGACAACCTTGTGTAGGTTGATGATAGTAATACAATCCCGAGTCTTGTAAGCACTATCTGTTATAATCGATTACAACGCTTATGTAATCGATTGCATAGTGCTGAGTCCATCCTTGGTATTGTACAGAAACCCAAGGACCCTTTAAACCACCCTTGACCGACCTTGTCCGCCCTCGTTCGACCTTGTTTGGATCTCTTACCTCAAGTTATTATGCCTAGGTGCCAACCTGGACACCTAATACTTCACACCAGCTCATTTGTTTGTGGTGTTTGTAAATGATGTGTAAGAGATGTATGTGCCTATATTGATAATAGTTGAGATCGGCCTATTTGAGGGCTTGAGATGATGTTTGCATTGATAACATGGGGGGTGTATGACAAGTATCCTATCCAGGATGAGTTGTTCCTGACTGGGTCATACATTGATGGTGCCCATGGTTATCCGAATGCGGGTGGATATACATAGATACCCACGAGGGTGTATGACGGGTATCCTATCCAGGACGAGTGGTTCCTGACTGGGTCATACATTGATGGTGTCGTGGTGGTAGGCTATGTATTGAACCGTGAGATGCCGAGACCGGGTGGTGAACCTTGCAAGGACCACGATCAGTGCATTGATGAGCCCATGATGGGGCTTCCCGTGATTATGATTGTATGTACATGGGGGTGCATGACGTATTAACCTATCCAGGACAAGTTGTTCCTGACTGGGTCATGCATTGATGGTGCCCATGGGACATACGACATTTGTATGACGGAAATAGGATGATTGGTTGTAGGGTACCGGGCTACTGGGGGGCCACGTCTGTTAAGAAATCCTTCTGACACCCAGATGCTGATCACTACCGGGAGGAGTGACCTGTGCACGACAGAGTGACCCTGACAAGCTACTGCATCATCGAGACCACAGGGATGGGTTATTTCCGGGATGGTACCACATTGCATGAAGAGAGTTGAGTTAGGAGCATGCATCATGCTAGATATTATAAGTTGTCTGATGGAATGTGTTTGGATGCTCTTGCGTTTTGATTGTGTGATGAGATGCTTGGATATTCGTGATGATATGATGATGTCCGGATTGTTTCCCTTAACTGATGTTATTTATTGTTTGTTGTTTAATATGATGAACTCACATTTACTTTGTTGTACCTTGTGGTTTTGTAACTGTGATGATCGCGAACCGGGTTCATGTGAGTAGACGGGCAGCAGTAGGTGCTTTGGGAGATGACCATCTCTTGGTTGGAGCCGCCGGGTGGTTGGGATGTCGATGGACTAGATCTCGGGCAGGAGTTGTATTTTTCTAGTTACACCCCTTGTTTTAATGGATACACCCCAGTGTTTTGCTAATTACACCCCAACATTTAATTCCTTATTCCTTGTGTAAACACGTAATACATTTTGGACATAGTGTTTGTACCTGCAAATAAACTATGTTTTATATATATGTATATGTATGACTTGATATGTCTCTTATGTATTTTATTCACTTGTTTACCTTATGATGATGGTCATTACATGTTCGCAAAAAATTTACCATGTTTTTATAATCAAAGTAAAGGGAATTTTCGTTTAAAAACCTATTTAATAGCATGGTTAAGAGTTAGTGATACAGTAGCGATGTGGCGGGTCGTTACAGCCATCACTTCCTACGTACACCAAGAAGTGAGACCTTGGAAGAAATACACACAACTAAAGAACAAAACAATTCTACACCCACTTAATCACTATAGAGAGTTGATGCCTCAAGAAACCACTCATCTACAACAGTTCTCCCTTGAGACATTTACACTTATCATTCATTCTTTATATTCCTGACTCCTTGCCATAATGTTCCTTTGCACTTCACTAATTATCCAGATGGCCAGTCTGATAACTCGTGACCAGGCATTGGAACTCATGGTATAACAGACATAAGAAATACAAACATGTTATGACCACCCCAAGAAATATCCACAACCTATGCAACACAACAATGTGCGCAAGTCTCAAATACAGATAGCTCAAACCACTACCAAATAGTCAATTACTCAAAACATCAAACATTCAACAAGTAAACACAAAATGCACAGAGAAACACAGCAGAGGCACAACTCATCGGCTGAAAAAGGTTCAAGCTGCTCTGATACCACTAATGTAACGACCCGCCTCATCGCTACGATATCACTAACTCTAGATCATGCAATTTCAATTTTTAATGAAAACTCCATTACTTTGATTATGAAAATGGTAGTAAATTTTTCGTGATAATACAATTATCATACACATGGCACGATTTACATAATTAAATATATATGTACACACACACACACACACACACACACACATATATATATATATATATATATATAAAATTTGTACATATCATCCACATGTTAGAAATTCCTTTTAGTTTTACATGCATATACACCTAAAATTACATATTTAACAAAAGAGTCAAGGAAACTAACTAAGGAAGAGTTGTTTAACAAAACACGACTCTTTCCTCAAAAACAATTTCCAACGTCGTCACGTCAGCTTGGGGGCTCCAAGCAAAAAGAATCTCCCTCCAGAATCACCTACTACTGCTCATCTGCTCACACGAACGAAAGTTCTCGATCATCACAGATACCAACCACACGATACAACAAAAGCAATGGTGAATTTATTATATAAAACCAACAAATATCAGATAACAACAATTGGGAAGGAAACAACATTACCCACCACAATCATTAACAAAAATCCATGAATGCAATATACCCTCAACAAACCAATCATCCAATGCATTTCACAACTCAAACAACCATGCATAGAATGATGTTTGCACAAGCGTGACAAAAGATAAAACCTTAAGTGGATCAATTGCTTATGGCCTAATTTCAACAAAGGTATATTATTACAAGAAGAAAAAATATTATTGAACTTCACTTCTTTATTTCTCTTATTTTTGCTTCACATTCATTTTGTCATTAATAAACTATGCTAGATCTTGAAGTTTTTTAAATATCTTTCCAGCCTAGATGATATGTTGTCTTACTACCTTTTTAAGAGTTATGTGTGTTCAAATATCTTCCTTATCATCTTCTCTCTTTTCTCAACTCTAAAATGTTCTTCTTCTCTGATGTTCTCTGTCTTCTCACCATTTTTCTTTCTTCTCTTACCTTCTTCATTCACTCAATTTATTTTTTCTCTCTTCTAAAAATAAACCAGTAAAATATCTTTTTATTTCTTTGTTAACCATTCAACATTCCAACCCTCGCTAAAGATGTCTTTGCCAGCCATTGTGACTACAACTTCTTCATAATTTTTTCATGATTTATGGTAATCTGTAGCAAAAAGGTGAACAATTTTTTTAGTTTCTATTTTCTTGGTTGATTTTGTTTTGACCTAATTACTTTCTTTGTTTTTTTCTCCTTCATCAAAATTTCTCTAATATTGTGAATATGGACTAAATTTGTTAAAAATGTTTATTTGATATGACCTATCGGTTAAAGTATTTTATAGAAAAATATACTAAACAGGTCTTTATAAGAATAAATGATAATTGGAGAACTTTTTAAATATTTATTTGATTTTGTTCTAGACTAATTTATTGGTTGCAAATTATGTGTTTAATCAAATGTCAAAATGACATTTTTGGGTATGTTTATTTATTTCTCATTTTACTTTTGAGTTTATGACACTTTCGAGACGACTTTTCATATGAGAACTTTTCTATTGATTCCCTCGGTTTGGTATTATCTTATAGGATAGGATTTTTTCGCATACAATGTTTGGTTGTTGTTGTTTATCTTTTGTTAATATTACTCCTATTTATAATCAATACTTCAATTATATTTGTTTAAAAAAAGTTAGTAAATGGAAACTGATGTTTATTGTAGAAATTTAGGTGAATGGGTAAATGATCAATTCAATTGTGAAATTTGATACAAGACCTTTATAAATGTGAACATTGACACAAACAGAAGTGAAGAAAAGATGCTGGACAAAATAGAGAGAAATGAAGATATCACTTGGGTAAATTGAAAGAGAAGAGCTAAACAAGTGAGAAGTTTACTAGCAGAACATTAATTTTGCATAAAATTTTTTAGTTGTTTTCTTTAATTTAAGTTTATAACTGAAAATATTATGTCTAGCAACAAATTATGTCATTTTGAAATCCTACTTTTTTTTATCAAAGTTATGCTACCAACAAATTCAACTACCTACGCAAGTTGTATATATATCAAATTCATTTTCAACTAATTATGACGTACATAACAGATTTATTAATTTCATTGTACACAAATTCTTTTATATTATGACTGCTACATAATTTTTCTTGCTTTTGGGATCACTTAATCTATATACTATTTACTATATTAACAAAAATAATATCATTTATCATGTTCTTTGAATTAAGGTTTCACAAGTTTATTTTGTTTTTTATATTTCACTATCCTTCGTCAAGACCAGGCGGAATAGAGCTGCTATGGGAACAAAAGTGTTAATGAATAAGAAAATTTAATGAAAAAACCTACCTTAATATTAAGTATGATGACATAAAGTATATGGTTATAGGTGTCCTGAGAGAAATTGAAACGAAAAACATTCATGCATGCCGAAAGAAGCTTCCTAGTCATCTCCACATTTGCCTATCACATGTTCCTCTACTTAGGTTGCTCAACTTTATATTATGACCATACTAAACTACTTATAAAAATAACTTTATATTATCATTCCAATATATATTTTCTTATCAACAATTTTTTTTTATTTTTGCAATTCATCATAATTCTAACAGTATGTCTAATCATCACAACACATTCTTTAGATCTCTACTATCCTTTAATTAATTACAATTTCAAAATAATAGCTACTCATACAAATATGTTAAATTTAATATATTTATATTATAAATTTGTAACAAAATAATTAATATATAATATAAGACACTAGACTAATTTTTGTAAAAATTTTTTATTAACATTTTCAATCATTATTCACATAAATCTACATAACAAACTTTATTATTAAATTCAAATAATACACGCTCTCCATCCATGCTTACATACGGGTACCATGCTAGTTATTAATTAAACTTCAAAATTGTTTGGAATAATTTATACAATTAGACCAAAACTTTTGATTAAATTAACTAGATCACAATTTAATTATAATTTCGTGCACCATAATGTTTTGACGATTTAATAGTTTGTTTAAGATTGAGACCATTGAGAAAATATACATGACACAGTAGTATTCCTAGTATTTTAGAATTTAAGGACTGGGTGCTTCTCAGGAAATATCATCCAATGAGAAGTTGCCACGTGTGTAGGTCGATTTGTTGTTATGGGACCCACGTCCTAGAGATCCTAAACACACAATAATGTGGAAAGGAGGCGAATGAGAAAAAGGTTAACTCTGCAACCGTACGTGGACCCACTGCATCAACTTGCGGCGTGACATTTTCCTATCGATCTGAACCGTTGCTTTGGCGGCTACCCTTACAGGGCGCGTTTGTTTGTAAGGAGAAAAATAAAAGATAAGAAAAATTTTATATATTATATCATGGGATTCATATTTCTTATATTTAATTTTAATTAATTTTTCTCATTTAAATAAAAAGTATTACCCAAGTGACCTTCTTATAACAAAATATTTTTTTTTGTTAAAAATAAAAATAGAAGAAGAAAAATTTAATTTATAGTTACAAAGATAAAAATTTAAAATTTTCATTTCTTTTATTTTCCTTTTAATTTAAATTTATTTTTTTTATTTTCTTTTTATCAAACGGGTCATCCAACTTTCAAAAGTTAAATATTATTCTTTTTAAATTTAATTTGTATGTATATATATATAAATTATTTTGCATATTGAATTTAAATATAAACAAATTAACTATTTTCATTTTATTTAGTGATATAATTTATAAACTATTTTTATTTAATTATAAATCTATTTTTAATAATTCTATTTTATTTATGATATCAAATTCAAATAATTTTTTTTAATAATAATCTTATTTTTTATTTGATATTTATAATATTAAATAATTTTAACTATCTTTTTTTAATCAGTGTAAAAATAATTATTTTTGTTCATACGTGGGTCTAGAGAAAATACTTCATCAGTTCTAAAGTAATAATTTTTAAGCTATTTTTAATAGTATCTAAACATAATTAAGAGGATGAATTAATACTTGTATTAAAAAGAGACATCAATTATAAAATAAACAGGTGAATGGTAGAGTATATTTGTTATTGGTGATGAATAAGATAATTTATACCAAGAGTAATTTTTTTATTCTAAGGAAACAAGAGAAGTTAAAAAATTGAGAATATTTTTAAATTTATGTCAATTGAGTTTGTGTTGTAACTTTAAAAGACTAGTATTATTTTAAAATGGAGGTAGTAATTAATAAATATACAACATAGTGACATTGTGATGTATGCCAAAAGGCCCTTTGAATTATAAAAAATCTTAACATCAATTCTAAGATTAATTTCAAGTAATTTAAAAAATATTTTAATTGAAAGAATATTATGTTAAAGTATATAACTGCAACAACTTTTTACAGTGTTATTTAACTAAAACTAGTAATTTGTTTTGAAGAGGAAACTAGTATCATTTAAAAATTTTAAATCAGTCTTAAAATAATTTTAATAAAATAAAATATTAAAAAATATTTTTATTTATTGCCCTAAAAAAATTAAAGAGTCAATAAAAATAATTTATCAAAAATCATGGTCAAAATGTTTTAATAATAATAATAATAATAATAATAATAATAATAAATGTCACATTTTTAATAATTTTTTTATTTTTAATTCCTTAATTGTTATTCGTAAGACAATAATTAATAACGTTGTTGACAAATAGTAATAAAATAATTTAAATTGAAATTTATTCCGAATTCTATTTAAATTAAAATACACACGTTCAATAGACTAAGGAATTATATTTTTTGTTGAACAACGTAAATGTTTTTTTTTAAATGATGAAGAGAATGAGGAATATATTTTATAATATTTTTATTAAAAAAATTAGGTATTTATTCTTTAACATGACATGATTTTCATACATATTTTTTCACACGATCTTAATTTTTATTTTTGCGACAGTTTTATTTAAAATATACTAATTGTGTAAACATTTTTTATATTATAATTAATCATCGATGGTTTAAAAACTGTTTTTTTATTTGATAATATAAAAATATTGACACAAGCTGTACACGAATACTAAACTCTTTTGTGACATGTTTTTAATTTTATAATTAATTATTTAATTAAATAAATATTTTATTTAATTCATTAAACGATGTTAAAAATTTCCGATTAACATTAAACATAATGATATATTTATGAATGTAATTTTTATCATTTAAACTAATTTATGAACTTTTAAAATTTAAAAATTTATAATAGCGTATGAGATCATATTAATATTTTTTTTACATTTCACTTTATTTTTTAACATTTTATATAATTTAAAACACCCTTTTATTTTTAATTTATCTCTATTAATAATATTATAATAGTAATAAATGATATAAACATTTATTGCAAAGCAATAAATGACAGAATTAATGCAAACAACATTATAAATTGAATTTTATAAAAAATAAACACTATTTAAATTTTGAGAATTATAAATAGTAATATAAAAAAATATTATTTTTAATATAAATAATGTATATTCTTTACAAAAGAAAATTATGTTTCAGTCATGGCAGATTATTATAAGTGACAGAATTAGAACAATTGATGTATGCACTGGATAATATGTTTTTTTTATTGGTACTCACATTATTTTTGATGAATTGATGTATGTACTGGATAATATTTTTTTTATTGGTACTCACATTATTTTTGATGAATTCTTCGATGATATAGTTCTCCGTTATTTTGCTATTATAAGTACATTGTCATTATTATGAATAATAAACAAATATAATTAATATACTTAGTAACTATTATATGGAGTCTGCATTCAACATTAAACATAATGATACATTTATGAATTCATTTTTTTTTTCATTTAAACTAATTTCTAAAATTTATAAAATTGAAAAAAAACATAATAGTGTATGAGATGATAAATTAATTAAAAAATATTTTTTGCATTTCACTTTATTTTTTACTAACATTTTAATCTCATTTAAAACACCCTTACAGGAGTAAATGAATAAATGATATCGCTTTCTAATAATTTTTAAAGTATTACTGGAATTTTATCACACATACATAATAGAAAAATAATTAAGATCATTTACAAATATCATTTATTGCTTTACTGCCTTTAGAATAATTTTTATATCATTTATTACTATTATAATATACATACATTTTAGAAAATAAATAATAACATGTATACATTTAATATAGTAGTACGTTATTTTGCTATGATACATACATTATCAATAAAAATATTATCATACTTAGTAATTGTTATATGTAGTATGCAATCAAATAATAGTGTAAAAATTGCACACTGTTAATATAAGTACATTATTTACTATATTTTATTAATTGTAAAAAAATTGATGGATTTTTTTAGAATTTAATATATATATGTATTGATAATATAATTTTTTTTATTAATATAAATACAAATGATAATTTATGATTGGATGATAATGTAATAATTGTGTAAAAATAATTGTGTAATAATTATTCTTTAAGTACATTAATATAAGTACATTACTTTAAAATAATTATTTTAAAATTTAATAAACTTACCATGCATGCATGATAGATTATAATTGTGTAAAAATTATTCTTGTATGACCATTTTATTAAATTAGATTTTGACAATTTTTACTCTATATATATCATAATTATCAATATAAAAACCTTTACGGTTACATGAAAATTAAACCGATCTCCTTAATTCAAGACTAAATATGAATGATGTTTATCCCAAGTGGTTCGTTACAATGTTACATTGACCAGTGCAACACAGCCAAGCATGAGCTGCCAGACCCCGTTACATTTAGAACCTCAATCAAAAAGACATTTTTTTTAAATGAATGAATAAAATAAAATATATCTGTAACTGATGCATTTATAAATAATTAATTACTTTAAATTATTATTAATATTTTTAATAAAAAGTGCACAGAGGCAGGGGGGTCTATTATAATAAGAGGGAACTTTTTATATAGTTGTATTGGAGGATCCGCAAACACATAGCACCCAATCACAGCTCACCAGCTTCATCCACTGCTTTTTTTGTTTCTCTCCCTTTAGAGGTGCCTTCTCCTTTGAGGAGAAGAGAAAGAGTAGCAAAGTTTGTTTTAAGTGTCACTCTTGTTTTTCAGCTTCCATATAATTTCTCTCTTTTTCCATTTGGGGGGCTCCTATTCCTTTTTTGTGCTTAATTTATTTTTTCTCTTTTTCTTTGCTGCTCAGCATCAAGGAAAAGGGGAATTTTTATTTAATAAAAAAGAGTTTTGTTTTGTGTTGTTTTCTAAACAAGCTTTTCTTCTTTTTTTCTTCTTCTACTACTAAGCTCTTCCCTCATAAATTCAGAGTCTTTCTGCTCTTTCCTAATTGGGTTTCTACATTCATTGTCTTTGGTTGCTCCCCTTTTGCTTCTCCTTAGCTTCTAATCACTTTCCCAATTGGGGTCAGTTCAAATTGAAGCTGCAGAAGACTTGTCAGTTTTTTCTCTCTGAAAGTTGTCATTTTTTTGTGGGTTTTTTTTTTTTGCTGTATCTCTGTTACAGTTTAGTATCTGGGAGGGAAGTTCATTGGGGTTAGATCTCATCTCACAAGTGGTTTCTAGGGTTTTTCCTTTTGGACCAATTAGGTAATAATCTTGAACCTCAATTTGGAGCATTCTCTTTGATTTTTATTTTTATTTAAACCAAAGTGGGTCTTTTGTAGATTCCTGAGGAGCATGCCTCCTTTCCTACACATAAAAAAAAGGCTATTCTGATTCCTTTCAAAAAAAATGCTTGTTGATTTATCCTTCATAGTGTTGTGGTAAAACCTCCACCTCTGCTTCTCACTTACTATCTCCCTCTCTCTCTTCCCCTGAATCAACCCTGCTTCCCATAAAAGTTTGTGCAATCTTTCAAGTAAAATAAAATCCACAAACACACACACCAAACCAAACCAATCCACAATTGGCTGAAAACCTTGTTCTACATGCTCTCATAGTTTGTGTGTTTAATTGTGTTGTGAATTTGGTGTGATTAAGTGGGAAATGGAGATCCTCCCTCCTGCATCCCCTTACATGTACAATTCCAATTGGCTTCTTGATGACAACAGGACCAACACCACCACCAAATGGACCCCTGCAGAGAACAAGCTTTTTGAGAATGCTCTTGCAGTTTACGATAAGGACACGCCGGATCGATGGCACAAGGTAGCCGAGATGATACCGGGAAAGACAGTCATGGATGTGGTGAAGCAGTACAAGGAATTGGAAGCAGATGTTTGTGACATAGAAGCAGGGTTGATCTCAATTCCAGGATACAGTAGCACCACCACCACCTCACCCTTCACCTTGGATTGGGTTAATCCTGCCTATGATGATGGCTTCAAAGGACTCACTGCTAAGAGATCCTCCTCTGGCAGACCTCCTGAGCAGGAAAGGAAGAAAGGTGTGCCATGGACTGAAGAAGAACACAAGTATGTGTAACCTTTTTTTTGCTTATGGTTTATTATTACTTTTGCTTTTTGAATTTTGAATTCCATATGTGGGTTTGTGTGTGAAATACTAAGTGAAGATTTTAGTACTATGTTACTTTTTGGTTCTTGAAAATGTAAATTGGTTTAAAAAAGGAAAATCGGTGTACATGAGGACAGGAAGGAATTAATGGATGTAGTTATGTTTATGAATTATTATGAATTTATGATGTACTTTATATATAAGCTAGGAGTAGGAGCCATAATGCTATGTTGTTGGATATTTGTTATTTGTGTTAAGGTCTTTTTAGCTTTCATGAGATAAACTATGTGGGGGTGGTTGGTTAAGTCGAATAAATAAATTCATGTGCTATTCTACATCAGATTTTGGGTTTTAACTTTTGAATTTGATTGTGATGTGTGAAAATTCTCCACAGGTTGTTTCTTCTGGGGCTGCAGAAGTATGGCAAAGGTGATTGGAGGAACATATCGCGCAATTATGTGATCACTCGGACGCCAACTCAAGTTGCTAGCCATGCTCAGAAGTACTTCATAAGGCAACTATCAGGAGGCAAGGACAAGAGGAGGGCTAGCATACATGACATTACAACGGTTAATCTCACAGAAACCACCAGAACTTCTTCTGATGAAAGCAAGAGATCCACTTCGCCACTACATTCCGCGATGCTCTCACACCAGCAGCAGCAGCAGCCGAATTCTAGTGTCGCCTCATCCAGATTGAATATCCAGTGGAGCAATCAGCCAAATGCAGGAGTGGCTACGCCACTCAACCCTGCACATGAACAAGTCTTCATGTCCCCTTATGGCCTTAACCCATATGGTTTTAAGATGCCGGGCCAAAATCTGCACAGAAGTTCTGTTCATGAGTCTTCTTACCTAGGACCTCAGACACCAAACATGGTTTTCCAAATGCGGCCCTCCCAACACTATTCCCATGCATGATGTGGTGGTGGTGGTTGTTTTGAATTATTATTATTATTATTATTTATGGCTAGAGCCAGCGTCTTTTTGCTCAGTTGACTAGTACAGTGTCTGTGCTTTTTCTTTTTTTACCGTGTTTTATGTGAATATCTTACATTATTAGACTATTAGTTAGTTAGTTATTGCCTTCTTGGAATATGAACTTGAAGGAAGGTGTTAGAATTTTGTTTCTTCATCAACCTTAAAACTTATGAAAGGTGAAAAGCTGTGTAGGCAAAACAAGTACCAAACTTTGTTTTTTCAATGTCGTTCAAGAATATTATTGGATTTCAAGCTAAGTCTAGAATGAAATGTTAACTTTAAAGAGAAAGGGTCCCCTTCTTGTACTATGGCAAGACATTTTATGTATGTTAGGGGATACTGTTGAAGGAATTGTATTTAAAATAGTGAAGAGTTTATTGAGAGATCCGTAATCTAGTACCTTAGCAATGGTTCTTCGAAGATAAAATTAAGATGCACGAATATATTTTGTACAAAGTGAGATGTGGATTAATTAGTTATATTAATTAGAAAAAATAGAAACATATGGAACAAGTGTGATTCATGTCGGATTAGATGGGTAATATATTCTTATAACAAAGAATTTGGTCATGCACGATGGTTAAGACTGTTTGTACACTGTTCACCGAGTAAATCCAAAGAAAGGCATCATAGTCATTGTGATTTTATATGTACGGAACCATTCTGTTGGACATAATTTTAAATGCTCGTTTATGGAGACAACCTAAGTAAGCCTTTTATTTCGCCAAAAACAAGTCTTTAGCATTTATTAATCAGATATGATAATAGATGATGTATATATAGGTGTGTAAAATGAGTCCAATTTAGCATAAAATAAAATGAGTCCTGCTTTTATCACGATAGAGTACTTTGTCAATAGAATGATTAGAATTTAGATGAGCAAAATTTGATAATTAGATTTTACATGGATATCATGTCACTATTAGAAATTATCAAATAATAGTTTAAGGTGTAAATTACAATCTATTATTTTATTAGAAGATATTTAATTTATAATTTTTTCTCTTTTTTTTTTAAATTACACTATTCTTACTTAAGTGAGGACATGTTTCATACTTTAATTGTTATAAGTTAATTACTTGTCGGCAATGAATAATCATAAAACAAGTATTTAAAGAGTTCCTTTTTCTTTTCACACTACTTTTAGTGTCACAACTCACAAGTAGCTAATCTTGAACAACTTATTATTGATGTTGATATTTTAAAAGATGAGATGATCCTTAAACATCTTTTTATTTTTTATTAAAAAAAACCTTTTTTTTATCAACTTTGGAACTTAAACCAAAATCAATATTTTATCTTATAAAGTCTCTCACATAACAATACAAGTTAAACCTCGTTGCCAATGATATTGAGAACTATACCCAAAAAATCATGTCTAAAATCTTTGTTTATATTAAAATAGATCTAGGTATAATACATTGATCTTCCAAAGAAAGTTATTGTAACTTAGAAAATTAGAGGAAATGGTCATAGTATAATTTAAGCATCTTTAAATAAAAGTGTAATTTACTCTATTTTAAAAAATATATGACTGTGTTAATTGACTTTCATATAGGATTTAATAGTCCATATTTACTCATTTATATGCTTTTGTTTGAAAATTCATTGATCACATATTGCCTTTGTTTGAAAATGAGAATGAAGAATCTAGCCATACCCGTCCTTCCCTCCCGCAAATTAAAGAGTGCTTTGTGGACCTAATGATAATAATAAATAAAATATCCAATGACACAAAGTAAGCATCGTGGCAGATAATCTTTGACATGAAATAACTAATTAATGAAGTTGCTAATAATACAGTACGTTGTAGCTACCTTCTAATTAATTTTACTCTAGATTAATACATACTGCTGTGATGTTCTATTAGCACTTATTCTGCATGATTAACCTAGTAAAGTGCACGATTCTAAAATATGTGCCCTCTCTCTTGCTCAATTGTACAAAGACAAGCCTACAAACTTTCCTTGGAAGGAGAATCTAGAAATTAATTAATTACATAATTGATTCACAACCGAGTAAATACAAAGCTGCAATAATTGAAATAGAAGCTATTATGTGCATTTGATTAGAGGTGCAAATCATCACTCATAAGCTTTTCTTCTTAGCAATCAGGTCATTTTGACCACATCTGCTCCACTTTCTACTAGCCTGGCTTTGGAAAATAGGATATGCAAGAGACAAATTCCTTGTGCACAATTTGCACTGTTTATTTCCCAAGTAGGTGTGCGCATATATGCTTCAATTTGTGCATAATGCGAAAGTCATGCATGTGTGGACAAGTTTTTTGGGCTTCAAAGTGTTTCGTCTGTTAATAACAAAGCGCTCCGTTCTAATAAAGTAGTGAATGATTGAATGTTGAACATAGCAAGGTGGTTTTGAGTGTAAATCTTTATAGGCCAAATTAAATTTTTATAAAGTTGAAAGATGAACGTGACACTAAAGAGTATGTTGGAACAAAGATTAGAATAGGACACTAAAGTAAATATTTAATAATACTAAATTAAATTTAAGTGTACAAAAATGTTAACAGTATATTTGAAACCGCGTCATCAACATTAAACAACATAAATTACAAAGAGTATAAAAATATTAACAATGAGTCTAGAACTGTCTCATCATCATTAAACGCACATAAATCACAAAGAGTACAAAGATATTAACTGGGTTTGAAACCACATCATGGACATTAAATGCACATAAATCACAACATTGACAGTTGTAGCTTCCATGTCATCCTTCTTCAATGTGGGCTATTGACGTCGTTCTTTGAAACTGTGTCATCAACATGAAACGCGCATAAATCACAGTATAGCGGTTGTAGCTTCCATCATCCTTCTTCAATGTGAGCTATGGAAGTGGTTCCAAACGCAAAATAAAACTCTATTTTGATAAATTTTTCTATAAATGTTTAGAGAAGATAATAAAAAACACACAAATTACAAAGAGTACAAAAAATTAGCAATGAGTCTAGAATTGCGTCATCAAAATTAAATACACATAAATCATAAATAGTACAAAAATATTAACTGTGGCTTTGAAACTGCATCATCAACATTAAACACACATAAATCACAACATTGATAGTTGTAGCTTTCACGCCATCATTCTTCAATGCGGGCTATTGACAAGTTCTTTGAAATTGTGTCATCAACATGAAACCCGCATAGATCACAACCTAGTGATTGTAGCTTCCGCGTCATTCTTCTTCAATATGAGCTATGGACGTGGTTTCAAACACATTATAAGACTCTGTTTTGATAATCTTTTTCTATAAATGTTTAGAGAAGATAATAATAATAAAAAAAACTTATCTTTTTAAGTTAAATTAACTTGTGCATAAGTCAAAATTAGCTTTTGAAGAATCTAATATGAAGAAACCTTTATACATTAATTTATATATAAGTTAATTTTAACTTATGAAAAATAAATATTTTTCCTTTTTATTTTCTCTTGTTACAAGTGTTTATGAAAAAAAAAATCCTAACATAACTTAATTATACATTTTTTTCTCATGAAGATGAGGGGTGAAATTATGAAATCACATGACGAGTCATAGAATACAATTCCACAAGTAATTCTACATGCATTAACCAAACCTTTCTTTTGAAGAAAAATGTGACCCTTTATATAAAGTAGTACTTCACTTTTTGTTAACTTTATTGTCAATTATTCATAGAAATTCCAAAATTATTGACGCATTTTAAAACGACCCTTGTCTTCCCTTGCAACTTGGGCAAGGATATAAAATCTGCCAAGTCTAATAAAACAACCACACCATGCATGACGGTATAAGCCTAAATGGTCCTGCTACTCGGTTTTGCTACAGTATATGACAAGACTAACCACCATCCTTTGCAAAAGGAAAACCTCCTTTTTTGCAAGTGGAATTAAAAAGCACCTTTGCCACTTTATTCTTATTTCCATCAACATTTGCACTAGTTATAACCTAATTGATATAGTAATTTCGATATTTATTTTTGGAATAATGGAGGAATTGAATAAGCATCTAATTAAGATGGTCAATGAGGAAGTAATTTAGTGGAGAAATCCAAAACAGCGACAGACATTAATTACTACAAGCTCGTTAGCATATAATGAAATAATTGGTTCTTGATTTGTATACATGGAATCACTACATGGAAATTTCTTAGGTGGATATTATTTACCAATTCTGACCATATAAAAAATATTATACGCTGACAAAAAAAATGCATCAAGTTGCTTTCATTGATATAATTTTTGTATAATGCATCATATATATAGCGTAGATTTTCAATATTTATACTAATATTTTTTATATTAGACAAAATATATCAAAGAAGGCAAAACATCACCTGGCCTTTTATTAAAAAAAACCAACACCTAACCATTAGTACCATATATTTATTTTAAATTAAAAAAAAAAACACTCTGTAACGTATTTATTTTAGAAATTGTTAGATAATCTAAGACCATAATATATTCATATGATCCCTACCAATATCTATGTGACACATACTCAAGTTTTTTAAGTTATGTAAGAAAATTCACTTAAACTATGTGTCATATGGAAACTAATAGCGACCATGCTAGTCTAGAATCATTTAATAATTTCCCTTTTGAACAAATACTCTATTATTGACTAAAATTCATTAAAAATCATAAAATTTAGTGGAATCTACTTCTTGTTTAACCTATGTTTGGAACTACGTACATGAGGTTCTTGTTTAACCTATGTTTGGAACCACGTACATGAGGTACCAAATCACGTCTAAACATGAAATAACACAAAAGTCACAAAGAACAACTTCATGTGTGATCTTGAAAAGCTTAATCAAACAGAGATTTAATGAGTCTCATTTATAATTTTATAATTTTTAATAAATAATGATAAAAAGTATATTAGAAGGTGTATATTAAAGAGTGTGTATTTACTAGCACTCTTATTTTTTAGTTGCTTAACCATTTTATTCAACAGCTGGTTAACAAGTGTAAAAAGTGTGTTATTTAAATATTAGTACAATTTTAGCGTCACACATCTTTACACATGTTAAATACCAAATGGAGAGATTATGGTAGACCATGCTTACCATAATCCAAAGTCCTATCTACGGGGCTATGAGAAAGTGGGTGGGGATTCTCTCCATGTTTATCATTGGCCCAGAATCTGAGAATGGTGATAGTTTAATGAGATTTGAATTACACACGTTGGTAAAAGAACAGAGAAAGACGGAAAGCTGGTGCATCAAATCTCATTATCATTAGGCAATGCAATTGTACCTGAAAGATTTCATATCCTTGAGGGGAATAAACCAGAATATTAGGCACCAAAGTTCATGATTTGAGTTTATGTAGACAAATAGAAACGGTAAAGGACATGTCTTCTCAATAAGATTTTGAGATCTACTGGGTTGAGAATGGAAAACTGAAATAGTAGGTCTGAAATATCCAAGTCGTGACATGGGACCCAAAGCAACCCAATTGTTACACTTTAATAATTTTTTTCCATGTAATTGTGACCATCCTCAGATTTCACATGTATGCACACAATTGATCTTGTTGAATGTTGATCTATAGAATAAAGTTGACAAGTGTAATCCAAATTATAAAGGGCAATCAATTATATCATACATGATGCTAGGGATAACAAATTGATGCCCGGAAAAGAAACTTAGTCTTAGACATTAGCCTTATTAGGGTCCGTTTATTTTAGAGTTTGGCAAAATTTTAATTTGTTATAATTAATTTTGAATTGTTCAAAATTTGATTGTTGTGAGTCCATATTATTTTTAATAACAGATTTTTCATTAGAATGAAATTGATTCTTGTAGTTTGCCAAAGAGAAGTTATTGTCATGATCCCTGAAGTTGATGTGTGAAGTAATGATCCTAAATAACAACCAAAGCATAGACCATTTCTGTTGGTCATAGACTAGGGATATGAAGATATGGGAATAACCAGGGTTTCGATTCTTAGCAATAACTTTTTTTAGAAACCACCAAGAACTAACTAAAACAAGAAAATGATTAATGGCATAATAGAAAGACCTAAATTTTCTATCAATGTCATAGAGTTGCTACATATGATTGAACATAGCATGTAAATCTACTTCAAGAAAGGTGAATGGTGAACTAATACTTTACCCTTTATAGTTATTCCACCACCAAGCCTTTAATTTTTTTTGGGTCCATAACTAAGGCTTATATTTGAAGCATTTATAACTGAAACTATCAAACCATCATGAAGCATATAATGTTGCCACCACATAAAAGGAAAATAAAAGGGGAAATATTTATATAAGAACAATATGTTTTGACATTAAACCATGGACACCAACCAAGTGTAAGTCAGTACAATGATTTTCCTCATTATATGCATTGTAACTTTTAACAATAATTTAGAAAAGTCATCCTTCAGATATGAAGGAGCAGAGGAAGAATATGAATCTTTACTCTTTAGATTCCACAATTCCAAACAAAGAAACTCTTCTTAAGCAGCATGTCTTATATGCTATTGTTAAGAAGCAAAATATGATTTTTTTTTGTTGTTGATAAAAATATAATGGATGTGATCGAGTACTACTTCTGTTTCCAATTTTATACGAAAATACTTTCATTGTGTATAGATTCTAAACTCTTGTAACATCTAAGTTTTAATACACAGCCTTCGGTAATATCTATGAATTCATCGTTTGTTTTACCAATTACCATCATCTTATGCTAACTTATCTTATTACAGACAATTTACGTGAAAAAAAGAGGATCTGAAACGATATTAGATAGTCGTGTAATTTTTTATTATTTATAAGGTTGAATTACAATTTTGATCTCCTATTTTTCTAAATTTATGATTTTGGTCTCCTTATTTTTTAATTATAACATTTGATCTCCTAGTTTTATAAATTTTTACGATTTTAATCCCCCTAATAATTGTGATTATTAGAAATATTAAATTAATTATAAATTAAATAAAAGTTATTAATAATTAAATTTTTTAATAAAGAACTATTAACCATAATATGGTATTACTGTTGACGAAGTCGTGTGCTATAGTAGAGATATAAGGACAAAAAAATTTAAATATTGCTTTTTTAAAAAAAATTACCAATATATTACAGTTTGGAAACTAATTACGTAAGTATAGCAAGCACTGGTGCCCTAGGAAAACGTGTTCAGTCACGCCCCCACCAGGCGCCACCAAGCCTCAGATACGTCTCCCTCAGGCGTGACTGGTCACGCTCCAGTCAGGCGTGATTTAGCCATTAGTGGCGCCTCCCCCAGGCGTGATTTAGCAGTAGCGGCGCCTCTCCCAGGCGTGATTCAGCCACCTATCCTCTATTTAAACCCAATTTGGTGTTGATAATGTTCACAATTGTTCTTCATCATTTTTGTGGTGTTAGATATCTGAAAAATTGTTTATTTGTACCTTTGTTTGTGGTTTTTGATTATATATATATATAAATGTGTTCAAATTCAGATTCTGTTCTTATTGTTCTATATTATAATGGTAGGAAAATTGAGGGCCAACGTGGTGGTGTTTTTGAAGGTGAGAAAAGGCCAACACATATGAAGCGCAACTCAACTATTGACGAATTGCACCAGAGAATCTGTCAAAAATTAGTTCTCAAAGGTAATCAATCTATCGCTATGGTGACTGCAAGAATATGGTGCGATGATAAATATATTAGCATGCAAGTAGTGGACGACGAAGACGTTGAAATGGTAATAGGAGAATTCTTCAACCAGTCAAGGAAAAATTTCTTAGAGTTGTTTGTGGATATTGATGAAGCAGAGGATGTTGCTTTACTAATGAGGTCAGTGCATTTCAATTATTCCCATAATGCATCAGCATCTGCTGCTCCACCTTTTAATTTGTCTAAAGATGAAAATGACCCTACTTGGGTTATGGACGAGGATATTGACGATGACAATAATGAAAATATCGCAATGGAAGATCGTCTTCTTGCCGAGAATGCTAGTGCTTCGGACGATGATGGTCGAAGCACAAATCAAATACAAGTACATCACTCTTTTGTAGTCGAGTCTCAAATCCAACCACAGGAGGATGCAGGAGAGAGTCAATCACTAGTACAATACGAAGGTGTGCTACGGAACAATAGTTATTTACATATATGTGTGGTTGTTTTTTTATGTATTTTATTGTAAAAAATTTGGGAATTTGCATATGTAGGTGAGGGTAATACTACTTTTTGGGATGGAATCCCATATTACACATACATTGATTGGAATTATCCACGTGAACAAGATTGTAGCACTGGTTCTGGTTCAGTTGAAGGTCCATGGATATTGGGGAATAAGTTGTTTGTTAAACAAGAATTTGCATCAATAGAAGAGGCGCAGATGACAATAAAGCGGAACCTCATGAAGGAGCATCAGGAAGCTGTTGTGGTTGAAAGTACGCCGACAAAGTTAAGCATGAAATGTCGTGCGCATGACCAGAATTGTCCGTGGAGGGTTAGGGTAATAAAACCAACATATGGTCAGACATGGATAGTTACCAAATGGGGTGGGGATCACAATTGCTTAAATGAGCACATTTCTTAGGACCATAGACAACTTGATGCTGATGTTATTGTTTCACTGGTACTAGGTATGTTATTGGATGACATGATAATAATGTTTATTTTTCATTAATGTTTACATGACATTATTGTTTATTAGGGATGATAAAGCATGATCCATCATGTTCAATTGGACTAGTCCAGGAGAGGATAACGCATTCCTATGGGTACAAAGTTTCATATAGAAAGGCATGGTATGCAAAGCAGAAAGCAATGACAATTATATACGGTGATTGGGAGGAATCATACGCATTTTTGCCGAGGTGGTGTGACTATATGTTTCATTTTCAATGTTGCGAGGCTTTCAATTTTTGTAAGCCTGTTATTCAAATTGATGGCGCTCATTTATATGGCAAGTACAAAGGAAAGTTGCTGATTGCCACAGCTCAAGATGACAATAATGAGTGTTTGCCACTTGCATTTGCTATTGTTGAGGGTGAGACACTGCAAGCTTGGGAATACTTTTTGCATAACATTCGCGCTCATGTTACAACGAAGACAAATATTTGTCTTATTTCTGATCGGCACCGAAGCATATTATTATCTGCAATTGAGAGGCACCGTGGGTGGCAGTCGCCGCATGCTTATCATGTGTTTTGCCTTCGTCATATTGCTAGCAATTTTAATCAAAAGTTCAAAAATGAAAATTTGAAGAAGGCCTTATTGAATTTAGGTATGTTTAACAAACTCAATTTCCCCTTATGAGTTTTTCCTAAATTTTAATGTTGTTTAATTTGTGTGCAGGTTATACTCCTTCTATTATTGACTTTGAGGTAGGCTTCGCACGTTTTCGTGATGTTAGTCCTGAGGTTGCAAACTGGATTGACAACATCCCCAAGGAAAAGTGGACGCGTGCATATGATGTAGAGGGACGAAAGTATGGCCATATGACAACAAATTTGGCAGAGTCAGTTAACAGGGTTTTAAAGGGTGCAAGAAACATGCCAATAACCGCGTTGGTTAAACACATCTACAGCAGGTTGGTGGAATATTTTGTATGCAGGGGGTAATCGGCTGTTAACCATTTGCAAGCTCCACATTCTCATTGCAAAAATGTCGTTGCTATGTTGAAGGCCAATGAGTCCAATGCTACTTGTCATTATGTTCGTACATATAATGTAGAACAAATTGTATTTGAGGTTGATGATGGTTATGACAAATCATTTTCCGTTAACCTCCCTGAGCGGTTCTGTCAATGTGGCAAGTTTAAGGCATTCAAGTATCCTTGTAGTCATGCCACAGTAGCCGCTTTACATGTCCGTCAGGCACCGACACTATATGTGGATGACGTCTTCCTTATAACAAAGCTGGTCAACGTGTACTCATTTCCATGGCAGCCAATTGGTAACGAGCAAGCAATTCCGCAGAGTGCAAATCCAGTTGTCATACCTGACAGGTCTATGTTGCGTGCAAAGGGTCGGCCTAAGTCAACTAGAATACGCAATGAGATGGATGAAGTTGAATCTAGCCAAAGTCGAATTAGGTGTGGTATATGCAGATTACCTAGTCATAACCGTCGAAATTGTCCTAGTCGTCACTCTACCTCATGATAGATATAATGTAATTTGTTGTTATTTGCTGTCCTAGTTATTTGTTGTTATTATGTTGTTATTTGTTGAAATATGGCACTTATGTTGTAACATCGTGCGTCAAATAACAAACCATAACAATTCGGGCAAATACTCCATAACAATTTATAAAACCAAGTCCATCAAAAATTGAAAAATATAGTCAACAAAAGCCGTAACATAGTCCATAAAATCCATAACGTAGTCCATAATAACTAAAAAAATAGGGTAATCAAAATAAAGTCTACGAAGGAGGAGGCCACTGGTTATGGCGCGCTTGACGATCAGGCAATCTTCGTCTACCAAGTCCACGTTGAGACTGTGGAGCAGGAGTATGTGCTGCAGGTGCCGCAGTAGCCATAGGTGGAAAGGCCTCATATGGGATTTGTGTATCATGCCCTGCTTGCCAAGGTGGTGAAAAATCTATCTGGCTATACAATTCATCAACAGTTGCATCATCCTAAGACTGAGGTCCCTGACTGCTGCTTCCCCCCTGGTCCCAAGATGCCATGGGTACTGGACTATGGTGAAACGACGACCCCGCTTGCGTGTTCATAGGTGGCCACTGTGGCTGATAATATGCCTGGGTGTCCGCCTGGGTCTGTGTCTCCCAAGGTGGCTAGTATGTATGACTGTCAGTGTGTGACTCCAGCTGTGAAGGCTGACAAAAAGTCTGCTGAACACCGTAATTATGATCTATATAAAGTGGCCTCAACCATCCACTGATAGGTGGCCTGGGTGCATGAATAGGCTCAGGAACTGGTGGAATGGGCCGGCGACAACATCCCAACCCTCGACCCTCTTTGGCACGACGGCCAACGTCTAGCGACAACTGTGGCTCCTCCAGAAGCTGGGTCGGGGGTGCTTCCGGACCAACCTCCTTTAACCGAGCTGACTCTTTCCAAACACTTATAAGGCGACCTATTTCGTCATGTACGTAATGCAAACTGTGGTTCAGAAATTGCTCATCTGTGGTGACATGATACAAATTCTCTAGACCGTCAATCTGTAAGTGACAACATGTATACATAAAGAAAAATGCACATTCATACTAAATTAATAATTTGAAGAAAATTACTTACACAACGTCCTTGTTTCGCACCCCGCTTGGTCACGTATCGCTTGCCGCACAGTCTATACCAAACCATGTACTCATGGTTGGGTGACATTAGACCATGTATTTCAGGAGGCACTTCAACGTGTTGAGCTCGCCTATTCCATCTCTCTATAAATTTCCTTAACCTGTGAGGCCAATTTTGTAACGCCTCATTTTACTCTCTCGTGCTTGATTGATTTTAGATGAAATCTTATGACCACTTTGGATACTCATCAGTTTAGTTATAAATTTTATGAAAATTCTTTTCGCTTTGCTTGCACATGTTACTAGTCGTTTATATTATAAACGAATTCTCTCTTCACGGTTTAATTATAGTGATCAAGTGCAGTCCAACAATACAGACCAAAGTATAGTTCATTATACAGTCCCAAATACAAGCCAACGTAAAATACAAATAATTTAAATTCTAGTACAGATCATCAACACATCTTCATCATCTTTTCTTCAAAATCCTTCTCAGTTTATGCTCCACTGTTTTCCTGCTAGCTCAAATACAATGGGGTCATCACAGGTGTCAACCACAGACACAAACATAGGGTAAGTTTATGACAAACATAGTTTGAATAAAACATATATAAACACAGAGGGATAAAACCTTAATTATAAAAAGAACACACAATACATACAGTATTCAAAATAACTTATACATACTCATCATGTGATGCATGAGATGCATGCTCATCTTTTTAATATGATGCATGACTGAGATCCCAGCTTTCAGATAGTCCACCCACTCTAGTGGAACATCCCTCCACTCTGAGGGTTTTACGTGGTACCATAGTCAAAATAGTTCCACCCACTCTAGTGAAACCTCCCTCCACTCTGAGGGGTTAAAGGGTACCATAGTCAACATAGTTTCACCCACTCTAGTGAAACATCCCTCCACTCTGAGGGGTTAAATGCAAATGAAATATGCCATGGCTTGCTTTTATTTTTTATTTACTCTTCACCATTACTTTATTTCTCAATTTCTCATATCACATATACACCTCAAAGCTCAATATTTTTGACAACTCATGGCATATGCTTTTTAAATAACCCATAAAGCTTCTTTCAATCATCACATAAAGCTTTACATAACATCTTAGTATACAGCCATAGTTCAACTCCATAAATCCTTCACAGATAAGTCATAGTTCATCAGACACATGGTAGATTCCATAGGAAACACTCAGCAACACATGAAATAATACATAACCTTTGTTAAAGCAACCAACCATATAAATATAATTCAAATTCAACAACAAGGATTCAAGCTAAACATTCTTAAACATATTTTATTCATTGTGACAAACTATCAAACACATGGTGTGCAAGCTTGAAATCATAGAATTCTTTAAAGAAAACTACTTAAACTTTAATCTTTATAAAGTTCAACATAATTCTATAAATAAACATGTTTCCACATAATTCTAGCATAAAATAGACATGTTTCAAGAATTTACAAAACACTTTTAATTGGAACCTACAAACTTTAGTAGAACATAAAACACTTTGATTTTAGTAAAATATTTCATTAGCCAATTGTTTTTCTTCTAAAATAGCCATAATACCTATAATTCTAAATACCATTCATTCCTTCATTAAGTTAAGCTCTAATTATTTATACATCAATTATTCTTTAACCTAAGACCAAGTCACTTAATCAAGTAATCATGTATCTAGCAATTCTTAATTCTTTGAGGCATTTCATTAAACACCTAGAATACAAGACAGGATTCTCTATGGAAACAACTAAGAAGCTTAATATTCAAACATAGTTCATCATAAACTTCCCCATACCTTGCTTTCTTAGGTTGGAATTTTAGCAACTAGCTTCCAAGACTCCTAGTTTTTTTCACGTGAACTTCAAGGGTTGTGGGCCTTGGTTTGGCTTTGGATTTTAAGTGAAAGGGATGGAGGATGGAGGAGGAATACTATACGTGAATGTTGCCTTCATTTTGATCCCCACCCCCCTTTTATAGGCTAGTTAAAGTGGCTTTGTGTAGAAAAATCTCCAAACTCATAATTACCTTGCTTTCTACATGGACAAATCTTAATGGCTATTGATTTCTAACCATCCAAGTGTCCTTATTCTTGATTTTTCTCAAGGTTTCTTCATTCTTCTTGATGGTACACGTGCCAAAGCTTACTTGAAGAGCAAGTGTCACTAATTCACGTGGACTAGCCAAGCTTTTACGGGAATTTCGTGCTTTCTTCATTTCTTGAATTTTTCCAAAACCCGTTTTAGTAAAATATTAATTTTGGATTCGTTAACCGTTGGATCTTCTTAAACTTTTAAAGGTATACTCCTATCTCATATATCTAACTTTTGACCGTTGGGATCTTTGAAATAATGCCTAAAACTATTCACGTTTTCAAGGAAGACAAGAGGAAGTTTACTTCAAAAAAATCTTCTTAGTTCATTATTACCTTGCTTTACAAATGTACCAATGGAAATGGCTAGTCTCTTTAACTCTCCACGTGTTCATTCTTGAATATTCCTAAAGCTTTTCTCCATTAATCTTGCATCATACGGTCAAGGCTTTATTTAGAAATCCAAATAAATCCGATTTTCCTTTATTACCTATAATAGCTAGATTCTAATTTCTTATTGGTCCATTTTGCCTTGAATGATTAAAATTACTAAACTAACTCATTTAGGAACCCTATTCCTTTCATAATTAAGAGAAACTCCATAGATTGTATCTATTATTTTCCTGAGGTTTTCTTGATACCTGAGGTAGTCTATATTAAGCTCTTTTCAACCTATCTTACAAAATTCGTAGAAATTCTATTTTAGGGTTCTCTGCCCTCAACCTTGCTGATAATTTGTTATCTAAAAGTATTTTATCCTATACTCAGGTTCCCACAAATTTCTGAAATCATCTTGGTTATTTTTGACATAAGGGTATTTTGGTAATTTCACCACTCACACTAGGGGTATAATCGTCATTTCTAAAAATGTTCAAGATATCTCTATAATTGTCACCCTAAGGGTATTCTTGATCATTTCCAGAACATCCAAGGGTCTTTATAAGATTTTCTCCTTAAAATGTCTTGCTAAACTACCTAGGGGTAATTTAGTCATTTACAAAATATCCAAGGGTATTTTCATCATTTTCCCTAGATCCTTCCGTATTGCCTCTAATTAACATTTTACCCTAGTAATTGACTGTGATTCCAAAATTTTGGGGTGTTACAAATTTTCCTGGGGTTTACCCCAGAGGGTATAATCATGAACACCTTTCAATTTCCTAGGCCTGTGAGGTATCAGCTGATCCCGTCCAAATTGCCTCATGCACCTATCAGGCTGTGCATACTCAGCAATGTGAAAACAAATAATTGGTGTCCTAGCCATCCACAAATGCATTGTGTCAGCAGATGCACCCAAGAAATCGTAATCACCATACGGTTGCCACACAACCTACACAATGCAAACATTTATAGAAGTCAATTTCAGGTTGACACGCATATTTAAAATGAACATATTTGATTAAATAAACATACCTCATCTCTGGTTAAGGTGTCTAGTTTGTCTCGATACCAACTAAGTGACTTCATTCTAAACCGACCAACACCATTAAATCTAGTTTGCAGGTTAAACATTCAATTGTTAATTTAGGTACACATAATCAATCTGGCTAGTTTAACTTCAACAAAATAAACATACCTGTGTCCGAAGTGCCGGTCCACCTCATATGCAGATGGCAAAAGGGGCGCAATGGATGGAAATCGGAGCCATGCCCAAATCTGCAGCAAAATTGTGCATCCACCGATGTCTTTTCTATCTGGGTCTGTACAATCGCACAACTGTCTAATTAAGTGTGTCAAAACCGCAGACCCCCAGCTATATGATCCAATAGTGGGAAAATCACCTGCAAGTAGGGCAATGTATCGACATCCTACTACGCTCCCCCCTGATCTGTCGCAAAGGATCCAAGATCCTAACATGCGAGCAATATGAGCCTTCGTGAAGTATATTACATTCTGATGATGACCAGCAACTGCATCCCATGAAGGATACACTCTGTCAAAATATGACAACCTCACATTGTCAGAGGTTAGCTCGATGGCGGCATCGGGTCCGTTACCAAATACCTCATTGCACAATTCGGGCCAATCAGTGAATGTCTGTCCGGTAACGACTTGCCCATCAGTAGGCAAGCCTAGTATCCCAGCGACATCTTCCAATGTTATGGTCATCTCACCCTGCGGCATATGGAAAGTATGTGTCTTTGGCCGCCACCGCTCGACCATATAGCACTAATAAGGCCAACATCAATCTGAAAAATATAAGTCACATATCAATAAACATATTATAACAACATTAATTTTAAACATGCTTAACATAACAATATTGGTAAACAGATACCTGCATATATCGCATGCGCGCGACATGTATGAAACTAGCCTGAGTCAAATACTGCGCGACTTGGTTTGAAATTTCCTTGGGTGCAGGTCCAGCAGTAGGCCTACCTCCGCGATGGATCTTCAACTCTCTTTGTGTTTCGTTGTTCCAAACCGCTTGTGAAATATGCGTGCGCTGTCTGCGCCTCCTAAGTATATCTTATCTATATGGTCCGGGAAGAACATGAGTAGTGGGATCGGTAGCCTCAGGCTGATGGTCAGACCCAGAACGAGGTGACTCGGATGACGATGACTCAGCCATAATAATATGCTACATATTTCATACAAAGAATGTTTTTGTTAAAAACTAAAGTCACTAACTAATAATATTTTTAATCATATTATCACAAACTAATATACTCAAACTCCATAAACATGTTACAACTATATCGTTAACATTTTATTATCATATGATCATAATTTACTTTATTTGAAATAAAAAATATATTGAATCATAACCTACATCACTAACTAATAATATTCTATGCCAATAAACATATTATACCCTACGTCGGTAACTAATTATAATATAAGCCAATATATGTCTTAGGTAACTCTTTAATCATAACTTAGGTCAGTAACTATTTATAATAAAAGCTAATGCAAGTCTTAAGTATTTAACCATAACCTAGGTCACTAACTAATAATATTCTAACCCAATAAACATATTCTAACCTAGGTCAGTAACTATTTATAATATAAGTCACTAACAATTTCCTAAATCAATATGAATTTTCTAACACAATAATAAAATATATTTCATGTAATTTAAAAAATAGATATTCGAACACTTAGTTGAGACAGAGTTTCACTGCGCAAATCTTCAAATTCAAACAAAAAACTAGACAGAGGCCAGAGCAAAAACTGCTAGAGAGAGGTTGAAAGTGAAAAGTGAGGTGAAATAGTAAAATAGAGGTATATATAGAGCCTGCATGGTCGCGCCTGGGGGGGGTGCCACTCGTGCCTAGTCACTCCTGGCTGAGGCGCCACCCAACCCCAGTGGCGCCTTGGTAATTTTTTTTTTTTAAAAAGAAATATTTAAATTTTTTTGCCGAAATATAAGAGGTGTTTATGAAAAGAGAAGAAGCATAGTGCTAGTATTGTGAAAAATTAAGATTAATAATTTTTATTCAATTTTTTAACAATTAATGATTTTAGTTAATTTAATAATTAATTAATCATAATTATTTATTAACAATATATTAGAATGATCAAATCATCAATTTATAAGTCTCGAACGATCAAATATTATAATTAAAATTTAAAAAGATTAAAATCATAAATTTTAAAAATTAAAAGAATCAAACTTATAATTTAACTTATTATATTTCTCTACTTTTCAAAAAGCCTATTTGAGACATAGCCTTTTTGTAATAAAAAAAAGGCTACGTGGTGATTGTCAAATAGCCTTCCCCCCCCCCCCTCCCCCCTCTCGGTCTCCAAACACATTCACATGAAATGCTGGAGCTGGGAAAACAAAGTAAAAAGAAAGTGGAATTATCCGTTCCAAAGCCAAAGAGTATTTACAACCAACCAAACTGAAAAGAAGAAAATGAAAAACTCAAAATTAAATTTAGGTTGATTTTTTTAACTTGAAAGTTGATTGATTTGGGTCAATTTTTATTTTTAAACTGATGCCTGATGCAAGTCAAACCAGTGATATATCATTATCATATTTTATAATATTTTCTAAACTTTGTTAGTAATATTGAGTTGCCTCTTTTTTAATCAGAATTTATGCGGTATAAAAATACTCCTAAAAGCAACCAACATAAGACTGTGAAGGGACAAACTGATTATTGGAAGCTCTTATGAAGCAAGTTTTAACTTTTAAATATATTTACAAGCTCTTACACAATTTCTACCCATCTCAATTGTATCCTGGTGATTATTAACCAATATGGAAGGCAAGTATTATTCACAATCTACTTTTATTAAGTCCTTGCCTATCTTAGGGCACTTTTAGCATTTTTATTCATGTAAATTCTCCTAGTTATAGTTATATGCCAGCCCAAAACCAAGAGGAAATAATGGTTCACATGAATTAACTCCATCAGCTAGCTGATCAAGCTGTTCAACTCTTCTGAACCAAGTCACTGGTAGTTTACCTTTGAAGCCATGACTGCCAAAGATAACATCTGTGATTCCCTCTCCTTCACTTCCTGGCAACCAAGCAGCAACAAGAGCATCAATCTTTTCCAATAGCAATGGCTCTAAGACTAAAGGTCTTCCAGATATCAGAATAACAAGAGTTGGGATTCTGTCAGCAACTAGGCTTATGATATCTGCTCCATTTAAGGGGATTGTAAGCTCTGAATTGTCACCCAAGGTCTCGGCATATGGAGCTTCACCAATAGCTACAATTGCAAAAGAAAATTCATTGCGTTCTATGGTGTTCTCCGATGGATATTTCTCATATATAACTTCTGTTTCAGCTCCCACAGTTGCTTGCACAGCATCCAAAATTGTTGTCCCTGAAATGGTAGGTGTCAGACACATGTAACAACCATGTTTAACAAGGAAAATAGAAAAAGAATAGTATAAAGGAAAGATATTGCATTAATATTAGCGATTCATATAAATCAATCTTCATGTCCTCCATGAACATGTATTCAAGACAAGGACGAAAAACTATACTTGATACTTGGGAGGGAATGATGGACCAAAAGAATTTCTAGATTTATAAAATCAGAAATTACTCTACCTAATGAGCCAAACAATATCATTCAAGTACTACACTAACATGGAGAATAAACAAAGTTTCTTTGATTTTGAAATTATTAGTAGTACCAATCGGAATTCTAAAGGAAATGGAGAAATCACAGTCGCACATGCAAACACAAGAGATTTAATGAGAATCGGTAAGTGTGCCTACGTCCTTGAGAACCGGTGATGACTCCCATGTCTAAATGGTTGAAGTTATCAACTGATTAGTGTCCTAAGATTGAAGAAGAAAGAGAAGTGATGACATCAGTTTCTTATGCTAGTGTAGTTGGGAGTTTGATGTATGCTATGATTTGTATTCGTCCTGATATTGCCCAAGCAGTGGGAGTATTGAGTAGGTTTATGTCCAAGCCAGGAAAATAGCACTGGATGGCAGTGAAGCGTGTGCTCCGTTATCTTCGTGGTACATCCGACTTTGGGTTATGCTATGAAGGCGTGAAAGACTCAAGGGGACAGCCACCATTAGAGCTAGAGTGCTTTGTGGATGCTGATTGGGGAGGTGACATTGATAGTAGAAGGTTTACTAGTGGATATGTTGTTTCTTCATTTGGTGGAGCTGTTAGTTGGATGAGTAAGAGGTAGAGCACCGTTGCGTTATCAACTACTGAGGTTGAGTACATGGCCTTGGCACATGTTGTCAAGGAAGGCATTTGGTTGCGAAGATTGTGTAGAGAGCTTGGCTTTACATAAGCAGATGTGATTGTTGGGTGTGATAGTCAGAGTGCTATATTTCTGGCTAAAAACCCAGGATTCCATGCGAGGACCCAGCACATAGGCATCCAATACCATTTCATTAGAGAAAAGATTGAAGATAAGGTAGTAATATTGAAGAAGGTTGACACGAAGGAGAATGGTGTTGATTTTCTGACCAAGGCAGTGAGTTCAAAGAAGTTTGAATGGTGTACAGTTGCATTGTGATTGAAGAAGCATGCAAAGCATTCGCCAAGTGGGAGAATGTTTGGTATGACTCATACTTTGCCTTCAGAAGATAAGTCACTCGTAGACGGGGGTTCGGGGGAGCCGCCCCGACGAGGGTGTGGGGCAGCGCCCCCGAAACTTTTTGAGGCCTATTACTGTTGTTGGATCTGGGTTTATTATTGTAGTTTGGGCTTGGGTACATGGATAACTATAATGCTTAGGGTTTTTAAGCCTATATATTTCCTTGTAATCTGAGTGCATTATAACGAGTGTGTGAGGAAAATATAGAAAAAAGCTGGATGTAGCCCACATTAGGTAAACCAGGGTAAACACTGTGTGTTATTTTTCCTTCCATTTCTCTCTTTTTGTTTTTTCTCGATTGTTGTGTGATTTCTCGGTACCAACACCAACAAATCCTTAACTTGCCTCTACCGCAATCCAAAATTCTCAATTCCGTTGAACTTTCCCACTTCA
Source organism: Glycine latifolia (assembly GCA_013407115.1). NCBI lineage: Eukaryota > Viridiplantae > Streptophyta > Magnoliopsida > Fabales > Fabaceae > Glycine > Glycine latifolia. Next base: position 22,506,105 of record CM023951.1, read on the forward strand.
AAATTTGTCCCGGATTTAAGCACCATCTGATGCCAATTGTTAGCAATAGCAACTGGAATTCCAAAGGAAATGAGATTAAATGAGGTTCAACAAGTGTGCCTGCCAAAGCATGATGACCTACTAGAATAGGCGAGAACGAAGATGGGCTATAGGCTTTGATACTATGTTAGATTCCAACTTAAAACCAATTCTTACTAAGTGAAGTTGTCCAACAGATATATAAGCTACAACTCGAGAATTGGTGCAAGTGATGTGTGACTTCCTAACAATCTTTACGCGTACAATATCATGTGTACCACGGGGGCTTTACCCCCGCGCTCTCAACTCGCTTCTTAACCCAACAACAAGTGGCCCATATATTCCACTCCAACATTTGTCCACCCATAAAATATGAGCCATGAACAACAGAAAGTCAACAAAAAACTTTGGAAAAGCAAGATAAAAAATAATGGCTTACCAACTGTGATCCGCCCACTCATTCCATACCAAGTTTTAGTCCAACCTCCACATTGATATCCAAGATCATTGGCATGTGTTCCAGCAACAAGGATTTTCTTAGCATTCTTGGTCAATGGAAGAAAAGGTTTGCTAGGATCTTTTCCATTTTTCAACAAAACCAAGGACTTCTGAACTGCTTCACGTGCTAGATCTCTATGTGGCTGGAGAAATTGTATTATGTTAAAACAAACTTAAAATTTTCAACAAATCATGATACTAACAAACAATTAATCAGGGAAAACAGAAAATTAAAATGCCACGAAATGGGAAGTGCATAATTAACTAATTATAATATAAATGTAAAAAGGAGTAAGTGTTACTAATTTGTGTATGGCAAATTGAGTCACTAACATATAAGGATATTTCCATAAATTAGGAGAATTTGTGAAACTCCTATGGGTATATAAAACTAGATTATGATTTAACATTCTTGATCAGAAATAGAAATATATTTAAATTCTCAAATGAAAACTTAGCCTAAACAATGGGTAAGACAAATTCAATATGTACCGAGTTATTGCTTACCTTGCAACCAACTATATCTAACAAAGATCTGTCACTTAAAGGAAATTCGAAAAGACCAGCAGCAAACTTTACTCTCAAAATTCGCTCAACAGCATCATCAATTCTGCTGATAGGTACTTCCCCTGATTCAACTAGAGAGGTCAACTCTTTAATGAATACTTTGAATCTAAAAGCCACCATCACCTGCATATTTTATTGAATAGATGGAAACAGATTAAGAAAAGCACACTATGATAAAATATTCTTTTAACCGAAGATCTATACCATGTCAATTCCGGCATTGACGGCAGAGGAGATGCAGTACCGATAATCTGATCCATGAGGCTGGCACAGTCGGTCAAGTCCTTCCCAGTCCGAAATCACAAAACCCTATAACAGCAATGGTCTAGGACTACGTTAAAAAAAATTATAATCAAAACCAGAAACATAAGAAAATGAAACACAATTTCAGTTATTGCTATCATATCTTATTACAACTTTCTGGAAATTGTCAAGGACCAATTGTTCTAAAAGCTTAAGTTGTTAGGTGGAGGAAGCTTGTGAATGGTTTTTATATCTACCACACCTCTTCTCACTTGATCTTTTTGGACTCGAAGTGTAGACAATGGCGTGGGCCTATTATAACATCTGCTAAAAATCATTTTTTATTAGAAGAGTAGGGATGGTAAGGATTGAATCCTTGACTACTTAGTATGTTTTGGATGAGCTGTGAGCATTTACAAACTTGATTTTGAATGATCTAGATTTTATAAAATTGTTTTGGTTCAATTGAAATGGATTTTATGTTTGAAAACTTTTTATCTCAAAAAGTTTGTAGTAGAACTTAAGTGTAAAATTTTGAACCCAACACAAAAGCTAAAACTTTCCACTTCTAGTCTATCATGCATTTAATTAGGAACAAAATCATGTTTAAAACAACTCTTAAATGGGGATTTGAGGCTAGTTCCCCACCACAAATCCAAACATGCTATTAGTCAAAGAAGCTCTGATAGTGTGTGATAGAGGTGCAACCAGCCTGTCTAATGATCCTTTACATGGGATTGGAGGTCCTATGACAAGATCCAAAACTAAGAGGATGAAGAAAACATTGCAAGGTCTGATTCTAAAGATTAAAGAGAAAGAAGACCATTGTGAATTAAGGGCTGCACCTAATTGGGTTAGTTTCCTACAATTTAATGAAGATACTTTGTGGTCAACTTGAAGAATCACTTCAAGAAGCCCAATTTACAAGACAAGAAGCATTCATGAGCTGAGTTGATTAGTTTTGGTGGGCTATTAATATTGGACTGATTAGATAATAACTAAGTCTAATTTTTGTCATTTTATTTGTAATTTTTGTACTATTTTTTAGGCTGAATTTTCTGAAAAAGACTTTTCATTTTCTATTAGCCTTAATAAATGCTTTCTAGAATGCTCTAGGTCATTTAGTGGTTAGTGGGAATTTATTTTCATGTTTATTGTCATTTATTTTCATTTAGTGGCATGGAATTATCAATGCATTTGGTAAATGCATATTAGTGAGAATTTACTACAACATTTCAAGATTAGCCTATAAATAGGGAACTCTTGTACTCTCCAAAGGAAGAATTGGAAGATTAATGAAATTTGAGAGTTTCTCTAATTTCTGAGAGCTTTTCCTTTGTTCTTGGTTAAGAACTTGATAGTGTTGGTTATACCGGCAGGTCGTGGTTAGGGTCACGCTCCTTTTGATAACTTTGGTTCTACCGGCAGGTCGCGGTTAGGGTCAAGTTCCTTTTTTTATACCTATTTTCAAGACGATCCTAAGTGTTCTCTTCTTATCAATGTGTCAAGGGACAATTATCCTAAAAGCTTAAGCTAATAAGTGGAGGCTCTTGAATAGTTTTTAACTTTTTATATCTAATAAAAAGAAAACATGAAGAGCCTTCATCTTTTGAACATGAAAAGAAAGAGCATAAAATGGAGAAATGCTTTTGGTCTTAATCCATAACATACAGAAAATATTTGTTAAAGTATAAAATTGGGTAACATATTTTTCAAGTATATTGATGCAAATGCAACTTGAAAATTATCCAGTAATAATGACATATATTTATTAGGGGTATTTTACCTTAAAACCTAGCTTATCTTTCAAGATTTCAGTTATAAGAAAATGGTCAGCATGGAGTTGGCGTCCATTCCAGCTAGAATAGGAGGCCATAATGGTTGAAACTCCCTGGGAAATGCAGTCTAAGTAAGGTGCCATGTGAATTCTCTCTAAGTCTTCATAAGATAATATAGTATTTCCCTCATTCACACCTTTGTAAGTACCTCCATCTCCAACAAAATGCTTGGCACATGCAATGACATTGTTCCTGAAGTATAACTTGAACATAAGATGACGATATTGATAAAGAAAATGTATAATAATTAATTTTGCTAAAGTTTTTTGGAATAATTACAAGTTCATGCCATGAGCAGAGTGAAGAAATAGGAAAATATACATAAGGGAAAATAGGTAACAAAATATTATAGCCTGAAAACTTCAGGGAGTCATATTTTACAACTGAACTAAAGGGGGGAAAAATCCCCCTCCTAAAAATGTGAATTATAGAAAATGATATATAAATGCTGTAGCCATCCTGCTGTCAAGTGTCAATATAAATGGTTAATGGGACAATAATAGTTAATTTTCAATACTTTAGAACAAAAATATTTTGTTAAAATTTATATGAATGGCTTTTGCCTACCTTCCAGCTACAAAAGGGTATCCATGTTCATGTCCTTGTGGAGGCTGGCCTTGCAAACCTGAAACAATGGAAGTCATCTTTCTGACTATTTCAGTATCCTCACTATAACACTCATAGCATCTTCCCCATCTAGGATCTTTCAAGACCTGTATATTTAACCAAGTGAATTGCCATTCTTAGAAAAAAAATGAAAGGAAAAATATGCAAGATATATTTTGATCATCCTTCTTGTTTTAACTCCTGTTTGGAACTGATTTAGAAACAGATATGCAAATATTTTTGGATAAATGTAATAATACACATCAGCAGTTTTTTAAAGAAAAAAAATTCATAAACTATAGAACTGGTACAATCTATGAGAATTGATTGAAAAGTCCAGGATTCTTGGAAAGTGTTGTCATTGTCATGCAAAGTTTATACTGAGTTCACTGATGAACATCAAAGATTAGTGAATAATGAGTGCACCGGGGGCAAAACTTCACTTTCTTGCAAAATTTAAAAAACTTGCGCATAATGAAGATCCAAGTGATTCTAGTTTCTAATTTGCAAAAGCAGCATGATCTATGTCGCTTTCTGGCATAACTCATCTAGACATAGAATGACTAGCTGATTGCAATTTCTTACCGCCACACATGGAGCAAAATTATAGTGAATTCCACTGGCCTTAACTTCAAGTGCCGTAGCAGCTCCAATTCTTTGAACTAAATCGCTGTCCCTACAAGTATGCCAGCAGTGAAAAGAAAGATTTGATTTCAATGGCGAAAAGAGGATAAACTCAAATGCCAATGTAATTCAGCATTCCAGGACCAACAAAATAATTGCAGCACCATTTCTGATGAAGTTAGCATCTTTGTTTTTTAGTGCATTCCCCTCTGTTCAGTACAAGAGAGCCATTCCCACTGAAATAATACTAAGCTTTGCTAATTGAGTTTAAAAGCACAGAGAAAAGTGAGTACTGACCTAGTAGCTCCAAGGCCAATATTGTGAGGAAATATGGTAGCACCATAGACACTATTATTACCATGAACTGCATCAATCCCATAGATGAGAGGTATTCCCAGTCGCGACTGAAGAGCTGATTTTTGAAAGCCATCCACCATATCAGCCCAATCAGACGACAGTGCATTTTCAAATGGTGCACTGCCACCAGAACTGAGTATGCTCCCTATAGAGTGCACAAATAATCAAACGCCAAAGAAGGATCCAATCCAAAACAATACAAACACACACACACAAGAGATGTCAACAGTGTGTTTGGTTTATAGGAGAGAAGATGAGAGGAAAACAAGAAAATCTCGCACAATGTAGTCCATACAGTCTAAAAGTTATAGACCATTTTTCCTCTTCTCCAAATTCCCCAAAATGGAAGAAGGGAATGCAAATATGGCAGAGGAGGAAATTTTAGCCCCCTTATTTCCCCTCTCATCCAAGTTTTTGAACCAAACAAATTGCAAAGTTCCCATTTTTGAGGCACACTCTCAAAAGCCCCCTTCAAATTCATTTCAAATTCCAACAGGTTCAAAGCTTGAACAAAATGTAGACACAAATGGACCATGTAATACATCGATACACAAGCATCACCAATGTTCCCATTTTCAAGACACACTCTCAATAGGGGTCCCTGAAATTCATTTCAGATTCCAACAAGTTCAAAGCTTGCATAGAATGGGGTCACAATTACACACACGAACATCAAATTTTCCATTTTTAATACACAATCTCAATCAGGGTCTCTCAAATTCATTCCAACCTCCAACAAGTTAAAAGTTTGCACAAAATAGGGTCACAAATACACACAAAAACGTCATCAAAATTTCCCATAGACATATATGCTAACTAGAACAATTTTTAAGACACTCTCAATTGGGTCTCTCAAATTCATTCTAACCTCCAACAAGTTCAAAGCTTGCACAAAATAGGGTCACAAATACACACAAAAACGTCATCAAAGTTCCCATATACAGATATACTAACTGTAACAATTTTCAAGACACACTCTCAATGGGGGGGGGGGGGGGGTCTCTCATCAAATTCATTCCAACCTCCAATTCAAACCCTGCAAGAAATGACAAAGTGGAGAAAGGGGTTAAGGTGTGTGTACCAATGGAGAGATCTCTAATGGCAGAAGAGGTGGCAACAGTGCGCTCAATTTGGGTCATCTGACCAATCTTCTCCCTCAGAGTCATGCGAGAAAGAAGGTCCTTCACACGAGCTTCAATTTGCTCTTCGGGATTCTTGTAAAAGCAAGCCATGGCTCCTTGGTTGAAGGTGGTTGGGGAGTGACTAGTGAGTGTGTTATTTTGTTTCTGTAAGCAACAAACAAATGATGAACACAGCATAACATAACAGAACTCAATTTGGTGTTGTCCTCTTATATATAACGGATAACGAAAAGTACATACACTACTGTCAACGGCTTTCGCTAACAAATGATCTTCCTCCAACTTTCACTTGAAATGCTATTCTATTGGTCAAAGTCCCTCTATTTTCTTTTTGGTAAACTTGTTTTGCCTTTTTTTTGTTGGAAAAAAGGATATAAATCCCAAGAAACACTAAAAGGTAAAATGGCGAAGAAAAACGGTAGAAGATACATCGGCCAATACGGCATTAGAAACAAAAGAAGGAACGAAGTAAGAAAATACGTAAACGAAAAAAAAGGAATGAGCATAACCAGCTAGCCTATTGATCACTTGATTTTCTTAAGGAAGAGTATGGCTCCAGCAACTTTATCATTTTCTTTCTAATTAAATAAACGAAAAAAATAAATTATTATATGTATTTCCTTTTTTTAACATTCTTGCTATCTAATTGTTATAGTTATTATGTAAAATTGTTTAAGTTATGGAGTATATATAATTTTGATAGAATATGTTTCGACAATGAAGAAAGAGTACATTAAAAGATGATCAATATATGAATTACATTTCAAGAAGTTGAGTTCGTTATCGAAGAAATTCATTTTGATAGAAATTGATATTTTTGACAAGTCTATTAAAGCATGTGGGATTTGAAAGCCTCCAAAAACATGATCGTTTTGAATTTTGAAATAGTAGTTGAAGCGGTTGACAAAAGGAAGTTACACGAAGCAATCAAATAGCGATAGATCTACGTATTTAGGAAACTGTTGCATATCGAAGTCATAGAATTCCACAGTTAGTATTAGAAATTTATAAATAAGGCATCCGACAACCATTTTCAATGGATTTGAATCATTATCACTTAAATCTTTAAACTCCAATAATGTTGTACATCGAAATTGACTACTAGTTCAATGGTCATAGTGCTTGTATTCATTTCACTTTCAATAAATTGAAGTTTCTTTTTTTATTTTATTGCATCTTTCTAAATCTTTAATTTTTTCAATCTCCATTTCTTCTCTAACATGCTTTTATCCAATCTCTTTTACTTCTACATTAAATGTATTGAAATATTACTATAGAAAATTATCAAAATCAATATTTATATTGAAAGAACTATTATAGAAAAACACTTAGAAACCATTTTACAAATTATTATATGAAACAATTGTGATCATCTATGAATATATTTACCGAAATTATGACTATCTTTATTAAATACTTTGATTATTTTATACAGTCTGAACTGCCTAGGGGTACCTAAATTCTCAAAGTTTGCATGAGAATTAGAAGAATCTATTGTTGAGCATGTAGCCCGTTTTCAAATAGAATGTGGTGATTTAGCAATTGATGAATTTCTTAAAATGAAATATTTTCTTAGTTCTTTGACAAAAAATACTTTTACTTGGTTCACTACTTTACCACCAAATTCAATATATACATGGGCCCAACTTGAGAGTATTTCATGAACACTTATTTAGAGGAGAAACTAAGGGTAGTGTCCTAGACTTGGCAACTATGACACATTTCTATAGCGAATCAATTGAAGATTATTTAAATAGATTTTAACAAATGAAATCCCATTGTTATACTCAAATTATTGAACATGAATTGGTGAGAATGGTTGTTGTAGGCCTAGATTTTTCGATTTGCAAGAAATTAGTTAGTCAACAAATTAGGGATATGAGACAATAGATAGAGTAAGAAGGATTGAACAAATAAAATATGAGAAAGAAAGGAATAGGACATTCGATAAGAATAAAAGGGGAAATAACATATGTAGAACAAAGATAATGATAATGCTATAAATTATCAAGATATAGATTTCAATAATGAAGAAAATAAAGTATGTGTGGCAGAGTTACAACCAAGACCTCCTTATACTTGTCAAATGTTAAAATTATAGGAAAAACAAAAAATTCCTAATTTGAAATATAGTTTTGATGTTACACTACTAAAAAAAGCCTTTTTTACGACACGTATTTAAAGACGATTATCAAAAAATCGTCATCGTTTAAGGAACGGTGACATTTGTGTAATTATTTACAACTTTTCAAAGATGGTTCTTACATAACCATTTTTGAAACATCTTTTCAAATATGGTTTTTGTCAAAATCGTCTTTAAAATTAAATATTCAGTTAGTTTTAGTAAGAAACCGTCTTTAGTTAGTCTTTATTTTTCTTGTGTGCTGCTCTCGCCTGTTCCTCTCCTCTTGGCCTCACATTCCTCAACCCAAACCCTAAATCCCTTCCCTCTAAGTCACTCCCTCCCTCCTCTCCTCCCTTGACCCCAACGGCGCGTGTCTTGAATTTGCCAAGTCCGATAACGTGAAACGAGCTGAAGAGTAGGAGCTGCCATATATTAATAAAACCCACTTCATGCGACTTTCTTTGTTTTCATTTGGTTTCGTCCCAAACCAAACCCTATCTCTTTGTACAACACTCTCTTTTCTAGCGTTCTAGGGGTGGCATCGTCGGCGATTCCTCCTTCTAGTTCCCTCTCCGGTAACACCCTTCCAATTACTATATTATGCCTAGGAAAAATACTACAAATCTGCAATATTAAAAGAAATCTTCCAGTTTGTCCCTAATTTGTAGCTGCTCCTCCCGATTTATCTGTCTGGAATGACATAGGAACACACTAAAACAATGAGAATTCCAAAGAATTCTCAGTAGGTGAAAAATGACTTATCATACAGTGTCATCGTCATCATTCCAACTACTTCGATTTATTAAGAAAACATGTGAACAATCATAGTTGATTTTAATTTCATAAACATATAACTCAAAGTAGTTTCATTTTATTCATAAACACTTAAAAATAATCTCATACTTCATCATTAGTGCAAGCATAATTTTCAATCATGACAATGCATAGGTTTTCTTTATTAATTTCTTCTTTAATACCCTAAACTAAACAATGAGCATATTACTAGACTTAGGTTCCTCCCGCAGGGTCGTGCTCAACTTAACTGTATCACCCTTGGGTCAATCTGTCTTTCCGGCATGGTCGTGCTCGGCTTAACCGTATCACCCATTGGTTCCTTCATGGTCGTGCTCAGCTTAACTGTATCACCCTTCAGGTATTATCTTTCTTTAGTCGTTCCCTTAGGGTCGTGCTCGGCTTAATCGTATCAGCCTTTGGGTTATTCTTTATTTAGTCTTTTTATCTTTCTTAATGCATTTGACATGGACAATAACATGCAAAGATACATAACTCATGTCATGCAGTTAGGCCACAAAACATCAAGATTTCATCATCATACAAAAACACTTTTCAAGAACATTATAACAAGATTTCTCACCACATATGATTCGGTTCCTCCTATAATCTGTGTTAATCTACAAGTCATCAAATTCCCATCTTAGTATGTTAAACTAGACTTCCTAAGCTTTCTAAAAAGGTATCACACGCCTCAATTGGAGTTCTAAAACTCTAGATATAGTATTTTAAAAACAAAACTCCAAATCTGCCACCAAGCTCAAAATGAGACATTAGCATCTCTTATTGTCTTTGCGACTAAAAACAGTAAATGATGAAGGTCCATTGCAAGCTAAAGGTCTAGAAGGAGAGCTTGAAGCACTTCATTTGGTGAGCTTTAAAGGACCCATGACAAGAGCTAGAACCCAAGCACTTCAAGACCACATCAAGGCTAACTTGGACAAGCAAAAAGAAGCACACCAACTTAAGGATAACAAGGGATAGATTTTAATGTCTTAAGTTCACTTTAATTCCAATTAAATTCATCACTTGTTAGAAGCAAAAATAGTTGTAATAAAAAGGTTTTTTAGTGCATTTGTGTAAAGATTTGTAAGCGCACTTGTGTGTGAATTGTGGGCTGCACTTAGAGGCTGAAAACTGCACCTTAAGCCTTAAAATACTGCACCATTTCATGGAATTAGGACAGCCAAGGTCACCTTAGGGAAGCTTGCATTTAGGATCCATTAGTTGCATTTCAAAGCTTCATTTTAGTTTGCATTTCCCTTACATTTGCTTATAATTTCATGGCATATATATGGCTGCCCAAAAAACTGTTATAAGTATCTTGTGATCATCGAATGCAAATCTGAAATTTGTGAGAAAGTTTTCTCTTTGTACAAGAACCTCTTGTTTCTTATCAATGGCTTCATCTATTGTGGCAATTCTTCCTAGGCTTATTGGAAAGATTTTTCATGGTGCCATCCATCTTCATCCCTAACCTTTCTTCCATCTTCCATTGTTGCCATTAAAGAAAGCTTCCAGCCATGTTCACGTGAAGTGCTGAAGTTTGTGTTCTTGAAATTTGCTTGGAGATTGGGTTTCAATGCAAGGTAGATTTGGGAAATTCTTGTCTAATGGGTTTAGACATACATCAAGCGGTATCTAGAGCCTAATCCTTGTGGAATTCTTCTTCAAGTTCAGTTTTTACAACTTCTTCAAAAGTAAAAACTGCACCTTATTGAATATCTGAAAAATCCATTTCAATTCCTTGTTTCTTGTTGTTTTCGTATGATTCTTGGTGGTGTGGCCTTGGTAGTGATTCCGCCACATAACCTTAGTGTTTCCTTCAAGTTTGTCAGATTTCATGTCCTTATGTTCTTCATGTGTTCTTGAAATTTTTCTAATTTTCTAGCTTTGATTCTTGTCAACTTGTGTTAGTTAGTGTTTTTGTGTTGTACAACCATTTGTTTTGATTCTAATCTTATGGCTAAACTGAATTAAGTTGTTAGAAGCAAACTTTTACAATTGTTATGTATAGTTTTTGTGATTCATCAAGTTTCTTTAAGAATTCTTGACTTGTAGAAAAAGAAAAACAAAGAAGTGCAGCCCAAATGTTTTGTGAAATCGTGGCTGGAAAAATAATCAAAGTGCAGGGCAAAAAGTTTGTGAATTGTGGCTAGAAAAATAATCAAAGTGCAGCCAAGAAGTTATTGAATTAGTGGCTGGAAAATTCAAAGTAAAAACATAACTTAGAAGCAAAGAAAAGTTGAAAAGGTTACAAGTTTAAAAATTCTTTTGAACCACAAAACTAAGTGAACTTGTATTACATGCAAACTTTGTGAAATTTGGCTTCTACAATTGAATTTGATTGGCATATCCTCCTTGTGCAGTTTGGTATAGCCATTATCCTTGAGTTGTCTCAATAAATTCCACTTTGAGTTTGTGCTTTTCAAAAATTTTGCTTTTGTTGCTTGTCTCTTAAAAATTCCAAGGTTTTGTCTTAAAGTTTTCTTGTTCTTTGGACTCTTCAGTCTAGCCTATAATTGTTTCCTATTTCACTATAGTAAAGAAGCTTGATTGGATTGAGAGTGTTGCTTAAGAACTATAGAGAAGCTAGAGTGGAAAAAGGCAAGAGAGAACATTAAAGAAAAAGCCAAGATAAAATGTGCAAACACGAGTGTGAGTGGCAAACACTTAGAGAGTGGTGAGAATTTTCTTATATATTTGCGTTTTTCGCTAACCATTTCTTTTGAAAGATGAGCTCAATAGGAGATGAGGCTTTGTCACCTAGGACCTCTAGGTTGATGAAAGCCATGACAAAATGGATGCAAGATTTGAGGAGTTACAAAGGAAGACTCAAAGAAGGAGTAGTCCAAATGGTAGTGTGGATGGAGAGGCTCATGGTAGCAGGAAGGTGAGTGAGTATGCTTCCTCTCATGGAGGAAATTATGAAGATGAGAGGGGGAATTGGAGAGAAAATAATAATAGAAGAGAAAATAATATGAGAGACAATCCTAGAAGGCAAAATAGAGATGAGGAAGATTGGAGGAGAGAAGAGAGAGATGGGAGGAATGGAGGATTGAGTGGAGTGAAAATAAAAATTCCAAAATTTTATGGTGATTATGATCCTGAAAAGTACTTTGAGCGGGAGATGAAAGTATAACAAATTTTCTCATGCCAAAAATTTGAAGAAGAAAAGAAAGTGATTCTAGCAACTCTAGAATTTGGTGGCTATACTTTGCTGTGGTGGAACCAAATTCAAATGGACATAGAGAGGATGAGGAGAGAAAGAATACATGGCTGGAATGACTTGAAAAGATGCTTGAGAGAAAGATTTGTTCCAACTTATTATGCAATAGAAGTCCACAACAAGCTCCAAAGACATTTCCAAGGCTACAAGAGTGTTGATGACTACTATAAAGAGATGGAGTTGATGATGATGAGGGCTGAAATTGTGGAGGTCCAAGAAGCAACCATGGCTAGGTTCCTTCATGGCTTGAATAGAGAAATTCAAGATGTGATTGAGCTACATTCTTATGCAACAATTGAAGAGCTAGTCCACAAAGATCAAAGGGGGGAGCAACAACTAAAAAGGAGAAAAACTTTCAAATTTACCAATGGGGCTGCAACTTCTAGTTGGAAAGACAAGCATAAAAGGGAGTTTTCTCGAGTGAAAAATAAAGAAGAAAAGGTGGAGAGCTCAAGCAAAAAAATTGTGGAACCAACTCCAACAAGATCAAGCAATATCAAATGTTTCAAGTGCCTTGGTAAGGGTCACATTGCTTCCCAATGTCCTAACAAGAGAACTATGATTTTGCTTGAAGATGGAGGCATCAAGAGTGAGTCTTCAAGTGATTTATCTAGTTCTTCAAGTGAAGAAGAAGAAGAACTTACACTAGTGGAGGCCAAGGAGGGAGATCTCTTAATGGTAAGAAGAATGTTGAACAATTTTTGCCTAGAAAAAGAGGAAAATTAAAGAGAAAGTATTTTTCACACATGGTGTTTAATTAAAAAGAAAGTATGCTCACTTATCATTGATGGAGGCAACTGCACCAATGTGGCTAGTACAAAACTTGTGGAGAAATTACACTTGCCAACCACAAAGCATCCAAAGTCATACAAGCTACAATGGCTTAGTGAAAGTGGAGAAGTGGTGGTAAATTATCAAGTGCTCATTCCTTTTTCTATCAATGCTTATAATGATAATGTTCTTTTGTGATATTGTACCTATGGAGGCTGGTCATATCCTTCTTGGTAGGCCATGGAAATATGATAGAAAAGTGATACACAATGGCATGGAGAAAACTTTTGAGTTTGAGCACTTAGGCAATAAAATTATTTTAAGGCATTTGACTCCTAGACAAGTGTGTGAGGATCAAGTGAAGATGAAAGAGAAAATAATTCAAGAGTTGAAAAAAATACTGCACACAAAAAGGCAAAGAAAGTGAGTTACCAAAGAGAAAAACTAGTGAGAAGAAAAAGAAAGAGAAAGAAAATGAGAGCAAAAAAATTCATGAGATTAAAGAGAGTTTGTTCTTGAGTGAAAAGGAAATTAAGAAAGCGTTATTGGCAGAACAACCTCTTTATTACATGCTTCCTAACTCTCTTTGTTTACATGTTGAAAAAGAAGGAGAAAAATTGCCCAAAGCTATGCAATCTCTTTTGGAGGAATATGAAGATGTTTTTCCAAAGGAAGTACCTAATGGCTTGCCTCCTTTAAGAGGCATAGAGCACCAAATTGATTTGATTCCAGGTTGTTCTCTTCCAAATGGGCCAACATATAAGACGTCACCCATGGAAGCAAAAGAGATACAAGCACAAGTGGAAAAGCTACTTGATAAAGGGTGGTGAAAACAATAAGAATACCCACAATAACCAAGAGGGGGTGAATTGGTTTAAACTTGGTCTTTTAAAATTTATTTAGAAAATCAAAGCTATGGGATCTTAATCACAATTAAATCAAGAATGCTTCAAATCAATCAAATCACTCAGCCCAAAAACAACTGCTTCAAAAATAGAACTTGTTGAGTAATGAAAATAATACCAAGAACTAATGATCAAGATGACAAGAAGAGTTTAAGGAATAGAAAACCAAAACAAGAATTTATACTGGTTCACTTCTCAAGAGAAGCTACATCCACTTCTTTTAATCAACACTAGATTAGAGTTCCACCATTATAAAATTTCAGTTCTTACAAGCTTTACAACAACCACTCTTTATCAACCCTAGATAAAGAACAAAAATCTAAAGCCCTATTAGATTCCTAATGATCAAGACATAGAGAACCCTTCTGTTGCGCGTTCGGCAAGTATACCGATCGTTCCAAGTAATAAAGTGATAAAGTAGAGTTATCGTCCCACGAGGATTGTTTGACCAATTAAATTATAATTAATATCAATAGATTGGATGACAAATAAATTGGATAAATTGTTGTTGTGTGTGTGTAGAATAACTAAATTAAACCTAAATATAAACATGAATATATGAACAAACTATGGAGGATTATACTGATATATGTGGTGAAGTAGCTAGGGCAGTCCACACTAAATGCTCCCCACCTTTGTATATGTATTGTCTACTACCTTCATCAATCCCAAATTACTCAAACATGCATCTTCATACAATAATAGTTAAGCCCTACTCCCGTAGTGATCTTAACCCTTTAACCCAATTAATTACCCTAATCCCTTAGTGGCAGCTGTTAGGTCAAGCATTAAATGATGCATTAAATGGTTGCAAGCTTACACTCCTATCCCTAGTTAATGTAAGGCTTGTCACCTTACCCAAGTCCAAGCATAAGGCCCCAACATTTCTATTATGAACCCCAGCTCTTAGTACCTAACTAGAGTGATCAGTTCCAGAGAGATAGAAACATGCATTCAACAAGATAAAGTGAAATAACTTGATATTAATGAAAGATAGCATCCAATACAATCCCAAAAGAGGTTACATTTAGTGCTTAACCCTAACTACAATATGAAACTAGCCCAACCTCATAATGGGTGGTTGTGTTACAAAATAGAATGGCATACCTAGCTGAAGCAAGGAAGAAGAAGATGGAGAAACCTCCACTTGATCCTTCACTCTCCCTTAACCCTAGCTAAGGTTCCTAAGCTTTCTAAAACACTATTTGTGTTGTTTTCCCTCCAAGAGTTCCTCCATTCAATGCTGAGGAATGGGTATTTATAACCCAGCTTGTGCAATCTCTATTTTGCCCTCAATATCCTGCTTCTGTCGAGCTGTGGCGCCCTTGGCGCGAGTTTGGCGCCAGCATCCAGAAGGAATGGCACCCTTAGCGCGAACTTGGCCCTCTTGGCGCTATCCTAGCGTTGATGGCGCCAGGTTCCAGAGTTGATGGCGCTGAAGGCGTGGACTTGGCACTCCAGGCGCCAACTTTCAGTGCTTATGGCGCCAAGAGCGCCATAAGCACTG
>CM023951.1:22521426-22550595 GCA_013407115.1 Glycine latifolia
ATCTCTGTTTTGCCCTCAATATCCTGCTTCTGTCGAGCTGTGGCGCCCTTGGCGCGAGTCTGGCGCCAGCATCCAGAAGGAATGGCGCCCTTAGCGCGAACTTGGCGCTATCCTGGCGCTGATGGCGCCAGGTTCTAGAGTTGATAGCGCTGAAGGTGTGGACTTGGCGCTCCAGGCGCCAACTTTCAGTGCTTATGGCGCTCTTGGCGCCATTCTGGCGCTCTTGGTGCCAGAGTCTTTTCCAAGCCTTGTCCTTTTCTTCTGATTTCTACTCATTCTTGGCACCTTTGATCAAGTTCCTGGCAATTCATTACATTAGCTCACATCATGCACAAAGAGGGTAATTATCCATGCTTAATGTTCAACTCATGCTCTAAAAGGCTTAGGAAAACCTCATATGCTAAGCGCATATCACCTTCTCTACTCTTCCCTCTAGTGAAACCCACTAGAAAGAGCTTAAAGAATCCTTTACAATAGTTTCAAACTAACAAGAATACAAAAATGAATTTACAACAAGAGATAATGGAGAGAGACAACCTGATGATCCAATGAATATAAATGAATATGGTTTACCAATCAGAAATCAATTTCAGAATTTTCTCTCCAAAACTTCTTTGAAAATCTGGCCCAAGAAATCTTTCAATACGCCATGAAGATTACAAAGTGAGACAAGAGTTTTGTTAACTCAGAAAATCCTTTCTAACTTTGAAAAGACTTGTATATGCTTAGAAATATCGAAGTATGTAAGTTGTATTTTTAGACAAGCCTTCAATCTATTTATAACCAATTTTTATAACAAAATGTAATAGATTAAAACGCCAAGTAATCGATTAAATGGCCAAATAATTGATTAAAATGTTCTTAGCACATTCTGGGAACTGCAATGAGCAAATTAATCGATTAATCCTAGTCGTAATCGATTAAAGCAGTCAGGTTTAGTTTTGAAACAAGCTTGTGTAATCGATTACAGATTGTGGTAATTGATTAAAGTAGTCATGCATGTTTAACAATGAACTTAAGTAATCGATTACGATATCATGGTAATCGATTAAGACAGTGAAACATGATTTTCATTTTGTACTATGTAATTGATTATGAGTATCCGATAATCAATTAAAATGTTCTTCATGGCTTTTCCAGAATAAAAACAGTAGCTAGTAATTGATTAAAATGTTATGTAATCGATTAAAGCAGTGAGATTTCATTTTTCCAAAAACTTAACCATGAGAAATTAGTTTCGTTTGAAAACTTGAATAGCTTTAACGCTTTAATGAAATTATGTATGCATGTTAATGATCATGTTCATGCAATGCAAAGATCATAAGATTAGCCTCTCATACACTTAATCAAATTACAATTTCCTTGGCATGTGAAAAGCTAAAATCTTTCTTCTAAGGGACAAGCTTCTTCTTTAGCTTTATCTTCTTCTTGTTCCCCCTATATCCAACAAGTGGATCTGTGAGAGCATGAGTCCTTGTGCCATGCCAATTATTATTGTGCCTAAGAAGGAGAGAACTTGGAGAATGTGCATGGATTGTAGGGCAATAAACAACATTACCATCAGATATAGACACCCCATTCCTAGACTTAATGATCTTTTAGATGAATTGCATGGTGCTACTATTTTCTCTAAAATTGATCTTAAGAGTGGTTATCATCAAATAAGGATGAGGAAAGGGGATGAATGGAAAACGGCTTTTAAAACTAAATTTGGACTTTATGAATGGTTAGTTATACCTTTTGGTTTGACTAATGCACCTAGTACTTTTATGAGACTTATGAACCATGTGATTAGACACTTTATAGGCAAGTTTGTGGTAGTTTACTTTGATGACATTCTTATTTATAGTGCCAATTTAAATCATCATTTAATGCATGTTAAAAGTGTCTTGGAGGTGCTTAGGAAGGAAACCTTGTATGGAGCAATTGATAAATGTTCTTTTTGCACTTCACAAGTTGTGTTTCTAGGTTTTGTAGTAGGTGCCCAAGGAGTCTGTAACGACCCGCCACGTCGCTACTGTATCACTAACTCTTGACCATGATATCAATTTATTTTAATAAAAAGAACACCCCTTTAGTTGATTATGAAAACGGTGGTAAATTTTTCGCGAGCACATAATGATCATCATCATAGAATGTACACGTAATTAAAGGCATGCATAAGACATCTCAAATATATATGTGTGTATATATATATATATATATATATATATATATATATATATATATATATATATATATATATATATATATATATATATATACAAAACATAGTTTAATTGCATGCACAAATACTATGTCCAAATTGTATTATATGTTTTACAAAAGGAAATAAGAAATTTAAACGATGGGGGTGTAATTAGCAAGATGCTGAGGTGTATCCATTAAAACAAGGGGTACATCTAGCAAAATACAACTCCTGCCTGGGATCTAGTCCATCGACATCCTGGCCACCCGACGGCTCCAACCAAAAGATGGTCATCTCCCAAAGCACCTACTGCTGCCTGTCTGCTCACACGAACGCAGTTCGCGATCATCACAGGTACCAAACCACGAGGTACACAAAGCAAGGGTGAGTTTATCATATTAAACAACAACAATAAATAACATTAGTTAGGGAAAAACAACTCGATCATCACCATATCATTACAAATATTCAAGCATGTATCAGGCACTAACATGCACGAGCATTCACAAACATTCCATAAGTCATCTTATAATGTCTAGCATGATGCATGCTCCTGACTCAACTCTCATCATGCAATGTGGTACCATCTTGGCATACAAATGATGCAGTAGCTTGTCAGGGTCACTCTGTCGTGCACAGGCCGCTCCCCCCGGTAGTGATTAGCATTCGGGTGTCAGAAGGAGTTCCTAATAGACGTGGCCCCCTAGTACCTCGGTACCCTACAACCATCATCTTATTTTCGTCGTGCAAATACAGTATGTCACATGGGCTCCATCAATGCATGGCCTGGCTCGGGATCAACTCATCCTGGCTAGGATATTGCCATGCACCCCTTATACATACCGCCCCAAATGAGGGCCGCCCCAACACAGGCTCATCGATGCACTGACCGTGGTCCTTGCAAGGTTCACCACCCGGTCCCGGCATCACACGTGTCTATACATAGCATATCACCCATCCATGAATGGCTCGGCCCGAGATCAACTCTGTCCTGGCTAGGATACTGCCATACACCCCCGTGGGTATTTATGTATATCCACCCGCATTCAGATAACGATGGGCACCATCAATGTACGACCCACCATAGGCCGATCTCAATTATTATCAATATAGGCACATATGTCTCTTACACATCATTCACAAACACCATAAACAAGTGAGCCGGTGTGAAGTATTAGGTGTCTGGGTTGGCACCTAGGCATAATAACTTGAGGTAAGAAATCCGAACAAGGTCGGACGAGGGCGGACACGGTCGGTCAAGGTCGATAAAGGTGGGTCAAGGGTTGTTTAGAGGGTCCTTGGGTTTCTATAAAAATACCAAGGACGGACTCAGCACTATGCAATCGATTACATAAGCATTGTAATCGATTATAACAAATAGCGCTTGTAAGACTCGGGATTTTATTACTATCACCAACCTACACAAGGTTGTTTGGGTAAGGAAACCCGGTAGCTCACAAAGAAAAGGTATGAGCTCTACCGAGTAAGAAACCCGGTGGCTTACAAAGAAAAGGCTTGAACGTAGCGATTCTAAAGAGAATAGTCTGTCCCGGGTGAGGAACCCGGTAGCTCTAAGGAAAGGAGATGAGCTTAACTGAGTAGAAGACCCGATGGCTCTTTTCCCGAGAAGGCATGAGCTCATCTGAGTTAGGGAACCCGATGGCTCTTTTTCTGAGAAGGCACGAGCTCATCCGAGTTAGGGAACCCAATGGCTCTTTTCCCGAGAAGACACAAGCTTATCCAAGTTAGGGAACCTGGTAGCTCACTCTCTCGAAGCAAACTTGAGCTCAACAGCTCTAAGGTACCACCCCGGGTAAGGAACTTGGTATATCAACGTCCGCCAACGAGGACTAAGTCACGTCCCGTATGCACACATGCATGCTACGTAACCCGTTCAGCTCGGCATACCTATCTCGGTACCCGACACCTCCAAGAACACTACTTCATAGTGTCTTGGGAGTTTTTCAGCATCAAAACGCCAACTTCACACACATGCACGACTAGATAAACCTTGGTCTCTACCTCCGGGTTCAATATGATTATGTATACTTGAGCATTTTCTTTCAGTGATGACATAACCCGGTTGGCCGAGATGAACATCCCTTTTTCTCTCACATCCGAGTTGCCAAACACGACCGTTTTATCATAGCAGTTCAACAAGACCTGGTTGGAAGATAACCAGTCCATACCCAAAATAACATTGATCTGGTTAAGAGGCAAACAAACCAGATCAACCCAGAATTTTCTATCACAAATTTCCACAAGGCAGTCCAAACATACCTCAGAAGTCAACACAGACCCACAAGCCGGGGTCTCAACCACAAGCTCATTATTTAAAGAAGACATAGAAAGTTTAAGTGGTTCTATACACAATCGGAATATGAAAGAATGAGTCACACCGGAATCAAAAAGCACGAGTAAAGGAGTCCCGTTTATGAAACATTTACCTTGGATTAGATCTCGGGAGTTCGAGGCTTCGGCACCACTAAGAGTGAAGACTCTTCCCGTGGTCCTCGGTTGTCCGGGTTGGTTCTGCTGGCCTCCACCATTCCGCTTTCTCTTGGGGTGTGGGCAATCCCTTTGGAGGTGACCCCTCTCCTTACAGTTATAACAAGTCGGGCCTCTCTGCCTGCACTCAAAAGCAATATGCCCGGGCTTACCACACTTGAAGCACGTGTTTTGGGTTGGAAAGGTAGCGGGTCTACTACTACCACCACTCGGGAATCCTGCAGCAACAGCCCTTTGGTGGTTAGGGCAATGATCATACGACTTATGAGGGATGGTGTAAGGCTTCCCACGGTTTTGATGCCCGGTCTTCTTGTCCTTTATAGGGCCCGCATTTCAGTAGTAGGCTGCTCTATCTCTGGAATCTTCATCCTATATCCTGCACATGTTGACCAGGACCGAAAACTGATGGACTCCTTGGTAGTTCACAACTTGCTTTACCTCGGGTCGCAAGCCATTCAGAAACTTCACACACTTGGAGCTTTCTCCATCCCTTCCCTGGTAGTGAGGGAAGTACCTTACCAACTCCTCGAACTTAGCCGCATACTCGGCCACAGTCCGATTTCCTTGTTTAAGCTCCAGGAACTCCATCTCTTTCTTGTTCTTCACGTCTTCCGGGAAGTACTTCTCCAGGAATGCCTCCTTGAAGGTCTCCCACCAATACTCGGCTTCTTCTGCCAGGATATAAGTACTGAAGGCAACCTTCTGATGTAACACCCCAGATTTTTAAGTTGCTAAGCTGGACGTTTATGTGTGTGTTATGGTGATTAATTACATGTTTTATTGTATGTTTATATGATAATTGTTGTTTGAGTGCCCTTGCCTTGGTATGCGTGGTAGTGGTTGATAGCTGCCCTTGTTGACTTGCAGTTGCTGCATTTGCACGAAAGGCAAACCTCCTTGTCAACTGAGTACATAAGCACAAGAGCATGCAGTGGAAGTGTGTTTTTTTCCATTCTTCCCCTTTGTGTTTTCTCTCCTTCTTCCCCAAGCTCACTCAGACCCAAAAACCTTTCTCCCTCAGCCCTTCTGTGTCACCTCCAACTCACCGTCACTGCCACGAAATCCTGACATCGAGAAGGACCTCGTGACCGGAACGGAAGCTTAGGACAAACCGTCGTGAAGCTCATGAACGAACTCCTAGTTAGGTAAGGCGAGTTTATTATGTTTGATAATCGCTTTAGGTAACATGGTTGAGGACCAAGGAATCCAACCATGGCGATGATTGCATGTCCTTGTGTGTGTGTTGTTTTCCAGAAAGTATGCCTTTGAGTGGATGGAATGGGTTACGCTTTATGTTCTTTGGTTGGTATTTTGTGTCGATGTTAATGACGTCCTAGTGTGGTGTTTGATGGTGTTCATTAAGGGGGAGTTGATGTTGTAAGAACTCCCCATGCATGTGTGAAGTTTGCATTTTGATGCTGGAAAGCTCCCAAGACACTTTGCAGAAGTGTTCGTGAAGGTGCTGGGTATCGGGAAGGGTTGGCCGAGTTGCATATATGTGTCAAACCTTTGTTTGTGCTGTCGGCTACCGGAAAGGGTTGGCCGAGTTGCATATATGTGTCAAACCCTTGTTTGTGATGTCGGCTACCGAGATGGGTTGGCCGAGTTGAGCAGTTTACGTAGCATGCATGTATGCATGCAGGATGAAACTTAGTCCTTGTTGATGAACGTCTATATACTGGGTCCCTTACCCGGGGCGGTACGTTAGAGCTATTGAGTTCAAGATACTTTATGAGAGGGAAAGAGCCATCGGGTCCCCTAACTCGGATGAGCTTATGCCTTCTTTAGAAAAGAGCCATTAGGTTCCCAAACTCGGCAGAGCTCGTACCCTTTCTCTATAAGCGACCGGGTTCCCTTACTCAGACAACCTATTGTAGGTTGGTGATGATACAAACCCGAGTCTTACAAGCGCTATCTGTTATAATCGATTACAGCGCTTATGTAATCGATTGTATAGTGCTAAGTCCGACCTTGTTCGGATTCTTACCTTAAGATAGTATATCCAATTGCCAACCCAGACACCTAATGCTTCACACTTATTCACTTGTTTGTGGTGTTTGTGTATGACATATGTGATTACATTGAATTCAGCCTATGTGATGGATTGAGATGTTTAATGCATCAATACCATGGGGGGTGTATGGAGATCCTAGCCAAGACGAGTTGTTTCCAAGCCGGGCCATACATGGATGGAGCACATGGTGATCTGAATGCAGATGGATATACATAGATACCCATGGGGGTGTATGGTAGTATCCTAGCTAGGACGAGTTATTCCCAGGCCAGGCCATACATTGACGGAGTCGTGGTGATATGCTATGTATAGACACATGAGATGCCGGGACTGAGTGGTGAACCTTGCAAGGACCACGATCAGTGCATCGATGAGCCCGTGTTGGGACGAACCTTGTTTGGGGTGGTATGTATGTACATGGGAGGGTATGGAGATCCTAGCCAGGACGGGGTTGTTCTTGTGTTGGGCCATACGTTGATGGTGCCCATGAGAGACATACAACATTTGCATGACGAAAATAGGATTGATGATTGGCTGTAGGGTATCGGGGTACTGGGGGGCCACGTCTGTTGGGAACTCCTTCTGACACCCATTTGGCTGATCACCATGGGGGCTACTTCCTGTGCACGGCAGAGTGACCCTGGCAAGCTACTGCATCATCTGACCACAGGGGTGGCCTATTTCTGGGATGGTACCACATTGGATGCTGAGAGTTGAATCAGGAACATGCATCATGCTAGGCATTATAAGTTGACTTGTGGAATGTTCCTGGATGCTTGTTCATGTGGGTTGCATATTGAAATACGTGGATTTTGTGGTGATACTGTGACGCTTGAATTGTCTTCCTTAACTGGCGTTATCTTTTGCTTGTTATTATGTATGATGAACTCACCCTTGCTTTGTTGTGTCATGTGGTTTGGTACCTGTGATGATCGCGAACCTGGTTCGTGTGAGCAGACAGACAGCAGTAGGTGACTGGGAAGATGAGCCTTGGTGGAGCCGCCGAGTTGCCGGGATGACGATGAGTTAAATCCCGGGCAGAAGTTATGTTCTGCTAGTTGTACCCCTTGTTTTGATAGATATGCCCTGTGTTTTGCTAGTTGCACCCCCAATGTTTAATTTCTTGTTTCCTTTGTAAAAAACTTATATGTTTCTTTTAGATATGGTTAATTGTACCTACCTCTGAACTACGTTTTGTATATATCTATATATATATGTGTGTGTGTGTGTGTGTGTGTGTGTGTGTGTGCGTGTACTTGAGATGTCTCATATGCATTTTCCCTACGTGTTTACTTTATGGTGATGGTCATTATGAGCTCACAAAAAATTTGCCAGTGTTTTCACAACCAAATTAAAGGTGTTTTCATTTAAATTATGTTAATATCATCCTTAAGAATTAGTGATACAGTAGCGACATAGCGAGTCATTACATCTGCTCCTCGGGGCATGCCATAACCCGGAAGATCTTCTCAATCTCCCGAATCCAGGTTTAAGCGCCATTCGGGTTGTACCCCCCATGGAATGAAGAAGGATTGCTGCGCTGAAAGCGGTCCAATCCCTGGTATTCCACGGCTCCTGGGGCTTTTCCCCCATTCTGATTCCCCAACGCTTGGGCTAAGGCTTGGAGAGCATCAACTATCACGCGATCATTCCTACCGGCCATCACTTACTGTGCACAACAAGAAGTGAGAACCCGAAAGGAATACACATAAACAAACACCAAACCATACTATACAGACCCTCTACTATTTGTATTCCGAACTACTTGCCATAATGTTCCCTTATTGTCCCAAATTATACAGATGGCCAGTCTGATAATTCCCAACGAAGTGTAGAAACTTATGGTATAACAGACGTGAGAAATAAAACTATACTATTACTACACTAAAAATAACACCCTACACAAGCTCAAACACGATCAAACATAATCCAACACAACACAGCAAGTCGCTTCAACAATCAAGCACTCAATAATCAACATAATCATGAACAGAGAAGCATAGCAAGCTCACAACTCACTGGCCGGAAGGTCCGACCTGCTCTGATACCACGAATGTAACGCTCGGTCACTTGTAGGATCAATGACTGTCCCCACAAACCAACACAAGATTTTTCAGCGTGCTTTGTCCTCACTCACACACTTCCTGAGAAACTTCCCAAGAGGCCACCCATCCTAGAATTGCTCCAAGTCAAGCACGCTTAACTGTGGAGTTCTAAGTTATGGGCTACTGAAAAGTATATGTACCTTGTTGGTATAGGTAGTACCTATTATTTCCTTTAAGTTATCCTCAACTGTACAATCCCATACCTGCACAACCTCTAGATCCTTCTCGTTCGGGTGTGTATTCGATTCATTCATGTACCCCTCCCACTGGAAGCCTGCCAGGAGCCGTTCCTTGTCTGTGCCTCATTGCACCAGCGATCACTCCCTACTCTCGTCAACGCTTGGGATGTTACAGAGTTCAAGTGGATCAAGAGAAAGTGAAAGCCATCATGGAGTGGCCAACTCCTACAAGTGTGAAAGATGTTAGAAGCTTTCATGGTTTGGCAAGCTTTTTTAGGATATTTGTCAAGGATTTTAGCAACATTGCTTCTCCTTTGAATGAATTGATGAAGAAAACCATACAAGTAGGGAAACAAACTTGAGGTCAAGTTCCTTTCAAGAAGGAAGGGATGATGGAGGTCCATTGCAAGCTAAAGGTCTAGAAGGAGAGCTTAAAGCACTTCCTTTGGTGAGCTTTAAAGGACTCATGACAAGAGCTAGAACCCAAGCACTTCAAGACCACATCAAGGCTAACTTGGACAAGCAAAAGGAGGCACACCAACTTAAGGATAACAAGGGCTGGATTTTAATGTCTCAAGTTCAATTTAATTCCAATTAAATTCAGCACTTGTTAGAAGCAAAAATAGTTGTAATAAAAAGGCTTTTTAGTGCATTTGTGTAAAGCTTTGTAAGTGCACTTTTGTGTGAATTGTGGGCTGCACTTAGAGGCTGAAAACTGCACCTTAAGCCTTAAAATACTGCACCATTTCACGAAATTAGGACAGCTAAGGTCACCTTAGGGAAGCTTGCATTTAGGCTCCATTAGTTTCATTTCAAAGCTTCATTTTAATTTGCATTTCCCTTACATTTGCTTGTAATTTTGTGGCCTATATATGGCTTCTCAAAAACTGTTGTAACTATCTTTTGATCATTGAATGTAAATCTGAAATTTGTGAGAGAATTTTCTCTTTGTTCTTGTGCAAGAACCTCTTATTTCTTATCAATGGCTTCATGCTATTGTTGCGATTCTTCCTAGGCTTATTGGAAAGTTTTTCCATGGTGCCATCCATCTTCATCTCTTACCATCTTTCATCTTCCATTGCTGTATAATCAAGCTTCCTTTCAGCCAAGTCCTGCACTTGAATTAAGGACAGCTTGGGTTCTTGGAGAAATCTTGAAGAGTGGGTTTCATTGCAAGGTAGATCGGGAAATTTAATGGCTAATGGGTTTAGCCATACATCAAAAATGTTTTGTCCACTTGTCCTCTCATGAAAGATTGGCTAAGCAAGAAGTTGCTCAATCTCTCATACCAAGACCTTAGAGCTTGTTGTAGACCATAAAGAGCTTTTCTTAGTTTAAAGACATAGTTTGGATATTTGAAATCAACAAAACTAGGAGGTTGATCCACATAGATTTCCTCCTCAATATATCCATTTAGAAAAGCACTCTTTACATCCATTTGAAACAATTTAAAATCCATTAAACATGTATATGCAAGTAACAACCTAATGGCCTCTAACCTTGCTACTGGAGCATAGGTTTCATCATAGTTTATACCTTCCTCTTGGTTGTAACCTTTTGCAACCAATCTATCTTTATTCCTAACTATGATGCCACTTTCATCAAGTTTGTTCCTAAAAACCCACTTGGTGCCAATAGGTTTGTGAGAAGAAGGTCTTGGAACAAGTTCTCAAACTTCATTTCTCTTGAACTGATTCAGTTCATCATGCATGGCCATCATCCAATGTTCATCAAGCAAAGCTTGGTCAATGCTTTTAGGTTCAATTTGTGAAACAAAAGTCATATCACAACAGAGATTTCTTAATGAAGATCTAGTAGATACTCCCTTTGTGACATCTCCAATTATGTTGTCAAGGGAGAGGTCTCTTGTAGTTCTCCAATCTTTAGGCTTTTGGATAGGTGTTGATTGTTCCATTTATGCATTTGGTTCTTCCTTATATTCTTCTTTTGATCCATCGAATTGTATAAACTCCTCTATTGAACCTGCATCAATATCACACTTTTCTTCTTTGGAGGAGTTAGATTCATCACAAATAACATGAATTGGTTCTTCCATGCATAAAGTTCTCTTATTAAAGACTCTATATGCTTTACTTTGTAATGAATAACCAAGAAATATTGCTTCATCAGCTTTAGCATCAAATTTGCCAAGAGAATCTTTACCATTGTTTAAAACAAAACACTTGCAGCCAAATGCTCTCAAGTGAGATATGTTTGGTTTTCTACCTTTGTATAGTTTATAAGGAGTTTTCTTTAAAATAGGTCTTATGAGTAATCTATTCAAAGTGTAGTAAACTATACTCACCGCATCAGCCCAAAAATGTTTAGGCAAATTTCTCTCATTAAGAAGAGTTCTTGCTCCTTCTTCAAGGGATCTATTTTCCTCTCCACAACACCATTTTGTTGGGGTGTTCTTGGAGCTGAAAAATTGTGGTTGATTCCATTTTCTTCACAAAACTTTTCAAAATACTCATGTTGGAATTCACCACCATGATCACTTCTTATTGAGATAATTTTAAATGTTTTTTCATTCTGAATGAGCTTGGCTAATTTTCTAAATGCCATGAAAGCATCACTCTTTGATCTTATAAACAAAGTCCATGTGTTGAGTAATCATCAACAATAACAAGCCCATAGAAATTTCCCCCTAAACTCATAGTTCTAGAAGGACCAAATAAATCCATATGAAGCAATTCAAGGGGTCTTGAGGTAGAAACAACATTTTTATTTTGAAGAAATTTTAGTTTGTTCCCCCTTTTGACAAGAATCACATAGTTTGTCCTTCTCAAACTTAAGCTTAGGCAAGCCAATGACTAAGTCCCTTCTTATAAGCTTGTTCATATGATGCATGTTTATCTGACTAGCTCTCCTATGCCCTAGCCAGGTTTCATTAACTTTACTTGCTAGGAAACTAGTGTTGTGAATGAATGCATGCTCAATAGAGAGAATATAGATGTTACCTGTAACACCCTGAAATTTCAATAACTGCAAATGTATGTTGTATGAATTATTCTTGATGTAAGTATTAGGTTATGTGAGATTTGATTGGTCTATATTTAAATTATTTGGGTGAAATATTAATTAGAGATATTACAAAAATGTTTGAAGAGAAATGACCATATTACCTTTCCCTTGAAGCAGAAATTACAGAAATGCCCTTGAGGTGAAAATGACGAGAATGCCCTTGGATATTTTTGGTTAGATATTTTAAAGTGGAAATTACAAAAATACCATTGGGCCAAAATTACACAAATACCCTTAGATATTTTGTTGAGATATTTTATGGTGAAAATTACAATCATACCCCTAGGGTGAATGACAAATTACCATAGTACCCTTGAGGCTAGAATTACCAAGATACCCTTAGATATTTTGTGAAAGCTTGATGAAATTACAGAGTGCCCTTGGATGACAAATTACCAAAATACTTTTTGTGACAGAAAGCCTCATAATAGAATTTCTATGAATTTTATACGGTCGTAACTTTGAAATTTTATTCAGGAGAATTCAAACATCAGAAAAAATATGGAAAAATGATAAATAGAATCGGTGGAATTTTCTCTTAATTGTAGAATGAATAGACTTATTCAATAAGATGGTTTAGTAATTTTGATGATCAGAAGCAGAACGAACCAATCAGTATTAAGATAAGAGCAGTCTTGTATGTAAGGTCTGTGTAGCACTCTGTATAGACTGCTTGTAAGCAATTTATACTGTAATTAAAGTCAGTTTCTGGAAATCTCTAGAGTTCTATTATTCAATATTATCCTTTAGGTAGAAGAGTTCAAATTGAACTTTACTTCCTCTTAAGGAATACCATGTGTGAAGTCATGTTGGAATTGAATTCTTCTTCATAAAAGGTGACATGTGGACACAAGGAGACCCACACAATTTTCTCCTCTTTAAGGAAATGAAAACATGCTAAGTAGAAAAATATCTTAAGGTTCATAAATTAAAATGATAAGGTGCAATTATGAAGGCTTAAGAAATATCTAGCCACTTGTAACTTACTATTAATATAGGAATAAGAAAGCCATCATAACCTTGAAAGACATGTATACAAGATGGCATTAAGAGAAGAAAAATCTTCTCTTATTTCCTTGATGTTCACGTGAAAAATGGAGAACAATGGAGAAGATTCATGAAATTTTTGTAAAGAAGACATGATGACTTAGAAGATTTTTATAAAAGTTAGAAGATATTTAGGAAAACCATCATGAGCTTAGTTAGAATGTAATAAAATGAGATAAAACTAAGTTCTAATGAAACCAAATGAGAGTAACTAGCTAGAAAGGGTAGAAATGTCCTTGAATATTTTATTATTTTCCAAACTCTATATAAAGGAAGGAAGGTCTTAAGTGGAAGTCACATTCAAGACTTCATTCTTCTACCTATTCCACGTGAATCTCTCTTCCTCCATCTCTTTCATTTCACTTTCATCCATTCCTTTTCAAAGCCTAAATCAAGTAAGAAAAAGACCCCACTTCCTTGAAGAATCACGTGCAAAGCTAGTACCTTTAGGAAGAGAAAGACAAGCTTATTAAGAGGTTATAAGGTACGTATGGGGAAGTTTTATGATAAGGATAATTTAAGTGTTATTTGTGTTTGAATAAGTATTTGAAGTTCTGTGAAGTATGACTTGTATCTAAGTAATTGATGGACTTGAGTTCTAACTATATGTTTGAGCACTTGAATGAAGTTCATGTGTTGCTGAGTGTTTCTATGAATCTCTATGAAGTTCATGTGTTGCTGAGTGTTTTATGAATCTCTGTATATGAATAATATGTTGAGTTTCTGTACATGAGTATCAAGCTGAGTTCTGTACTTGATTTATGTTGAATTTCTGAGTAAAGTATATGAGACAGTGATTGAAGACTGATGTTGAAAATAAATATGAGTTGATAAAATAAAAAGAGTTATGCATTAAGTGAATCAGTCTCATGTGTCTCATAAGAGTTACCTCAGAGTGGAGGTGTGTATAAGAGTTGTCTCAGAGAGGAGGTGTGTCAGATAGCTGCAGGAACTGAGTTCGAGCGTTCAAACAAGAGGAGTCTAAGCTGGGGGGTGATCTTGCAGTGGGGAAATCACGCCACCCATGATGATCACATGAAGTGTGGGTGAGAATCATGTGCAACACTGTGACACCTTGACTGATCGTTTAAGTTCTTTGCCACTGGGATGGGGCTATCTTGACGGTTGGTACCACATGATAAGAGTTTAAGAGAATCATGCATCATGATAAGAGTCTAAGAGAATCATGCATCTTTGAGGATGTTGTTATGAATATCTACATATTGAATATAATCAATTGCTTAAATTATGTTTATCATAAACTTACCCTATGTTTTGTGTTTGTGGTTGACACCTACTATGACCTCGATTTTATTCGGGCGAGCAGATGAACAACAAAGAGAGAGACTGCCTAGCTGTCTACAAGAAGAGGATTTTGTTTGAAGATGTTTAGTTTGAAGATGTGTTCTTTTGTTACAGAGTGTTTTAGTTATTTGTACTATGTAATAGAACCAGTCAGTTTGTACTCTTATTATATGTTACTTCAGGTTTATAAATATTACTTAGTGACGAAATTTTCTTGGAGTATCAGTTATTGGCAAAATTTTGTTATATTCAACTGGGTGCTCTCAAGTAAGTTGAAAAGAATTTTCATTAAAAATCAATAAATAAAAAGATGGTAAGTTGAGGTGTTACATTACCCTTTCTTTTACCAACATGGATAACCTCATCGGTTTGACAATCACATATCAAGCAACAATTGTCATTGAAGGAAACCTTGAGTCCTTTGTCACATAGTTGGATTATGCTTAGGAGATTGTTCTTCAAACCTTCCACATAAAGAAAATTTCTTATCTTTGTTTTAAAGTTATCTCCTATGTTTCCTAATAGAGGACTATCTAAGGATCATGATGATGGAGGTTTAGCCAAAGGTCTAGAAGGAGAGCTTGAAGCACTTCCCTTGGTGAGCTTTGAAGGACCCATGACAAGAGCTAGAACCCAAGCCCTTCAAGATCACATCAAAAGTATTGTCTGTTGTAATAAACATGCGCTATCTGTTTTAATCATTACAACATTTCTATAATCGATTACACAGTGTTGTCTCTATAAGGACGAACATTGTCCAAGATGCCGGGTTGCTATAGCCGGGATGCCGGGTTGCTATAGCCAGGATGCCGGGTTGTTGTAGCCGGGATGTGTAATAACCACATGCTGTCTCTACAAGGGCGATAACTGGGATGCCGGGTTGTTGTAGCTGGGATACGTAATAACCATGTGCTATCTATATAAGGATGAAAGCTGGGATCCCGGGCTGTGCTTAGCTGGGATGTGCATAGTTGGGTTGTGCGTAGCTGGGATGTGCGTAACCGGGTTGTGCTTAGCTGGGATGTGCATAGCTGGAATATGCATAGCTGGGATGTGCGTAGCCAGGATGTGCTTAGTCGGGTTGTGCATAGCTGGTACGTGAGTAGCCTAAATGTGCTTAGTCAAGATGTATGAGCTGTCTGAGTTGTTTGGGATGTGCTTACACAAGAGGTGCTTAGCCAAGATGTCTGAGATGTTTGAGCTGTCCGAAATGTTCAAGCTTGTCCGAGGTGTCCGGGATGTGCCTAGACAAGAGGTGCTTCGCCAAGATGTCCGAGCTATCCAGGATGTCTGATGAGCTGTCTAGGATGTGCGTAGTGCGTCTATGTATTTCTGTTATTTTGTATTGGACCTTGATATTTCCCCAAATGAGCCTAAATTTACGTTTGTAGGTGATTATTTGAGGCCTAGCCATATAAATACTCAGGCTTTGCCATTTTTTAAAAAACTTTTGATTAATAGAAATTAAGCATTTACTTGAATTGAGAGCTTAGTCTCTTGTTGGTTCTTGATTGAAACCAAATTGATTCTTATTAAGGAAGCTTTCCTTTGTGGCTAATCCTCCTCCGAATTATTGTTCCATTTGTGGATCGTGGCGTCATTCCTAATCATTCCTTTAATCTTGTCCATTTTTCTATTTGACTTTTAACCCACAATTCATGGAGTCTTGAAGTTTGCAATCCAGAAACAATCCTAGCCAAGCATTCATGTCTTGGAAGTCATCATGTGGTATCAGAGCTTAATTTCGAAAAGCATTTCGTAAAGATTTCTATCTATGTTATTTGCATTTTCGTTTTTTATTTTTTTTTCCGAAAAATGAAAACTGAAAATTCATGATTCTTGCTTGTTTGTTGTTCTTTGTGTGATTTTTGAGTTTAGCTTGCAATTGCCTTCATTTCCCCTTTCGTTTTGTTGAATTCGGAGTTGTTTTGAATATGACTTGTTCTTCATGTTCTTTGTGTTCTTCATGAAACTCATAGCACTGCTGGAAATTTTTTGAGTTTGATTCATAAATTCTGTCTAGAGAGTTTTGGGGCGTTTGTGAAAATATCAAAAGTTTCGGGTCCTAAAAGAGAAATTATGAAGTACCAAAAGGCAATTTTTAAAAGTATATTGGGTCAAAATGAAAATATCAAAAAATATGAGGACCTAAGTATAAAAAAAGTTGACAGCCAAAATTTAAAATTAACAGCCCTCTTGTAGCACCCTTAAATTTTACAAGTAGAAATATATTTTGTGTTGATTAATTATTTAATATAAATCTTGAAATCTGTAAAAGTGTTTTACATGGGTGTTTGTGTGTAAAAGGTGAAAGTCAAATTTTGTGGCTGAGATAAGCTATCCGTACACGCATAGTAAAACTGGTGGTGACTATGGTGGCTGTTCGGTCATGCAAGTGGGCAACTATGGTGGCTGTGATAGCTGGCTGAATCAAGTTGTTTGCAACTTGCCTCAATGCTTCGTCTATAAATAAGCCTGAAGTGGAAGAATGGTTCACTCTCACTTCTGGACGTGTTTTTCTTCTTTTTCTCTCTCTAAAAATCTTTGCACCAGAAATCTCTCTCTTCCACCTTCTGTACCACTTTAACTCTTGAGAATCACCGTAGCAGCGACGGAAAATCCTCTCCTTTAAGAGGAATTGGTGAATGAAGCATAATCCTTTCATTCCTCGTTGCTGGGGGAACTTGTGTTCGAACAAAAACTCACGTTAAGTGTGAAAGAAAAGAATCCCTGTTAAGGTAAGGGGAGTGTATTGTGTTAATAATGATTTTTGATATCATGGTTGGATTAAAGTGTGTATCTGTTATTTAATATGTTGCGTAAAATATATTGACGATGTCTGTAAATGGTGTAAGGAAGACAACTACCGGGTTGTTTTGTGACGTCGACTGCTAGAAAGGGTTGGCCGAGTTGTATGTGTCAAACCTTTGTGTTGTGATGTCAGCTGTCAGGAAGGGTTGGCCGAGTGGTATGTGTCAAACCTTTGTGTTGTGACGTTTGCCGGGAAGGGTTGGCCGAGTTGCATGTGTCAAACCTTTGTTTGTTATGTCGGCTGCCGGGAAGGGTTGGCCGAGTTGCCATGTCAAACCTTTGTTTGTGACGTCGACTGTCAGGAAGGGTTGGCCGAGTTGCATGTGTCAAACCTTTATTCGTGACGTCAGCTATCGAGATAGGAATGCCGAGTTGAACAGTTCATGTACTGTGCATGTGTGCATGAAGGACGTAACTTAGTCCTTGTTGGTAAATGTCTATATACCGGGTTTCTTTACCCAGGGTTGTTCCCTTAAGAGCTGCTAGGGTTCGCTTCCTTTTCTTTAGATGTACCGGGTTCCTTACCCAGGGTGGCCCATTAGAGCTACCAAGATCAAGTTACTTCATGAGAAGAGAAAGAACCACCGGGTTCATTACTTGGCAGAGCTTGTACCTTCTCGGGAAAAGAGCTACCAGGTTCCTACTCGGCAGAGCTCATACCCATTTCCTTGTGAATTACCGGGCTTCTTTACCCAGACAACCTTGTGCCCTTGTCCGACCTTGTTCAGGATTATTACATCAATTGTTATGGCTAAGTGCCAATCCGAACACCTAATATTGTACACCTATTCACTTGTTTGTAGTGTTTGTGAATGACGTTGAGATTGGCCATTGTATTGGCTTGAGTCATTAAATGCATTAATATCATAGGGGGTGTATGACATTATCCTAACTAGGATGAGTTAATCCCGGATAGGGCCATACATTGATAGTGCCCATGGTAATCTAAATGCGTTTGGATATACATAAATACCCACGGGGGTGTATGACATTATCCTAGCCAAAACGAGTTGATCCTGGGGCTGGGTCATACATTGATGGAGCCGTGGAGATATTTATGTATTGACGTGAGATGCCGGGACCGGGTGGTTAACCTTGCAAGGACCATGGTCAGTGCATCAGTGTACCTGAGAATGGGTCAGTATATATGTATATGGGGGGTGTATGACATTATCCTACCTGGGTCGAGTTGAGCATGGGTCTGGGTCATATGTTGATAGAGCCCATGTACATACTTCATACATAATGGAAATATGATGGTGGAAGTAGGGTACAGAGGTACTAGAGGAGCATCTCTGTTTGGAACTCCCTTGTGACTCAAGGCTGATCACCATGAGGGGAGAGCGACCTGTGCATGACAAGACGAGCTTCTGCATCATTTTCCTGAGAGAGGCTATTTCCATGAGGATAGTAACACCTTGCATTGACTAAGAGATAAGTCTAGAACATGCATCATGACTAGTCATTTTAAGATGAATTGTGAAATGTGCTTGGATGGGTTTGTCCATGGTTGAATGTGTGATAAAATATTTGAATATTGTTGTGATTTTTCAATGTTCGAGTTGTCTTTTTATAACTGATGATATTTATTTAATTATTATTTTACATGATGGACTCACCTTTGCCTTGTTGTACCTTGTGGATTGGTACTTGTGATGACCGCGAACCATGTTCGTGTGAGTAGATGAACAACAGTAGGGGACCGGGAAGATGACCTATGTTGGTTGGAGCCGCCAAGTAGCCGGGATGTAGACGGGCTAGATCCCGGGCAAGGGTTGTATTTTTGCTAGTTACACCGCTTGTTCTAATGACTACACCCCGACGTTTTGCTAGTTACACCTCATCATTTAAATCCTTGTTTCTTTTGAGAATTTTGTACAATTCAGACTTGGTTATTTATAATTAATACCAACTTATGATTATTAATATACAAGTATTATGATGTATTGCACCTTTGTGTATTCGAGTTTTGATTTTTTGTGATATTGATTATACTTACGAAAAAAAATTTACTACTATTTTTATAAACAAACTTAAAGGAATTTTCAAATATAAATTACCATTAAAAGCATAATTAAGAGTATGATACAGTAGCGACGAGGCGGGTATTACACCTCTCTCTTAGTGTGTGTTTATTTTTGCTTAATAGCACTATCTTTTTGCATAATTACAATGGTTTATATTTAGTCAATATTTCTTTTATCTTCATAATCGTCTTCTTTAAAATTCCTTTTGAGTTGTGCTTTTCTTGTTGAGCTTTTATTGCTTGTCTTCTAAATTTCCAAGGTTTTGTCTTACAATTTTTTTCTTTCTTCATTGACCTCTTAAGTTGAGTTTGGATTTGTTTCATCTTTCACATTGGATATTCTTTGAATTGGAATCTTTGGTTGCTTTCAAGAGTTGAAGAAGAGTTAGAGAGTGGAAAAAGGTAAGAGGGAACCTTATAGAAAAAGTCTTCCAAGTGTGAAACACGAGTGTTGACGAGTGTAAACACTTAGTGAGTGGTAAGGTCCATTATTGTTTTGTTTTACTCACCTTTTTCTTGTAGCAATGGTGTCCGATGGCGATAGTGATCCAGCTTCACCTAGAACTGCTATGCTAATTGTAACGACCCGGATTATAAGTTGCTGATCTGGATGCTTGATGTGTGTATTATATTAATTATATTACATGTGTTATGTTGATTGATTAATTGTTTTATTATAACTTGCTATTTGAGTGCTTTTGTCTTGGTATGCGTGCTTGATGGGTATTGAACGTAAGTCAACTTTTCTGTGTTGTGGTTTCTGGCTGTGCATGTTAAGTGGATGAACTGTGTCAGCCGTGTTTATAAGCAGTAGACTGACACAACAACAAGTTCACTCTTCCTTCTTTTACCTTTGTGTTTCCTTTATTTTCTCTCTAAAACTCACCCAGAAACCTCTCGTTCTCGACCCCTCCTTTGTTATCTCCGACCTACGAGAGCCACCTTAGCTGCTGTGGAAATCCTGACGCTGAGAGGAACTTCGTGGTTGGAACTGAAGGTTAGGACAAACACACTATGAAGCTCGTAAATGAACTCCTGGTTAGGTAAGGGGAGTTTATCGTGTTTCTTAACAGCTTTAGGTACCACAGTTTGGGGGCCAGGGAGTCCAGCCGTGAAGATAACTAAGTGTCCCTGGTGTGTGTGATGTTTGTAATGACCCCGTATGCATCCAATTCATTAACATTATAATATGGTCTTAAGCGCAGCAAATACTTAATAAACTTTAAGTAAACATGAAAGCATATAAATAATAAGATGTCATCTTACATCACACAAAGCAACTAAAACATTATGTATGGAATTTTGTATACATCCCGGTACCCGGGTTCTGTTCCCAAAAAATACATCACAGTACAAACCCCCCAGACCAGCTTACAAAAGTACAACAAAAATTAAGTCAACAAACTCACAAAAGATCGCCTTCCATAACCCGCTTCCTCGAACCCAGCCTCAACTGGGCCTCGGCCTACTCGGCCTATCAATTGAGATCCACCGAACAACCCCTACTCTGGTCTCTTACCCCGGACCTCGTCCCCCGCTCTTTGGCTATCACCTGCAATAAATAAAATCCCCAACCGGGGTGAGATACAATCTCACTAAACTCAGGATTCTTGGAGACTCACCTCCCCCTGGTTCACTTCTACAGTACATAGCATTTAAATAGGCATTACAGCAACATAGCCAACCTGACCTTTTAATAAAAACATAGCCATCCTGGCTTTCATAAAAACATAGCCATCTCGACTTTCATGAAAACATAGCCATCCCAACCTTTTAAGGCCATCCCTGCTTTCATAAACATCACATGTAATCGATTACATGTATCACTGCTTTAATCGATTACAAATCGTTTTAATTGATTATTTTGCTCGTTGTTCAAACCCAGAAATGCTATGAACACTTTAATCGATTAAGTGACAATTTAATCGATTACACAAGGCCTTTTAATCGATTATTTGGCGCGTTTAATCAATTACAGTTAGTTGAAAGAGTCTATTATAAATAGAAGTGAGGCTTGGCTTGGTTTTTTAATCTGAATACTTCGAATTTTCTGAATGAATACAAGCCATCACAAAGATAGAAAGTGATTTTCTGGGTTAACCAACTTCTTGTCCCACTCTTTAATCTTCATGGGTATTGAATGATTTCTTGGGCAAGAGTTTTCAAAGAAGAATAGGAGAGCATGTTCTGAAATTCATTTGTTCATTCAACTCTGATTGGTAACTCACATGCATTCATATTCATTGGATCATCAGGTTGTTTCTCTCCTTTCTCTTTGGGTGTAAACTGGTTTTGCAATTTTGTTATTTTGGTGCTATTGTAAATTGTTCTTTGAAGCTTGTACTAGAGTAGTGTTCTCTAGGAAAGAACAAAGTAGTGTTCTCTGGTTCTTGTTCTCTAGAAGTCTAATAGGGTTTTAGATTTCTTGTCTTTATCTAGAGTTGATAAAGAGGGTTTTGTAATAAAGCTTGTAAGAACTGAAATTTATAATAGTGGAACTCTAATCTAGTGTTGAGTAGAAGAAACTGGATGTAGCTTCTCTTGAGAAGTGAACCAGTATAAATTCTTGTGTTGATTTTCTATTCCTTAATCTCTATTAGTCATCTTGCTCATTTGTTCTTGGTATTTTTATCATTACTCAACAAGTTCTGTTTTGAGCTATTGATTTCTTGAACTGAGTGGTTTGATTGATTAAAAACATTCTTGGTTTTAAAAGTGATTAAGATCCTTACTCTGATTTTATAAAGAAATTTTAAAAGACCAAGTTTTAACCAATTCACCCCCTCTTGGTTATTGTGGGTATTCCTATTGTTTTCAAATGTATATCAACTGTGCACATCTCATGCACTCGGACGTATATGAATTCTCGAGAAGCTCATCCCGGATGAGTTTTACACTCTCATATATGGTCCGCTTCCCTAGCCAAAAGACTTCCTTAATCACAATACAAACATCACAGTGCAAATCATTTACATGTATGTTTCAATCAAAAAGCAGTAACACACAATTTAAATACACGCACTGCATCATACAATAACCATAAATCCCCAGGAGTATGGTGGAACACAATCAAGAGAGCCAACTCCCAAGAACAGAGAGGTTACCTTCTCTGATCACCGCACCAGCTCTCTCAGCCTCGTGCTCCCAATCACCAATATCTCCTTTATCACGCCCTACACCAGGCAAGAAAGATATCAAGAACGGTTCTCAATCGTGTCATGAAAAGAACCCAGTTCTTTTCCAGCTCAAGCATAACCAACTCACCATTGACTTGTAAACCCCACAAATATCTATCTGAGCATAACAAAATATCCAAAACCCAGAAAAGTTAGCTTTCAAGGTTTAACCTTCATCACAACAACCTCCTAAGCATACTTTTCCAAAGAAACATCACCCAAAACCAACCCTAACTCATATGGGTCATTTTTCCTCTCAAAATCCAAACTCAAAAGATACGGTGAAAGTTACATATCTTACCTTAAAAACCACAAGGAAGGCTAGAGGACAACTTCTCCAAGCTTAGATGTCCTTAACGTGCCTTCTAACTCTTAAAGGTTGAAACTTTAACTTTCTTTTATAGAAATGATCTCTTCGCCTGATGATTTTCACAACTAACAAAGGTTGGAAACTAGTTTGTATGGTGATACTATTTAATTTTTACTTTGGAGGTGAAGGTGTCTAGATTAGGGAATGGTTATCTAGGAAGCTTTTTCTTACTTTAACAATGGAGGAAGTATGGAATAAGAGAGAGAAAGTGTTTTAGCAAAGACGGTGAAAATAAAGTTTCTAATGAAATATCTCACTCATGCATATCTTAAATATCCTGAAAATTGACACGCGTCAGATCGTAATATGAGGATTTTCCCGCGTCAAAAACAACCAGCAAAGAGTCAACACATGTCACTTGTGTAAAGTGAATATGTAGAGATATTTGACTGCCGCGTTGGGTCTACTGTTTGGCAAGTTAATTTATTATACCTCATATACAGGTTACGTGTCACTACTCGAGTTCTCTAAACCCTACTGACGCCGCCGAGTTCTCTTCATCTCACTAACGCTGCCGGGTTGGATTTATATATATATATTGAGTGCAACTTCACTACCATACCCCAGGTTCCTAAGCACTCATTCCAACCACAAGGCTAAGTCCGGGTTAAACAGCAAGTACAGATTGTTTTAATCGATTACGAATGCTTATGTAATCGATTGCATAAGAATTCATCCTTGGTACTATAGTACATCCAAGGTTCCCTTCTCCTCCGACTTCATCTGACCTATTTTGATCTCTTCCGAGTTCCTACCTTCGTACCTCACCAGTCCAAGGTTCCTCCCAACCACTTCCGGGATCACTAACCCGGTAACTCTATCAAAAGGGATTGCAAGCTCTTCCGATTTCTTTACCGGTAGCTCCTACAAGTCAACAATATACGAGCTCTTCCGAGCTCACCCAAGCTCATTCGGGATCACTACCCGGTTGCTCATCCAAGATCACAACTCGGTATCACATCCGTGATCACAACTTGATATTACATCCGAGATTGCTTACTCGGACCTCAAAGAAAAGGAAACACAAGCTCTACCGAGCTCTATCGAGATCATAACCTGATCTCTCAAGGAAAAGAAATATACGAGCTCAGCCGATATCACTACCCGGTCGCTCTTCCCTTCTTTGTCCGAGTTCCTTTCCATACATAAGCACTTTTCCCCAAAGTGCTATGTATATGCACCACTTACATGGCGATAACCCGATCTTCCTATTAGTACTAACATACATCATGATCCTGGATTTGAAAAGATGCTATCTACATCCCCTTCATATCCGGGTTCCAATATACACCCCCTTAGGTGACAACCCGGTCACATGAACCCGGTTTTGAAGAGATGCTATCTACACCCCCTTCTTATCCGAGTTCCAACATGCACCCCCTTATGTGACAACCCGAATTATCACAAGGTCATTATAATGTTTTTTCCAGAAAAGCTACATCTTTTATGAATGGGATGTGGTATGCCCTGTATCTGTTGAATGTTGATTTTGGTGTTCTTGTGGGGGAGTAGATGTTTTAAGAACTCCCTTTGCATGTGTGAAGTTGGCATTTTGATGCTGAAAGACTTTTAAGACACTTGCGGAAGTGTTCGTGAAGGTGATGAGTACTGGGATGGGCTGGCCGTGTTGCACATAGACATCAATCCTTGTGCTTTGATGTCGGCTACCAGGATGGGTAGGCCGAGTTGAGTGGGTTACGTGGCATGCATGCATGCAGGACGTAACTTAGTCCTTGTTGGCGAATGTCAGTAAACTGGGTTCCCTACCCGGGGTTGTTCCCTTAGAGTTGTTAAGACTCGCTTCCCTTCTATAAGGTATACTGGGTTACTTACCTGGGTGATACGTTAGAGCTGTTGAGCTCAAGTTACCTCACCATAGAGAGCGCTACCGGTTGCTAACTTAGATGAGCTCGTGTCCACTCCGGAAAAGAGCCACCGGGTTCCCCTACTCGGTTGAGCTGGTGTTCCTTCTTCTAGAACGGCCGGGTTCCATACATGTGTTGTCTCTAGAAGCTCATCCTTCCATTTCCTTAGAGAGACCGGGTTCCTTACCTGGGTTGGACCGTTTCCTTTAGAATTGCTAAGTCCAAACCCCTTTTCTTGAGAACTGTCGGGTTTCTTACTCGGCAAAGCTTGTCTGCTCTTAGGAAATGGAGCTACCGGGTTCCCTTACACCCTTGTGTGGGTTGGTGAAATACAAACCCGGGATCTTACAAGCGCTACCTGCTATAATCGATTATGGCGCTTATGCAATCGATTACATAGTGCAGAACTCGTCCTTAGGACTTTATAAGGAATATAAGGATCTCTTGACCACCTTTGGAAAAACCTTACCAAACCCAACCGACCTCAACAGAGTTCCTCCGACCTCGCCCATTTTACTACCCTTGTTTTTCCCATGTCCAAACTTTACCCCTCTGATCGACCCCTACCGATCTTGTCTGAGTTCTACCGGCCTTGACTGACCTTATCTGCCTTTGTCCGACTTGTTCGTATTCTTACCTTGAGATAACATATGCAAGTGCCAACCCGAACACCTTGTACTTCACACTGGTTCACCTATTTGTACGTGTTTGTGAATGACGTATATGATTATATTGGTGGCATTCGAACTTGGCCTATGTGATGGCTTGAGATGAGGAATGCGTTTGGATATACGTAAATACCCATAGGGGTGTATGGCGTTACCCTAGCCAGGTCGGGTTGAGCCTGGTTCTGGGTCATACATTGGTGGTGCCGTGGTGATATTCTATGTTACATAAGGGGTGTATGACGGGTTACCCTTGTGAGGAAGGATTGTATTCCTAGCCGGGTCATACATTGATGGTGCCTACATAACATATGACATTTACATGATGAAAATAGGATGATTGGCTGCATAGTACGAGAAGTACTAGGGGGCCACATCTGTAGGGAGATCCTTATGACACCCATTTTGGCTGATCACCATGGGGGGTGAGTCCTGTGCACAACAGAGTGACCCTGACGTATTGCAGTAATCACTCGTACCATGGATTTTGGCCTATTTCCGAGATGGTACCACATTACATAATGAGAATTGAGTCAGGAGCATGTATCATGCTAGATATTACAAGTCGATTTATGAGATGTTTGTGGATGTTAGTGTTTGATGGATGCTTGGAATGTTTGTATTGATATGTTGATGACCGTGTTGCTTCTTGACTGGGTGTGTCCCTTTTCTGTTGTATTTATTGTTGTTATTTAATATGATGAACTCACCTTTGCTTTGTTGTACCTTATGGTTTGGTACCTGTGATGATCGCAAACCGCGTTTGTGTTAGTAGATGGGTAGCAGTAGGTGCTTTTGGGAGAGGATCGGGTTGTTTGGAGCCGCCGTGTTTTGTCGGGATGTCCATGGACATGATCCCGGGCAGGAGTTGCACTTTGCTAGATGCACCCCTTATTTTTAATGGATGCACTCCTTGTTTTGCTACTTACATCCTTGACTTTTATTCCTCTTTCTATTTCTAAAACACTTGATGTATATTTTGAGACATAATCTTTTGTACTTGTAATTAAATCATGTCTGGTATGTGCATACACATTTTCGAAATGTCTTATGAGTACCTTAAATTATGTTTATGATTATTTTCTATGAGGATGGTCGTTATATGCTCGCGAAAAATTTATCATTGTTTTCACAAGTAACTGAAGGGGTGTTCTTTTTATTAAAAATGAATTTATATCATGGTCATGAGTTAGTAATACAGTAGTGACGTGGTGGGTCGTTACACTAATGACTTCATTGGTTAAGCAAATGGATAGGTTGCAAAGAAATGTTGAAAGAAGGATGGACGAACGTTTTGATGAGATACAAAGAAGTACTCAAGAGTTGAGTGGAAGAATGGAGGACATAGAGAGAAGGAGATATCATAGGTCACCTCATTCTTCTCAAGGGAGTGATGATGGCTATGATGATGGTAGAAGGCATAGGCCTAGGAGGAATAGAGATGGAATGGAAGATGTGAAATTCAAACTTCCTAAGTTTCTAGGTACTAATGATCTGGAGGCTTACCTTGATTGGGAGATTAAAGTTGACCAAATTTTTTCTTGTCACAATTTTAGTGAAGAAAAGAAAATGAAGTTGGCTAGCTTAGAATTTGAGGGGTATGCCATGGCTTGGTGGACTCAAGTACAAATGGAAAGAGGAAGATTGAGGAGACATTGATCGGACACATGGTTGATAATGAAAGGAATCATGAGGGAGAGATTTGTCCCACCTCAATACATAAGGGATTTGCATAACAAATTACAAAGGCTCTATCAAGGAAATAGATGTGTTGATGACTATTACAAGGAGATCGAGATTTCTTTGGTAAGAGCAAACATTGAGGAGACTAATGAGGCTACAATGGCTAGATTTTTGAATGGCTTGAATAGGGACATTCAAGATGTTGTAGAACTCAAACCTACAACACCATGGATTAACTTATACATAGGGCTATGAAAGTGGAGCAACAATTGAAGAGAAAGCAAGCTTACAAGAAGTCTTCATATGGTCATTCATCTTGGAAGGATAAGGACACTTCCAAGAATGAGGTTCTTCTTCCAAACATATTGAACGGAAGTCTTCAAGAGGTAATTCTACTCCTCCTACTCAAACTGCTTCCAATAAATCTAGTTCAATTAAATGCTTTAAGTGTTTGGATAAGGGTCATATTACATCCCAATGCCCTAACAAGAGGACCATGATTGTGTTGGAGAATGGGGAGGTGGATAGTGAATCATCTAGGAGTTCTCATGGTTCTTCTAGTGAAGGTGAGGATGATTGTTTTCTTAAACCGGAAGAGGGAGATCTTTTAATGGTAAGACGCCTCATGGGAAGCTTGTGCAAAGATAGAGATGATACACAAAGAGAAAACATTTTCCATTCTAGATCTTTGGTGAGTGGAAAGGTTTGTTCTCTAATCATTGATGGAGGAAGTTGCACCAATGTTGCAAGCACTAGACTAGTGGAGATGCTTGGTTTAAAAACTTCCCCTCACCCTAAACCTTATAAAAATTGCAATGGTTGAGTGAAAATGGTGAGTTGGTGGTGGATAAGGAAGTGTTGCTTACATTCTCCATTGGCAAATATGTGGATGAAGTGCTTTGTGATATGGTTCCCATGGAAGCCGGCCATGTATTGCTTGGTAGACCTTGGCAATATGATAGAGATGTGGTACACAATGGGATCACCAATCGATTCCTTCATAAAGGTAAAAGGAAGTACTCTCACCTTTGTCTCCAAGTGAGATGTGTGAGGATCAAATAAAAATGAGATTGAAGAGAGAAAAAGAAAAGAAAATCAAAGAAGAAAAGAGTCTTTTGAGAGAGGAAAGCCAAAAAGAAAAAGATGGCAAAAAGAGTGACAAGAGAGAACAAAAGAAGAGAGAAAAAAAAGAGTGAAAAAAAAGTTTGTTCATCAAACCTAAGGAGGTTAAACGAGTGATGCTAGCTAGATAACAAATGTATTTACTCATTCCCAATTATATGTGCTTGTCTTCTAGTGCCCTTAAGTTGCCTCAAGGTTTTGATACTCTTTTAAAGGAGTTTGAGGATGTCTTTCCACAAGACATACCCCATG
This sequence comes from Glycine latifolia, assembly GCA_013407115.1. Lineage (NCBI taxonomy): Eukaryota > Viridiplantae > Streptophyta > Magnoliopsida > Fabales > Fabaceae > Glycine > Glycine latifolia. The sequence continues at coordinate 22,549,767 of CM023951.1, forward strand.
GCTTGCCTCCTTTAAGAGGAATTGAGCATCAAATTGATATTGTTCCGGGAGCTTCACTTCCTAATAGGGCGGCCTATAGGAGTAATCCGGAAGAGACCAAGGAGATTCAAAAGCAAGTGGAAGGGTTGATGCAAAAAAGATGGGTGAGGGAAAGCTTGAGCCCATGTGCAATGCCGGTCATCCTAGTCCTTAAGAAAGATGGCAAATGAAGGATGTGCATGGATTGTAGACCCATCAACAACATCACTGTGAGGTATAGACATCCTATCCCTAGACTTGATGATATGTTGGATGAACTTCATGGTTCTTGTGTTTTCTCCAAAATAATTTTGAAAAGTGGTTACCATCAAATTAGAATGAGAGAAGGTGATGAATGGAAAACCACTTTCAAAACTAAGTTTGGAGTTTATGAGTGGTTGGTCATTCCTTTTGGCTTAACCAATGCACCAAACACTTTCATGCAACTCATGAACCATGTTTTGAGACACTTTATTAGAAAATTTGTGGTTGTTTACTTTGATGATATCTTGATTTATAGTTTAACAATGGATGACCACTTTTACCATGTTAGGAGTGTCTTGGAAGTGCTTAGACATGAAAACTTGTTTGCTAATAGGGATAAATGGACATTTTGCACCAATCAAGTAGTGTTTTTAGGTTTTGTTGTGAGTGCTAAGGGAGTCCAAGTGGATGATGAGAAAATTAAGGCTATTAGAGATTGGCCAACACCTAAAAATACAAGTGATGTGAGGAGTTTCAATGGGTTGGCTAGTTTTTATAGGAGATTTGTCAAAGAGTTTAGCACCATAGCATCTCCTTTGAATGACAT
>CM023951.1:22572912-22588585 GCA_013407115.1 Glycine latifolia
GACCTTGTCATGGGTCCTTCAAATCTCACCAAAGGAAGTGCTTCAAGCTCTCCTTCTAGACCTTTGGCTTGGAATGGACCTCCATCATCATGATCCTTAGATAGTCCTCTATCAGGAAGGCATAGACTATGATGAAACTTATGCTCTAGTAGCTAGATTAGAAGCCATAAGGTTGTTACTTGCATATGCATGTTTGATGAATTTCAAATTGTTTCAAATGGATGTCAAAAGTGCATTTTAAATGGTTACATTGAAGAAGAAATATATGTAGATCAGCCCCCTGGATTTATCGATCATAAGCATCCTAACCATGTTTTCAAATTAAGAAAAGCTTTGTATGGTTTGAAACAAGCACCAAGATCTTGGTATGAAAGGTTAAGCAAATTTCTGCTTAAACAATCTTTCATAAGAGGTCAAGTTTGATAAAACCTTGTTCATCAAGAAAAGAGAAAATGATATCTTGCTGGTTCAAATATATGTAGATGACATTATTTTTGGTTCAACTAATCAATCTATGTGCAGAGAATTTTCAGTATCAATGCATAGTGAATTTGAGATGTCAATGATGGGGGGAACTTACATTCTTTCTAGGACTACAAGTCAAGCAATTAAAGAATGGAACTTTCCTTAGTCAAGCCAAGTACTGTCAAGAGATGATCAAGAAGTTTGAAATGGAGAATTGCAAGGATGCTGCAACACCAATGGCAACTTCTACCTATCTTGACACAGATGACAAAGGAAAAAGTGTTGATGAGTCTAAATACAAAGGAATGATTGGATCCTTGTTATACCTAACTGCAAGTAGACCAGATATAATGCTAAGTGTTTGCTTGTGTGCTAGATACCAAGCAAATCCCAAAGAATCTCATCTAACTGCAGTCAGGAGGATCCTTAAGTATCTAAAGTCTACACCAAGAGTAGGACTTTGGTATCCAAAAGGTAAATCTATCAACATGATTGGATATTCTGATTCTGATTTTGTAGGATGCAAATTGGATAGAAAGAGTGCAAGTGGAACATGCCACATGTTAGGAAGTTCACTGATTTCTTGGCACTATAAGAAGAAATCATGTGTTGCCTTATCCACTGCTGAAGCTGAATACATTTCTGTTGGAAGCTGTTATGCACAAAGCCTTTGGTTGAAGCAACAACTTCAAGACTTTGGAGTTGAGATAAAAGAGATTCCATTGCTGTGTGATAACACAAGTGCCATCAACATATCCAAAAATCCTATCATGCACTCAAGGACCAAGCATATTGAAATCAGACATCACTTTATCAGAGATCATATCCAAAAGGGTAATATCAAAATTGAGTTTGTTGAAACCAATTATCAATTAGCTGATATTTTCACTAAGCCTTTGAATAGAGATAGATTTTACACACTTAGAAACATGTTAGGAATATTGGATGAATCTTATGTGTGTTAGCTTGAAATGTATATGCTCATTGACATGAAATTGCAACATGGATTGGCCTTTAATCTCAAAATCATACAAACTTGATATATGCTGCATAATCACTATTCATTCTGATAATTATACTGTAATAATCAATGATGCCACGTATTAATCGATTATATGAACATAAAAAACTATTTAGAATGATATCTGCACTTGTGTAATCAATTACAGTAACGGAATAATCGATTATTCTTCATGAAATTTTTTCCAGAAATTCAAATTCACTAGAATAATTGATTACTCTATTGAAATAATCGATTACATAAGCTTAAAATCCTTTTATAAAATTCAAACTCACTGGAATAATCGATTACAATGAATGGTAATCGATTAAATTGTATGCAAATTGTCTGAAAACTCAAATTTTTCACTGTAATAATTGATTACTCTTCGAAATAATCGATTACTGCCTCTCCTAAAACTGATTCTGCTTATGAAATAATCGATTACGTAAGCATATAATCGATTATCCATGGAGTTACTGCAGAATCTGCTGTTTTATCATGGAAATTGTAACGGCCCAACTGTCCCAAAATTCAAATTTTGAATCAAATGTGCTTTTATGTTAGTGGGTTAATTCGTATCAACTGTTACACTTTTCAAATTTCAATCTTGGAGCCAAAATCTTCTATGTAAACAGCCTATGTTGAATGGAATAAAACATAGCTTTCTCATCTTCTATCTTAAGCCTTACTGGTCCTCTTCTGTATCTTGAACCTCTGTCCAAATAGCCTTGCTTCATTTAGCCAATATGTTTGCTCCTAAGAGAACCAAATCCTCTAAGAGAAAGGCTGAAACTTCTAACCCAGCAGTAAGTAGATTAGACCATTTGGTTTTCAAATGAGAGAGAAAATGACCTACCTCCAATTCAATGCAACCAAACTGATGTGTTCTCCAAAACACCTTGACCTTGGCTAGTTTAGTAGGGAAGGCTTTCAATTCCCAGCCATGCTTGAAACCCAAGGATTGAAGAAATTTGTGGAGATGAAGGGTACCTTTTACCCTGAACTAGTGAAGGTGTTTTACACCTGCTCTAAGTTTTCCATGGAGGGGACAATCTTGTCTCAAGTGAATGGGGTAGCCATGGAAATTACTCCTGAAATTTGGCAGGAGGTTGCTGGTATTTCCTTTGATGGAGAGAGGAAATTTGAGGAGGAAACAGAAGGATACAATAGGGTGGAAACCTACAGAGGAATGCTACTTGATCCTCAAATGAGGCTAAAGTTGAGGCTCAGCACAGGTCTATGACTCATGAGGACAGACTCCTTCATTACATCATCACCTACATCCTAACTCCTAGGTCTACTAACCATGCTCAAGCCACAGATGATGATCTTCAGATTGTTTATGGTCGGAAAAATGGTGTTCAAATGAATTGGATTCTCATAATTCAAGAGATAATGCTTAAGTCTAAAATATTGATGAACTACCCTTTGCCATATGCTGTCCTAATTTCCAGCTTCATTGATTACTTCAAGGTTGATGTTACTAATGAGGTTGTTGATAATACTAATTCCAGCAATAGCCTCATTAAGGAGAAGCATCTGACCAAGCTTGGAATGGTCAAAACTCCTTATGGATGGCAGATGGCAGGACAACAATTGTCACCGGCTGAAGGTGAAGAAGAAGCTAAAGCAGAAGAAGGAGAAGAGGGTGAAGGTTCTGCTCAACCTTCCTACAGTCTTTTTGAGTCTCTAATAATTCAAAAGATGGATGCACTGTTGTCTCTTCATCATGAGCATAGAGCTGAGACAAATTCATCTTTGGAAGAGATGAAGTTTAGATTAGAGAACATAGAAGCTAGGCTTGTATTGGATGATATGGATAAATAATGGTATGTAACATGTACTGCATGAATGATTTTAACTGTGAAATTATCTACCCAAGTGAGGGGGAGCATGTTTTAAAAATAATGGATACTTATGCTTGATCTTGCAAAAGCTGGCTTAGATTTCAGGAATCATTCATCCCTCTAAAGCAATCAAAAGAATAGACAAATGGAAAATTGATTTGGCATGCTAAAAGCCAAAAAGGGGGAGATTGTTGAGTTTAAAGGAAGCTGCAAGAGGAATTGAGCCAAGGTTGAAGACTTGATTATGTTTTAGCTTTTTACATGCCCAATCATTTTGATGGCATTTGTAATTTGTTTAAGGGGTTCAAGTTAAATGCCTTGTGATTTTTCTTTAGCATGTGCATTCTCATGATCAAGCATACATGGTTTATAAATCTTAAACAAATCAAATGGTTTTACAAAAAGTTAAGTTCTCAAAGGCTAAGTTCTTTAAAAAAGCAAATCTTACTGCTTTAATTGATTACACAAGAAATTTAATCGATTAAATACATTCAAACTATTCTACAAAAGCCTTGAAGAACAGTTTAATCGATTACATAGTGTTTTATGAAAAACCATGCATCACTGGTTTAATCGATTACCTCCTTCTGTAATAGATTATCTTAATTCATTGTTTATGATGTTGTTCTGGTTTAATCAATTACTAAACAGTTTAATCGATTATTGTGTTCATGAAACCATTTCCAGAAAGCTGATTAACAGTTTAATCGATTATCTAGTTACTTTAATCGATTACATATGGCAATTTAATCGACTACACTAGAGGATTAATCGATTATTGTCAGTTAATTATGTTTTATATAAAGCTTGGTGAGTCTTTTTCTTATAAATAGACATTGAACATTTTACTCTTAACAAGAGTGACTTATCCAAAAGTTTCTGAGCTTTCATAAGTGCCCAAATTACATTTTTCCTCTGAGTTCAAACAACATATTGTGTGATCAAGGTTTCTAAATTTTTTAGAGAAGATGTTTTAAAGAAATAAGGTTTTCAAGATTGTGATCCTAAGCTATTATGCTTTACAACCTGAAGAGTGTGATAATCTCATTTCATTTCATTCATTCATACATGAAAGATCTCAAGTTGTGTTTATCTTGAACCCATCTTTTTAGAAGTTCTAACATTTTATGTTGTATTGTGATATATCATTGTTTTCTTTTCAAGCTTGCTAGAGTAGGGTTCTCTAGGTTTGGGATTCTGAGTAGGGTTCTCAGTATCTTGTGATTTGTATTCTAATAGGGTTTTAGAATCAGCTTCTTTGTCTAGTTTTGATAAAGAGATCATTTGTAAACAGCTTGTAAAAGATTCTTTGATTTAGTAATTACTCTAACCTAGTATGGGTTGGAAGCGACTGGATGTAGCCTCCAAGGTTGAGAGGTGAACCAGTATAATTGCTTTGTGTTTTGTATAGTTTTCTGTATTTTCATTACATGTCCTTGTGAACTCAAGCTTTTTTATCAAAGAAACATTTTTCTGTCATTGCTTTCATAACTAAGGGTGATCTTGGGTGAAGAAAGATTTCTGACTTTGGTAAAGGTGAACTTGTGATATGATCCTAAGTTTCAATTCCGCAATTTGTTTCAAAAAGTTTTAAATTTCTAGTTGAGCGAATTCACCCCCCCTCTTGGTTCATTTGCAGTGTATTCATAGTATTTTCAGATATTTCCATGGATTTTGTACTTGGCCTTCCAAGGTCCAAGAGAGGCAAGGGTTCTATTTTTGTGGTTGTTGATAGGTTTTCCAAGATGGCACATTTCATTCCATGTCACAAAGTGGACGATGCTTGTCATGTGGCGGATCTTTTCTTTAAAGAAGTAGTGCGTCTTCATGGATTACCTAGGAGTATTGTGTCGGATAAGGATTCCAAGTTTTTGAGTCATTTTTGGAAAACCTTGTGGGGAAAACTTGGAACCAAGCTTCTTTTCTCCACCATGTGTCATCCTCAAACTGATGGACAAACCGTGGTAGTCAATCGAACACTTACACAATTCCTAAGGTGTTTCATCAAAGGTAATTTGAAAACTTGGGAAGAATGGTTACCCCATGTTGAATTTGCTTATAATAGGGTAACCAATTCTACCACTTCTTTTTCTCCTTTTGAGGTTGTTTATGGTTTTAATCCTTTATCTCCTCTTGATTTAATTCATTTATCTAATGATTCTTCTATTTTGAGCAAGGATGGACTTTCTAGAGCCACTTTTGTTAAGGATCTCCATGAAAAGGTGCAGAATCAAATTGAGAAGAAAATGGAGCAATATGAATGACATGCGAACAAAGAGAAAACGACTATGATATTTGAACCAGGTGATTGGGTTTGGTTACTTCTAAGGAAGGATAGGTTTACTTCCCAAAGGAAATCTAAACTTTAACCTCGGGGTGATGGACCTTTCAAGGTCCTTGAGAGGATTAATGACAATGCCTACAAGATTGACTTGCCAAGTGAGTATGGGGTGAGTTCTAGTTTTAATGTCACTGATCTTTCTTCTTGTGATGTAGGTGTTTTGAATGCAAATCGAACGACAGATTCTTTTCAAGAAGGAGGGGATGATAGAGGACTATCTAAGGATCATGATGATGGAGGTTCAGCCAAAGGTCTAGAAGGAGAGCTTGAAGCACTTCCTTTGGTGAGCTTTGAAGGACCCATGACAAGAGCTAGAACCCAAGCCCTTCAAAATCACATCAAAAGTCTTGTCTGTTGTAATAAACATGTGTTGTTTGTTTTAATCGATTACAATATTTCTGTAATCGATTACACTGTGTTGTCTCTATAAGGACGGACATTGTCCGGTATGTGTAATAACCACGTGCTGTCTCTACAAGAGCGGTAGCTGGGATGCCGGGTTGCTGTAGCCGAGATGCATAATAACCATGTGCTGTCTCTACAAGGACGAGACCTGGGATGTCGGGCTGTGGTTAGCCGGGATGTGCATAGTTGGGTTGTGTGTAGCTGGGATGTGCGTAACCGGGTTGTGCTTAGCCGAGATGTGCATAGCTGGAATATGCATAGTTGGGATGTGCGTAGCCAGGATGTGCTTAGCCGGGTTGTGCATAGCTGGTATGTGAGTAGCCTAGATGTGCTTAGCCAAGATGTACGAGCTGTCCGAGATGTTCAAGTTTGACCGAGTTGTCTGGGATGTGCTTAGACAAGAGGTGCTTAGCCAAGATGTCTGAGATGTTCGAGCTATCCGGAATGTTCGAGCTTGTTTGAGTTGTCCGGGATGTGCTTAGACAAGAGGTGCTTAGCCAAGATGTCTGAGCTGTTCAAGCTTGTCCGAGTTATTTGGGATGTTCGAAATGTGCGTAGACTGGATGTACTTAGCCAAGATGTCCGAGCTGTCCAAGATGTCCAGGATGTCCGAGATGTGCCTAGTGCGTCTATGTATTTCTGTTATTTTGAATTGGACCTTGATATTTCCGCAAATGGGCCTAAATTTACGTTTGTAGGTGATTATTTGAGGCCTAGCCATATAAATACTTAGGCTTTTCCATTGTTGAAAAACTTTTGATTAATAGAAATTAAGCATTTGCTTGAATTGAGAGTTTAGCCTCTTGTTGGTTGTTGATTGAAACCAAATTGATTCTTATCAAGGAAGCTTTCCTTTGTGGCGAATCCTCCTCCGACTTATCGTTCCATTTGTGGATCGTGGCGTCATTCCTAACATTCCTTTAATCTTCTCCATTTTTCTATTTGAGTTTTAACCCACAATTCATGGAGTCTTGAAGTTTGTGTAACACCCCGTATGTATCCAGTTGTTAACATTCAAATACAATCATTAAGCGCAACAATTAAATTAACGACGGTTAATTTGGAAGCAACAAAAGAGTGACATCATCACAAGTCAATATAATATACAATACTATAGTGTACATTATGCATGGCGAATACACATAAGATAAACATCCAATTATGCATACCCAATTCGAGTCCCTAATGCTGCAGAAAATGGACTCCTTAATCAAAATGCAAGAGGACTTCAAAGCTGAAACTCATGGAGCTTTGGAAGAAATTAGGGATAGGCTAGATTCAATAGAAACAAACATGAATGATGCTGCTTCTGCAAAGTTCTAGGCCTATGTAATTTGCTGTTTCATTTTATGTCTCTCTGTTTGTCTTAATTCTATTTATAATTACCACTATGTATGCATCTCCTATATATCAATTCAAAGTTCTTATTTCATATTCCGCTGTGCCTTAACTGTTTTTGACTTTTAACAAGCCAAATAGGGGGAGAAAAGTTGATTAAGGGGGAGAATTGATTGAAGAACAATGTTCTGAATCAACCTCTGTTTGCCCCTGTTTTTTAACTCATTTTTGCCCAAAATTTCGAACTGAATGGATGCTAAAATGTAGGGGGAGCTACTGTGTTAAAATAGGTCTAATCAATGCATATGACTTAAAATTGAATGCTAATTGAATCACAAATGCTTTTAACACTTATCTTGGCCAAGGGATTGAAGATTTTCAGGTTTTGCAAAAGGGTCAAGTTCTTCAAAACAATTCAACAAAAAGCTCCAAGCAACACTGCTAATCAACTGAAGATTTGGCATGTTCAAAGCCAAAAAATGGGAGATTGTTGAGTACAAAGGAATCACTTGATAAATGGGCAAGAAGATCAAGCTTGATTTTTAGCTTCCAACATGCCTTGAAGACTTGAAAGAAAATCTTGTAATTAATTGTAAAGGAAAAAGCATCTGGTGATCCAAAGTGCATAGCATTCATATCATGCATTTAGCATTTCAAAAAGAATTACAAAAATAACAAGGCTTTGCTAAAGTGATTAAATGTTTAAAATGAAACTAAGGTTTTTGGAAAAATACTGTTTTACACTATGTAATCGATTACCGAGGCATAATAATCGATTACTTTGTTCTTAGCTATTTCTGGAAAACCTATCAAGAACATTGTAATCGATTACATATCGGATTAATCGATTATTTGACCTTAGCTTACTTATAAAATAGCATTGATACACATTTTAATCGATTACTAAGTTCCTGTAATCGATTACAAAGGCCAAAAGGAAATCTCCTGGTTTATGAAGCTCACTGCCTTAATCGATTACCAAAACTTGTAATCGATTACATTATTCACCATTGCTTCACTATCTGTTATAAATAATCGATTACCAAAGTACGTAATCGATTACACAGTGCATTTCAGCAGTATTCTGAACTTCAAGTTTTTGTAGAACTCACTGTGATAATTGATTACTATGCGGAATAATCGATTAATTAGTTCGTTATCATAACCCAGAAGCCTGTAGAACATATTAATCGATTACAAATGATAAATAATCGATTACAGGCAGTTAGAAATATTTATTATAAATAGAACTCATTCTGTGCCTGATAAGTAACTCGCCAATTTCGAATTCTGAGCTAACATAAAGCATTCTAAATACTTTCTTGAGGTTCTTTTGGTTCTGGGTGTTCTTGCTTACATCAAAATACAAATGGGCTATTGATTGTGTCTTGAAGCATGAAAGTTTTTGTCAAAGTTTAAGGATTGAGCTGTTCTGAGTTTTGTGTAGATTCTTAAACCTGATTCATTCTCTCATTTGCATCATTTGTCATGGGATCATCAGGTGATATCTTTTCCTAAACTTTGAAGGTGTACTCTGTTTTTATTTGTGGTTGAATTTCTGTTGTAATTAAGGTCTTGCATGTAATCTAGAGGAAGGGTTTCTCTAGGGGTGTGCTGAGTGAATTCTCAGTGGGTTGATCTCTAAGAACCTAATAGTGTTTTAGGTTTCTGAACTTTATCTAGGGTTGATAAAGAGAGATTTGTAAAATTCTTGTAAGACAGAAAATTGCAATAGTGGAACTCTATTCTAGTGTTGAATGGAAGAAAACTGGATGTAGCTTCATAGTGTTTGAAGTGAACCAGTATAAATCTTTTGAGTCTTGTGTTTAAATTCGTGCTTGTCAATCTTCCTCATATATACACTGCTGTATTATCTTGCAAATCAATTTAACTTTGAATAATTGCATACCTTGAATTGAGCAAGTGATTGAATAAATATTTCTGTTGGTTTCAAAGTGATAAAGATCCTAAGAGTAAACTCTGATTTTGCTAGAAAGATCGTGTTACAGCACCCCTGGGCTGTGCGAGAAGGACTCCAAGTTAGGTAAGGGAGAGTTTAATATGATAATGACAGCCTTAGATACCATAGTTGGGGGCCAGGGAGTCCAACTATGAAGATATCTGCATGTCCCTGTTGTGTGTTATTTTTCTAGAAAACCTATGCCTTGTGACAAATGGGATGTGATATGTTTATGTTTGTTGATGTTCTTGCATGAAGAATTGGATGGTGTTCTCGTGGGAGAGTTAATGTTGTAAGAACTCTCTGTGTATACATGTAAAGTCGGTATTTTGATGCTGTAAACTCCCAAAACTCCTTTTAGTAGTGTTTGTGGAGGTGTTGGATACCAGGTTGGGTATGCTGGGTTGAGCTCATTACGTAGTATATACATATATGTGGAACGTGACTCTTAGTCCTTGCTGGCGGATGTCAATATTCTGAGTTCCTTACCCGGGGTTGTTTCTTTAGAGCTGCCGAGCTCAAGTTTTTCTTTGTGAGCTACCGGGTTCTCTTACTCGGACGAGCTCGTTTCCCTTATCTCAGAAAGCTATCGGGTTCATAGGAAAGTGATCCATTTAAATGGCCCTAGCACGCGGGTCATGCACCAATAGTGTTAGATGTCTGATATTAGCTAATCATTATACACGCTCGCTGTCGGGTACTGATTACCCACTAAAAACCTACTTTGTACAACTCAGCATTTGAAATCTGGGCAACCTTGTGCAGGTCCATGGTATTAACACAATCAAAAGTCTTACCTGTTGTATCAAGCAAGTGTTTCCTATTTAAATCGATTACAAACTCTTATGTATTTTATGAAGTCCAAGGTCCGCCCTTGTCCGGGTTCGTACCTAATAATCATAAAGTATAGTATCTAGGTGTCAACCCGGACACCCAATACTTTACACCGACTCCCTAGTCTATGTTGTGTTACTATTGATGTGTAAGGAACATGTATGATAATGTTGGAATAGTAAAGGTTGGTTTATGAGATGATGACTTGTGCATTGATACCGCGGGGGGTGCATGGCGAGTTACCCTAGCCAGGAAGGATTTGTTCCTGGACCGGGTCATGCATTGATGCTGCCCATGGTTATCGAATGCGGATGGATATACATAGATACCCACAGGGGTGTATGAAGAGTTACCCCAGCTAGGAAGGATTTGTTCTTGGACCGGGTCATACATTGATGGTGTCGTGGTGATATGCTATGTATAGACACGTGAGATGTCGGGACCGGGTGGTTAACCTTGCAAGGACCACGATTAGTGCATCGATGAGCCCATGTTGGGGTGGCCCGTGATTGGGGTGGTACGTTTGTACATGGGGGGTGCATGACAGGTCACCCTTGTGAGGAAGGATTTGGCCGGGTCATGCATTGATGGTGCCTATGTGACATACTATATTTTCATGATGGAAATAGGATGATTGACTGTAGTGTACCGGGATACTGGGGGCCACGTCTGTTTGGAACTCCTTCTAACACCCAGGGCTAATCACCACTGGGGGGAGCGACCTGTGCACGACAAAGTGACCCTGACAAGCTACTGCATCATCTGACCACCGAGATGGACTATTTTTGGGATGGTACCACATTGCATGCTGAGAGATGAGTCAAGAGCATGCATCATGCTAGGCATTATAAGTTGACTTGTGGAATGTTTTGGGTGACTGTCCATGTTGGTTGTGTGATGAAATGCGTGGATATTGTGGTGATATGTGGTATTTGGATTGCCTTCCTTGACTGATGTTATCTGTGCTTATTATTTTACATGATAAACTCATCCTTGCTTTGTTGTGTCGTGTGGTTGGGTACCTGTAATGATCACGAACAATAGGTGACCTGGAAGATGACCTCTTTTTGGTTGGAGCCGCCGAGTTGCCGAGACGACGATGGATTAGATCCCGGCCAAGAGTTGTATTTTGATAGTTTACTATTCATTGTTTAATCTCTTGTTTCTTTTGAAAAACTTGTACTTATGGATATTTGTAAGCCTAAGTAGATTACGTTTTCACCTATGAATGACTTGCAATGTTAATTGTACCTTCACTACGTATACACTTTGTGGTGTAGATTATGTGCTCGTGAAGGAAAAATTACTACCATTTTTATAATCAAATTAAAGGAATTCTTTTTTTATTAAACCGTGTTAATGGCGTGATTAAGAGCTAGTGATACAGTAGTGACGACACGGGTCGTTACATATCCCTTAGTTACTTCACCAATTATGTTGTCAAGGGAGAAATCTCTTGTTGCTCTCCAGTCCTTAGGCCTTTGAGTAGGTGTTGAAGGATCAATTTCTTCATTTCATTCATCCTTTTTCTCCTCATTTGATTCATTGATTTTGACATAATCTTCTATTGGTCCTACATCATTATCTTAGCTCTTTTCCTCTTTTGAGGAGTTAGATTCATCACAAATAACATGTACAGATTCTTCCATGCATAAGGTTCTTTTATTGAAAACTATATATGCTTTACTATGTAATGAATATCCAAGGAAGATAGCTTCATCAGCCTTTGCATCAAATTTGCCGAGAGACTCATTTCCATTGTTTAAAACAAATCATTTACAACCAAAAGCTCTAAGGTGTGAAATGTTTGGTTTTCTACCTTTGTATAACTCATAAGGAGTTTTCTTTAAGATGAGCCTTATGAGTAATCTATTTAAAGTGTAACAAACAGTGCTCACTGCATTAGCCCAAAAATGTTTTGGCAAATTTGTCTCATTAAGAAGAGTTCTTGCTCCTTCTTCAAGAGATCTATTTTTCCTCTCCACAACACCATTTTGTTGAGGTGTTCTTGGAGCTGAAAAATTGTGGTTAATTCCATTTTCTTCACAGAACTTTTCAAAATGCTCATTTTGGAATTCACCACCATGATCACTTCTTATTGAGATAATTTTGCAACCTTTTTCATTTTGAAGAAGCTTGACTAATTTTCTAAAGGCATTAAAAGCATAACTCTTGGATTTTAAAAACAAAGTCCATGTGAATCGTGAGTAGTCATAAACTATTACAAGCCTATAGTAATTGCCACCTAAGCTCATAGTTCTTGAAGGACCAAACAAATCCATGTGAAGCAATTCAAGAGGTCTTGAGGTGGAAGCAAATTTTTTATTTTGAAAAGAGATCTTTGTTTGTTTCCCCTTTTGACAAGCATCACAAAGTTTGTCTTTTTCAAACTTAAGTTTAGGTAAACCAATAACCAAATCTTTTCTAATGAGCTAGTTCATGTGATGCATGTTAATGTGACTAGCTCTACTATGCCACAACCATGATTCACCAACCTTACTTACTAGGCAGTTAATATTATGAATGAATGCATGTTCTATAGCAAGCAAGTAGATGTTTCCCTTTCTTTTTCCTACATGAATAACCTCACAAGATTGGCCATCACATATTAAGCAACAATTATTATTAAAGGATACCTTTAATCCTTTATCACACAACTGACTTATACTCAAAAGATTTTTCTTTAGGCCTTCCACATAAAGTACATTTCTAATTTTGGTTTTAAAGCTGTCACCAATATTGCCTTATATTATTTTTTCCTTTATTGTTGTCTCCATAGGTGACAAATCCTCCATCCTTTAAAGTCAGATTTGTAAGCATGGACTTGTCACCAATCATGTGTCTAAAGCATCCACTATCTAAGTACCATAATGATGTTTTAGCTCTAAGACACACCTGCAACAATCAAATCAAGTATAAAGAAAGGTACCCAATTAAGGTTGGGTCCATAAGTGTTAGCTATTTTTCTCTTTTTCTTAGGAACCCATATGCAGTCCCTATTAGCCACATAGAACCTTCTAGCATAACACTTATGAGATGTGTGACCTTCCTTCATGCAATAATGACATATAACAAATTTTGATCTTCTTTTAAAATGAACCTTTTCAATATGCTTTATTTTTGAAAGCCTTTTTCTATTCATCTGTTTTGGAGGTACAAACTTGGTGTTTTCAAAAGGTTTTGTTTAATGTTTGTAACTCATTCCAGATGTATCTCCAACATACTTTTGCACACTTAACATTTGATTCATACTACATTTTCCTCGATAAAGCTTTTTTAGGAGATCTACCAAGTATGAGTTTTTAGTTTGTAAAGTCATGCATTTTTCAAGTCGAGTCTTTTTGCAAAGCTTTGTTTTCATTTAATTTTGAAGAGGAAGAAGCACACACACACACACACCCCAATTAGCTTTGTAGCTTGAAACAAGTTTCTCATTCTCTTCTTTCAAGTTACAAAGTTCAGCTTGCACTGAAGCAAGTTTAGTGGTATGCCATCTAAGGTTAGCTTTTAGCTTATTGTTGGAGATTGCAAGTTTTTTAGCCTCCTCAAGAATTTCATAGAAAGCATCAACAAGTTGATCAAGTTCAGGATTTACTTCTGATTCAGCACACGAGTCATCTTCATCAGTTGTTAAAGTTAGGCAGACATTTGCTTCTTCATTATCACTTGATGATTCAGAAGTTGTTGAAGTATCTTCTTCCCATGCAATGTAGGCTTTCTTTGATTTTCCATCTTTATTTGCTTTCTTTTCACCTAACTGCTTCTTCAAATATATAGGAAATTCATATTTGATGTGGCCTTGCTTACCACATGCAAAGCAGTTGTAGTTGGTGTTATTGTTGTTGTCACTCTTTTTGTTGAACTTGGTGAACTTTCTGTTCTTGTTTTTCTTCATGAATTTGCTAAACCTTTTGACTATTAGGTTCACATTTTCATCACATTCATCTCCACTGGAGTCATCATTTTGCTCAACATTTGAGGATGCAGCTTTCAAGGCAACTCTTCTATTTTTTGTTTGCATCTTCTGCATGTGTTAGGTGAGACATTTCTAACTCATACTCCTTAATTGATAGATCTTTGATAGATCTTTATATTCCTTAATTGCTGTCACCTTTGGTTGCCATGGTCTTGTTAACCATTTCCAGATCTTGATGTTTAATTCCTCAGCATCAAATGTTTTTCCAAGACCAAGAAGTTGATTAGTAATGTGTGTGAATCTGATTTGGAGTTGAGAGATATTTTTAGTTGTGTTCATCTTGAACATCTCATACTCATGGATCAAGGTATGTTTCCTTGATCTTCTAACTTCACATGTTCCTTCATGAGTAATTTCTAGCATTTCCCACATTTCCTTAGCATTCTTGCACCTAACAGTCCTGAAAAATTCATTAGACGATAATGCAGAGGTTATCATATTCTTAGCTTTGAAATTGTATTGAACTACCCTCTTTTCTATGTCTGTCATTTCATCCCATTCATTGGGAATCATTTCATTATTAATAGTTTTGATTGGAATCAAAAGACCTTTTTCTATTGCATTCCATGCACGTGGGTCATTTGATTGAATGAAAATTTGCATTTTATTTTTCCAAAAACTGAAGTGTTCTCCCTCAAACATCAGAGAACAATTGAGGGAGCCACCTTTCCTGAAGCTAATTTGTGTGGTATTCATTTTCATTAAAAAAATATAGTGATATTGAGTAACACACAAGAACCTGCTCTTGATACCAATTGAAAACAGTATGAACAACACACAAGAACCAAGAGGAGGGGAGTGAATTGGTTGTTCTTGGTCAATTAAAAATTCTTAAATAATCAGAGTTAAATAGATCGTATCACAAAACACTCCAAGAAAGCTTTCAACCAATCAAACACCAATCCTTAAAGAATACAATCAAAAAATTTTCTGTTGATTGTGAAATGATGCACCAATGAATGGCAAGTTATAACCACAAGAAAAGATGAAGATGAAGTAGTCAATACAAAGATTTATATTGGTTCACTTCTCAACCTAGAGAAGCTCATCCAGTTCTTCTAACCAACAAGTTAGAGTTCCACTAATAACAATCTATTTCTTAAAAGCCCTTACAACCACTCTCAATCACACTTAGATCAAGAATGAGACATCTAACTCACATAGATTCTCTATGATCAAGACAAAGAGAAAACCCTTCTCTATTCTTACCTCTAGAAACACCTATTTTAGAAAAGCCTTAAGAAAAACTATTGTTATAGTTACACAAAAAGAAATTAAAAAAGAATTTACAAACAAGTTGTATGGAAAGAAACCACCTGATGATCCACTACTGATGTATGCAAAAGATTACCAGATTTGAATCAATGGTGAAAGAAAACTACTTCAGAACTTTCCTTCCAAAATCTTCCTTTGGAACTTTGCCAAAAAAGAAATCCTCTTTAGCAATCTTGAAGCTTGAGGATTTGTGGGACTCACACAGAATAACACTTTTAATCTTTTTTTT
>CM023951.1:22588685-22613676 GCA_013407115.1 Glycine latifolia
ATATATATATATATATATATATATATATATATATATATATTTTCTATTCTACTGGCCAGAGAAATCTCATCAATCAACTCACAATAGCCTCAATCCATGTATATCAAGTACATGTTTTCAATAAACAGTAACACACAATTTCAATATACATGCATCAATTTATACAATAACCATCACTCCCTCTGGAGTATGGTGGAACACAATTAAGGGAAAACACTCCCAAGAATAAAGAGCTTACCTACTCTCAGGGCTACACCGGCTCTCCCGGCTTCGTGGTCACAACCACCAGCAATATCAGTATCACGCCCTACACAAGGCATACAAACAATCAATCAATAACGGTCCTCAACCGTTAGAATGAAAGGAAATGCTATTCCTTTCCATTAAAACCTCTCTGTTCTCTATCTTAGGGTTATCAGAGCTAACCACCTTATAGGCAATTCACAGACCCTCAACAGGATCTATCTTGGCCCAACCAAGATCTTAGAGTCTCCCTAGACTCTGCATAAACTAGTTTAAAGCATACAATTGCTTAACTCTTCTATATCCCAAGAATAACCAAGTTATTCAAATCAATCACTTCAACATATAATCGCCTTCTATACAGTCCCCTGAACATTTTTAGTAAAAGCACATATGCTCATACATGTCATAATACCCGCCATTTAACCAACATTCCTCCTACTCATACAGATATCAGAGTCAAAACCAAACTTCATCAATAGTCATGATTCAAAGCTCAGTATTCATCACAACAATCCCCTGAGCATACTTTTCTAAAGAATCCAAGCCTAATTCCAGCCCTAACACAATTGGGTCACTATTCATCCCAAGAACAATTTCCCAAATCAATCGGTAAAACTTGAGTTTCTTACCTCTAAACAGTCAAGGAAGGCTGAAGGATCACTTCTCCAAGCTTTAGCGTCCTTGAATCGCCTTCTTTCCCTTCCCAACTCAGTTTTACAAAGTTCCTTAGAGAACGGGATCTCTCCGATTGATGGTTCTCTCGAGAAATTGAAGCTGGAATCTAGCTCATGGAGGAGTTCTAATTAACTTTCTAGTTGGGTGGAAAGTGTTTAGATGAAGTATGGAAGAGATATGAAGCTCCCCAAGCTTATCAATGGAAGAAAACGAAAAAGGAAGAAGAAGAAGCGTTTCTTTCGTCCCAAAACGTGAAAAATGACCTTTTATAGGCCCCCAGTCCGCGTCCTGGCGCTAACCGCGCCAGATCCCCTTGAAGATTGGTCTTCTGGTGCATTTTCACGCTAACCGCGCTAGATCCCACGCTAATCGCGCCAGCCACTGGCCATCGCTAAATCCGTCGCTAACGTTTTTTTATTTTTATTTTTTAGAAATCATGGTTATTATAGCAAGGTTAACCACCCAGTCCTAGCATCTCTCGTGTCTGTACATAGCATATCACCACGACACCATCAATGTATGACCCAGTCAGGAACAACTCGTCCTGAATAGGATAACGTCATACACCCCCATGGGCATCTATGTATATCCACCTGCATTCGATAACCATGGGCACTATCAATGTATGACCCAGTTAGGAATAACCTGTACTAGATAGGATACTTGTCATACACCCCCATGGTATCAATGCATACATCTTTATCTCAAGCCATCACATAGACTGACCTCAACTGTTATCAACATAACCGCATACGTTCTTTATACGTCATTCACAAACACCACATAAACTAGTGAGCCAGTGTGAAGTATTAGGTGTCCGGGTTGGCAATTAGGTATAATAACTTTAGGTAAGAATCCAAACAAAGTCGGACGAGGTTGGTAAATATCGGACAAGGTTGGTAAAGGTTGGTCAAGGGCGGTCAAGGGGGTAAAGGTTGGACAAGGGAAGACAAAGGTGGACAAAAGTGGACGAGGTCGGTAAAGGTTAGTTAAAGGCGGACAAGGGGGTCCTTGGGTTTCTATAAAATACCAAGGACGGACTTAGCACTATGCAATCGATTACATAAGCGTTGTAATCGATTATAATAGATAGGGCTTGCAAGACTTGGGATTGTATTAATATCACCAACCTACACAAGGTTGTCCGGGTAAGGAAACCTGGTAGCTCTCAAAGAAAAGGTACGAGCCCTACCGAGTAAGGAACCCGGCGGCTCACAAAGAAAAGGCCTGAACTTAGCGATTTTAAACAGAATAGCTCATTCCGGGTGAGGAACCCGGTAGCTCTAAGAAAAGGCACGAGCTCAACCGAGTAGAAGACCCGGTGGCTCTTTTCCCGAGAAGGCAAGAGCTCATCCGAGTTAGGGAACTCGATGACTATTTTCCCAAGAAGGCACGAGCTCATCCGAGTTAGGGAACCCGATAACTCTCTCTCACAGAAGTAACTTGAGCTCAATAGCTCTAAAGTATCACCCCGGGTAAGGAACCTGGTATATCTAAGGTAAAGGAAGTGAGCCCTAGCAGCTCTAAGGAAACAACCCTGGGTAAGGAACTCGATATATAGACGTCCACCAACAAGGACTAAGAGTCACGTTCTGCATGCACACATACATGCTACTCAAACAGCTCAACTCGACATACTCATCCTGGTACCTGGCACCTCCACAAACACTACTACAAAGTGTCTTGGGAGTTTTCAGCATCAAAATGCCAACTTTTCACACATGCATGGGGAGTTCTTACAACATCAACTCCCCCATAAGAACACCATCAAGCATCAACATAAAACGGCAACCAACAAACATAAAGCATATCACGTCCCATTCATTAAAAAGGCATGGCTTTTCCGGAAAACAACACACACCAAGGACATGCAGTCATGGTTGGACTCCCTGGTCCCCAACCATGGTATCTAAAGCTGTTATCAAACATAATAAACTCCCCTTACCTAACCAGGAGTTCGTTCTCGAGCTTCACGATGGGTTGTCCAAAACTTCTGCTCCGACCACGAGATTCTTCTCGATGTCGGGATTCTGTGGTAGTTACGGTGGTCCTTATGGGTTGAAGGTAACACAGGGGGGGTTGAGAAAGAGTGGTTTCTGGGTGAGTTTAGAGAGAGAATAGAGAGAAAACTCAAAGATGAAGAAAGAAAGAGCATGCTTCCACTGCACCAGTCTACTACTTATAAATATAGCTGACAAGACATGTCACCTTTTCGTGAATGCACAATAACCTCAGCCAACAAAGTTGACTTTAACATCCACCAAACACACATCCCAAAACAAAAGCACTCAAAACAGCAAATTATAAAATAAAACATATAATCAATCAACATAACACACACATAAAACGTCCAGCTTAGCAACTTGAAATTCCAGGGTGTTACACAACTCATTGATGTAGGTAAAAATCAACAACTTGTACCTACCATTATTTGATATAGGTAAATTCATTAAAACTAAAAATTTCTTCTACCGATAACTACTTTATGTAGGTAAAACTCCAAAAAACTTGTGCATATGGTCGATTAGTGTAGGTAAAACTCACTACAAGAAATTTGTCATATATCTACAAACGCTTTCTAATACTTTTTTTTTCATTATCTAAGTCTCTTATACATCTAAATTCACTATCTGAGTCACTGATTTTAACTAAGGATGGGTAAATGGACTCAAGTCCATGGATCAGCTTGTTGGGCCCATGGTCTGCATGTGCTACAGACCAATTTTTTTTAAAAATCCGCGGCTACGTATGATTTTGGGCTCACCCTGCATAATCTCTGGGTTGTGCGAGTTTGGATCATAGGGTTTGTGAGTTGCCCGCAAATCCACAGCCACCAACCAAGCCCAACCCCAAACCCAATTAATCCTAAAAGCCCAATCCAAAATTTCTTATGATATTATAAACTTAGGATATTATATTTTTAATATTATTTTATGTATTATTTAATTGTTATGTTAATATCTATTTAACGACATTTAAATAAAATATTAAATTAATACTTTGACTAGTTCAATAATTCGTTTGGTCTAAAAATATTAGCAAAAACACATTTTTTTAACTTAAAATATTCTTTTGAGATTACTAATACATAAATATAAATAGCCTTTATATTTTCAATTACAGCGGTGCTTTTTATCTTTACTCACTTCATCGTGGTAGCCACATGACTATATGATTTGATGTGATAACTAGTATGGTACCCGTGCATATGCACGGGTGGAGAGTGTGTGTTGTTTGAGTTTAATAATAAAGTCTATTAAATCATGTATATTTATGTGAATAATGATTGAAAATGTTAATAAAAAAATTTTCAAAAATTATTCCAGTGTCTTATATTATATGTTAATTATATTGTTACAAATTTATACATATAAATATGTTAAATTCAATGTATTTGTATGAGTAGCTATTATTTTGGAATTGTAAATAATTAAAGGATAGTAGAGATATATAGAATGTGCTGAGATGATTGGACATGCTGTTAGAATTATGTTGAATTGTAAAAGTAAAGAAAGCCTTTGATAAGAAAATATATATTGGAAAGATAAAATAAAATTATTTTTATAAGTAGTTTAGTATGGTCATAACATAAAGTTGAGCAACTAAGTAGAGGAACCTATGATAGGCAAATGTGGAAATGACTGGGAAGCTTCTTTGGGCAGACATGAACATTGCTTGTTTCAATTTCTCTCATGGCACCTATAACCATATACTCTATGTCATCATGCTTGATATTAAGGTAGGTTTTTCATTAAATTTTCTTATTCATTAACATTTTTGTTCCCATGGCAACTCTATTCCGCCTTGTCCTGACGAAGGATAGTGAAATATAAAAAACAAAATAAGCTTTTGAAACCTAAATTCAGAGAACATGATAAATGATATTATTTTTGTTAATAGAGTAGATAATATATAGATGAAATGATCCAAAAAGCAAGAAAATTATGTAGCAGTCATAATATAAGAGAATTTGTGTACAATGAAATCAATAAACCTGTCATGTACGTCATAATTAGTTGAAAATAAATTTGGTATATATACAACTTGCGTAGGTGGTTGAATTTATTGGTAGCATAACTTTGATAAAAAAAAAAGATAGGACTTCAAAATGACATCATTTGTTGCTAGACAGAATATTTTCAGTTATGAACTTAAATTAAAGAAAACAACTGAAAAACTTTATGCAAAATTAATGCTCTACTAGTAAACTTTCCACTTGTTTAACTCTTATCTTTCAATTTACCCAAGTAATATCTTCATTTCTCTCTATTTTGTTCTGCATCTTTTCTTCATTTCTGTTTGTGTCAATGCTCACTTTTATAAAGGTCCTGTATCAAATTTTACAATTGACCATTCCATTGATCCTTTACCCGTTCACCTAAATTTCTACAATAAACATCAATTTCCATTTACTAACTTTTTTTAAACAAATATAATTGGACTATTGATTATAAATAGGAGTAATATTAACAAAAGATAAGCAACAACAACAAAAGATTGTATGCGAAAAAATCCTATCATATAAGATAATACCAAACCGACGGAATCAACTAAAAAGTTTCCTATGAAAAGTCGTCTCAAAAGTGTCATAAATTCAAAAGTAAAATGAAAAATAAAGAAACATACCCAAAAATGTCATTTTGACATTTGATCAAACACATAATTTGCAACCAATAAATCAGTCTAGAACAAAATCAAATAAATATTTAAAAAATTCTCCAATTATCATCTATTCTTATAAAGACCCGTTTAGTATCTTTTTCCATAAAATACTTTAACCGATAGGCCATATCAAATAAAACTTTTTAAATAATTTAGTCCATATTCACAATATTAGAGAAATTTTGATGAAGGAGAAAAAAACAAAGAAAGTAATGAGGCCAAAACAAAATCAACCAAGAAAATAGAAACTAAGAAAATTGTTTACCTTTGTTGCTACAAATCACTACAAATCATGAAAAAAATTATAAAGAAGTTGTAGTCACAATGGCTGGCAAAGACATCTTCAGCGAGGGTTGCGATGCTGAATGGTTAACAGAGAAATAAAAAGATATTTCACTGATTTATTTTTAGAAGAGAGAGAAAATAAATTGAGCAAATGAAAAAGGTAAGAGAAGAGAAAAAAATGGTGAGAAGACAGAGAACATCAGAGAAGAAGAATGTTTCAGAGTTGAGAAAAGAGAGAAGATGATAAGGAAGATATTTGAACACACATAACTCTTAAAAAGGTAGTTAAGACAACATATCATCTAGACTAAAAAGATATTTAGAAAACTTCAAGATCTAGCATAGTTTATTAATGACAAAATGAACGTGAAGCAAAAAAAAAAAATTTCCTTCTTATGATAATATACCTTTGTTGAAATCAAGTCATAAGCAATTGATCCACTTAAGGTTTTATCTTTTGTCATGCCTGTCCAAACCTGCCAATAATTAGACTCGGCCAATTGAGGTGAGAACCAACAACATTGAGAAATATGAAGGGCCCAAAGGAGAAAATTGTGGAAATCGTAACATAAAATGAAAGGAGAGCACTGCACTCTAGAAAATTATCAAGTAAATTAATAAGAGAAATAAAGAAGTGGAGTTCAATAATAATTACTTCTTCTTGTGATAATACACCTCTGTTGAAATCAGGCCTTAAACAATGGATCAACTTAAGACTCCATCTCTTGTTATGCCTATGCAAACCTATCAATAATTAGACTAAGTCAATTGAGATGGGAACCAACAATATTCAGAAATATTAAGGAAATTTTCTGCAAACAGATGGTTTGTGTGTTAATTGGTTCCACATCATGTTAAATACCAATTTTCTCATTCTTGTGCTTCTTATTCCATTACGAATCCAACTCAGGCTCAATGAGGGAAATTATCCCCCACTAAGATTTATTCATTTATTTATATGAACATACTTGATAAAAATAAATTGTTGTCGTAGTTTATTAAAAGATATTACCTCCATAATATGAAATTGTGTTGCAAATAATAAATAAATAAATATAAAAAATTAAGACCTAAAACAAACAAACAAGTGTCTGACAAATAAAAAAACACAAACGGAGAGTCCATATGTCAAAAAAATTGTAAACTTTTTAGGAAGAACATAAATAGTATACCACTCATTTTGAAATCTCTACTTGTGTTTGTGTATATATATTACCAATATAAATTTAAGTTTACATAATGAAATTATCTAAATTGGAATGTAATACAAATCCTTGTTAAAGTTAATGAATGAATGCAACGTCGAGTGCTAAAAAAAGGTGGTCAATAATAGTTTTTCTTACTGGATTAGCTTAAGGCAAAATTAAAATAAGGTTAAATGTTGAAGTTGTAACCCTGTAATAAAATTGCAGTCATCGCAACACATAGCTAGAAAATTGGGCCAATATCAAATGACAGCAAATTTAAATAAATAATACAAATTAAAAAAAATATTCGGAAAAGGGGGCAGTTTTTTAAAAAAATTGAAATTTGGGGCTGTTGAACACGCCTAAAATGGGCGTGTTTAAACACACTTATTTTAGGCATGTTTGGGTGCTTTGGGTCTATTTAAAGTGGGTCCAAATAAGCAGCCTCTAGATGCATTGGTTAGGTGGGTTGTTGTTGGGTTCGTTTGCTTCAAATAGTGAGTTGTTGTTGAAGCATCCTTTAAGCGTCTGTATTTTACCATTACGTCCTTAAAAGTTTTTGTTTTTGTTGGCTGCAAGAAATGAGTCCAGGCAGTGAGAGTGTTAATGTTATGTTATTTTTTAATGGAAGAAAAGTTTGAGGACGACGAGGTGTTATTTTTGAAGGGGACAACAGGCCGACACGTATCAATCGAAGATCAACAGTGAGTGAATTGCATGAGAAGATACGCAAAAAATTAGGTCTAAAAGACAACCAACGTATCACTTTGGTGACGGCAAGATTATGGCAACAAGATCATTACACGGGGAGTCAACTGTTGGATGATGAAGACATAGAAATTGTAATGGACCAATTTTTGAAGCAGTCAACGAATGATTTGTTAGAATTGTACGTGGATTATACCGTAGTGGAGGATGTTGTTTTACCCTTACCCATAAGGTCAGTCGCTTTTAATTCTGCACATAATGAAGCATCATATGCTGCTCCAGGTGTAAACATGTCTGAGGAAGCTGAACATGACCCAACTTGGGTTATGGAAGATCGTCTTCTTGAGGAGGATGCTAGTGCGTCGTATAATGATGCGGATGCTGGTGTGCATGCGACTGGATTCCAAGGAGAAACTGATGTGGGGTCATCTCAAATCCGTCATCATGCCGACGTTGGATCTACTCAACCAGAACAAGTTGTCGCAGGTATGTTAGATTGCTTTAATCAGTGAAACTGTAGTGATATATGTAACACCCTGAAATTTTGGTAACTTAAAATATATGTGTGATTTATTCCTTGTATGATTTGATTAATTTATTAATTAGCATTAGTTGAAATATTATGTGAATAATCCATGTGCAATTACTTGATATAGAGGTTAAGTTATGTGGAGTTTGTTTGAGATGCGCTGTATTTGAGTGATTACGAGTTTGACCCGAAACCAGTTTTAGTAAAATCATCATTGTGAATTGGTTAACCGTTAGATTGTCTTAAAATTTTAAAGTCAAATTTATAACCCATATATGTAAGTTTTGACCGTTGGGATTATCAAAATAATATCTATATCATGAGAAATTAATTTTTCACTAAAGCAGAAAATTCTAGAATTGGGTCAACTCGCCCAGGCAATTTTTACAGGCATTTTTGGTCGCCTGGGCGAGTGGAGGCGGTACTGAATACGTTTTTAAGCTTCCAAGTCATGAAAATGGAGGTTCTTCCTCCTCCAAACAGATCCAAGCCCCCCACCACCCTCCTTCACCACCCATAGCCATCAGAGACACCCACGAGTCGCCGTTGCTTGCCACGAGACCCCGGCACGGAGAGGAACCCTTTAATCGGAGCGGAATCTTCGAAACTCTTGCTGAAGTTTTGGTAGAGAACGAAGCTCCCAATCCTCCTTTCTTGGTTTTCTTGAGATAATCTTAGTTTCTTTTGTCTTCTTCTAGCTAGTTTAAGCCTCTCTTGATATCTCTTATGATTCGGGTACCGTTATTGGCTGTTTCTACACTTCCTTTGATAATCCTTTGAAAATGAGATGTTGTAAAAGTCTCCTTTTTATGAAACTGATATCATTTCTGTGATCCTGGTTGAACCCTGGTCACATTGGTGTGATCGGAATTTCAAAATGATGTCTTTTGATGTGGACTCTCAAAACACCATTTTAGCCTCTTTTTAGATTTGAGTGGGTATTTGACCCCAAATGTTAATGTTGATCTTACCTTGGAAATCTATATTAAATTGTCTTCGATTTGGTATATAGAGCTCTGCATTTGGACGAAAACACGCGTATTAAAGGATCTCCAAAACAACACTGTGAGGTTTTAACAGGAGAACTCCTAGTTAGGTAAGGGGAGTTTATTATTTAATTATAGTTTAGATACCATAGTTGGGGGCCAGGGAGTCCAACTATGAAGATATCTGCTTGTCCCTGCTGTGTGCTGGTTTTCAAGAAAAACTACGTTTTTAACTAATGGGATGCGATGTATTTATGAATGATGTGTGTTTGTCCCTGTGTGTGTGCTTGTTTTCAAGACAAATGATGTTTTTAACTAATGGGATGCGGTGTATTTATTACTAATGTTGTAGATGACAGTGAAATTGAAATACCATGGAAATGATTGATGATGTTTACATGATTTGTGATGATTTAGATGAGGTGATGCTTATGTGATTGGTGATGTCTGAATGAAATAATGTTCCAATGAGATATATGTTTATTGGGTTAATGATATTGTTATTGTGATAATTGGATTTTTGGGAAAAGTCTTAATTACAAGGGAGACTCTGCCCAAATTTTTATAATATGTTTTCTTATTTAATTATTTATTAAATTTTTAAATGGGCATAAAAGTGTGTTTTATATATTGTAGTCCTCCTCTTTAATTTAGAATTCTCCTAAGAATATCAGTCTTGTTATATGATGAATTGTGAATGTATGAACTTTGGGTTGTCTGAAGACCTGGGGAATGTGAATCTCAGGCATATGTATTATGTATAGATGTGAAATGTGATTGCTTGTGATGTCGTTGATGATATTGAAATTGAGATGCAATTGATGTAGTTAATGATGTTTAAATGAGATAATGTTGACGTGGTTGATGATGTTGAAATGAGATAATATTGATATGCATGATGACGATATTGAGATGATATGATGTTGAGGTTGATAATGACATTGATGAGAGATAATGTTGATGTGAACAATTTCATTGTGTGTGGATATACATGGATACCCATAGGGGTGTATGACGGGTTACCCTTGCGAGGAAGGATTTGTTCCTAGTCAGGTCATACATTGATGGTGCCCATGGTTGTAGGCTGTGTATGTACACGTGGGATGCAATGACTGGTTGGTTACCCTTGCGAGGATGGATTTGTTCCTAGCCATGGTCAGCACATCGGTGAGCCCACGTTGGTTTGTTATGTATGTACATGGGGGGTGCATGGCGGGTTACCTTTGCGAGGAAGGATTTGTTCCTAGCCGGGTCATGCATTGATGATGCCCATGTTTCATACTTCATTTATATGTGTGGAAATAGAATGAAGGCACTCGCGTACCTGTGTGTTTTAGTGGGCTGAGAATGCAGGTACTATGGGGTCAACAGGTTTGGAATTCACTTGCGACACTAGCTGATCACCGGGTGGGGGAATGGCCAGTGCACGACAGGGTGGCCCTGATAAGCGGTGAATCATTTTTCCTGTGAGAGGCTATTTCCGGTGATGGTACCACATTGCATGCTGATAGATGAGTCAGGTGCATGCATCATTCTACGCATGATTGTTTGAGATATGAAATGCATTGGATGATTGGTTTGTTGAGTGTGTATTGGAATCATGGATTTTTGTTAATGATTGTGGTGGGTAATATTGTTTCCTTCCCAATTGCTGTTATCTGATATTTGTTGGTTTTTATATAATAAACTCACCCTTGCATTTGTTGTACCGTGTGGTTGGTACCTGTGATGATCGCGAACTTTCGTTCGTGGGAGCAGATAAGCAGCAGTAGGTGACTTTGGAGGGAGATCTTCTTTTTGGTTGGACGTAGAATTAAATTCTTCTGATTTTGAATCATCATAATATGTAGACGTAGTTCTCCTCTTTGAATAGAGGCTATTATAGTTGTTAAATATTCTTTGACCTAAGAAATTATTCCAATTTAAATGTAAAATCAAAAAATTTGTTAATAAGAAATTAAGTTCTGCCTCCATGTTGTTCTTGTCTTTGTTTTTCTTTATACCCTTACTATTGTTTTCACTGTCTGATCCTACTTAATCATTTTCAATATCTTTTTATTGGTTTGAGATAGATAATTCAAGATTTCTTTCATCGGGGTATTCTGGTTGCCTTCGTCATATTATAGCATTTTATTTGGCTGATATGTTTAGGTGCTGAGGTCATTCCTTTTTGGGATGGAATTTCACATTATACATATATTGATTGGAATCATCCAAGCAAAGAAGAATCTTTTACCGGTTCTGCTTCGGGTTTGGGTTCAGGTTCAGTCTAAGGTCCATGGCAATTAGGGGATGACTTGTTTGTTAAACAGGAATTTGCATCCAAAATGGAGGCACAATTTGCAATTAAACGGAACCTCATGAAGGAGCATCAAGAAGCAACTGTGGTTGAGAGCAAGCCTAACAAGTTTAGCATGAAGTGTATTCGAAACAACGATGGTTGCCCTTGGAGGGTTAGGGTAATCAAACCAACGTACGGTGAGAAGTGGCTTGTTTCAAGATGGGGTGGAAAACACAATTGCCTGAATGATCATATTACACTGGGTCACAAACAGCTTGATGTTGATGTTATTGCTTCACTTGTAGTAGGTATGTTTCTATTAAATTTGGTCAATATAAAGAATATTGTTTTTAAAGTTATGTTGTTAACATAAATGTTACCATTTCATTGTTAGGAATGGTTAAGGAGGAACCGTCTGTTTCAATTGCATTGGTTCAGAAAAGGATCACCAATACGTATGGATTTAAAGTTTCATATGGAAAGACCTGGTATGCAAAGCAGAAAGCAATGACAATGATTTATGGGGATTGGGAAGAATCTTATGCATTTTTGCCGAAGTGGTGCGACTACATGCTTCGTTTTTCACAGGTTCCTTTTATGATATTCAAACAAATGCTTATTTTGTGGCAAATCGATTGGTACGGGCAAAGCGTGTGTTTCATCGCATGTTTTGGACTTTTAGGCAGTGTTGCAAAGCTTTTAAATTTTGCAAACCCATCATTCAAATTAATGGGACTCATTTATATGGCAAGTATAAGGGAAAATTGTTGATTGCCACGAGTTAGGATGGAAATAATGAGTGTCTGCCACTGACATTTGCCATTGTTGAGGGGGAGACGTTGGAAGCCTGGGAATACTTCCTTTCTAACATTCGCCTACACGTTACCCAAATGCAAAATATATGTCTCATTTCAGATCGGCACTGGAGCATCATATCTGCTGTGGAGAATCCTGCCGGTTGGCAACCACCTTTTGCGCATCACGTGTTTTGCCTTCGTCATATTGCCAGTAATTTTAATCAAAGGTTCAAGGGCTTGATGCCACGTTTGCACGGTTTCATGATACCAGTCCTGAGGTTGCAGAATGGATTGATGGCATCCCTAAGGAAAAGTGGACACGTGCATATGATGTAGAGGGGAGAAGATATGGTCATATGACAACAAACTTGTCAGAATCAGTGAATAGGGTGTTCAAGGGAGCAAGGAACATGCCTATCACTGCTGTTGTGAAGCACACGTACACCCGCTTGGTTAATTATTTTGTATGCAGAGGTCAGGCGGCTGTTTCACAGCTTGAACATTCACAACAACATTGCAAAAATGTGGTTGATGCTATGAGGCATAATCAGACCCTTGCTACAGGCCACCATGTAAGCACGCATAATGTTGAGCAAACATTATTTTAGGTGGAGGAGGGCTGGGATAGGGTATATTCAGTCAACCTTGCAGAGCGTTCTTGTCAGTGTGGTAGGTTTAAGGCCTTCAAATACCCATGTAGTCACGCTGCAGCGACTGCTTTACATGTTCGCCAAAATCCTTATCAGTTTGTGGATGATGTCTTCCTTGTAAGCAACTTTGTTCATGCTTATTCATTGCCATGGCAGCCAATCGGTAATGAACGTGTTATTCCACCGAGTGAAGGTCCAAGGTCCACCAGAATACGTAACGAGATGGATGAAGTAGAAACAATTCCAAGACGTGTCAAGTGCGAAACTTGCAAGCAGGTTGGACATAATCGGAGGAATTGTCCTACTCAATTAATGTGATGTTAATGCATTTGATTTATAAAAATGTTGTCTATCCCTTGTATTTGGAGGTTAATATGTAGACTGATTAAAATAAAAGTATGCGTGCAAAAGTTATAAACAAATGTAACATAAGAAATAAAATGTATTACAAACTGAAATGAAAAAACACAAATGGCAAAAAAACTAAGACTCTGGTGGCCACTGATGATGACACGCCTGACGATCAGGTAGCCTCCGTCTACGAGGTCACGTGGAAGGGTCTGGCTGAGAAGGGTCCTGCTGAGAAGGGCCTGCCCCATAACTGTCTATATATGGAGGTGGACATGGAATGCCCTGCTCTGAATCTGAGGGATGAGGATGATCATCGGCTGGGGTCGAATACGATACATCGGGTGGCCAACCACCACAACCTACAGCAGAATAATCAAGCTGGGAGAGCATGTCATCAATGTCGGCACCAATCCACTCAGTAGGACCTACGTCACTACTTGCCCCAACATATACAGGCTGGGAGTCAGCGGGTGGAGGCATCTGACTCTGTGAACTGCTTCCCCCGTACCCCATGTCACCCTGCTGATGAGACTCGTAATATAGGGGTTGGCTGCCATATGACGATGCTACATATAGAGGCCTAAAATAACCCGAAGTACAAGGCCTAACACCTACAATGGGCTCAGAAACATGAGGCATCGGTTACCGTCTATGCTCTAGCCCATGCCCCTCCCGTCTTCGTTAGCCAACGCCAATAGACACTTGTGGCTCCTCCTAAAGCTGGGTGTCTGGTGCATGTGGCCCTGCCTCCTCCAGGCAATAACTCTCTCAGAATATAGATATTATGTGACCGACTTCCTGCTGCGCCCACTCGCGACTGTAACCCGGCCACTGATCATGACTAAACGCGAAGTACAACATCTCCCTCCCATCAATCTATAAATTAACATATTTAAACATTAGTGTTTCTCATGTGTTCTATCATAATAAAGATAAAAGACAAATTATAATGTCAGCAAAACTTACACCATGTCCAGTCTTCGTAGCCATCTTTGAGATGTACCGCTTCCCATTTTCCCTGTACCAAACCATGTACTCATGGTTTGGTGACATCAAGCCTTGAACCAGAGGGGGAAGGTCAATGTGTTGGTCCCTAACCTCCCAGCGTCTAATAAACGATCTAAGCTTACGCACCCAATTATCTTCTCGTTTACCGTGCAACGAAAAGTCATGCACACCCTTCAGCTTCCTGGGAGTACGTGGGATTGGCTGATCCCTCCCAAATTGGTGCATGCATCTCTCCAGCTGCGAATACTCCACGGTGTTCAAGCATATAACAGGAGTAGTTGCCATCCATAACAATCGTTGCTGCTCAGATGCACCAAGAAAGTGGTATCTAGATATGGTTGTCAAACCACCTGCACAGACCAAGTAAACACACAATTATGTAACGACATGGACCATGAAAGCACAGTAATGAACACTTACAAATAACTAAACATACCTCATCCCGACTTACGGATTCCAATCTCATCTTATACCAGAGCAGCTCGTGTGCTCGAAACCGGCCTAAAGCGTTAAACCTTATATCAAAATAACTGTCATTAGAATACTATAAGACTGCATTACACAAATTGTTTAAAAAAATCAAATATACTAAAACATACTGGTGTCCGTAATGCCACTTCAGGTGAGTAGGAAGCGGAATGGCTGGAGCAATGGGTGGGAATCGGAGCCACGCCCACACCTGAAGCAGCATGTGACACCCACCAATGTCACTTCTGCATGGATCTGTGCACTCGCACATTTATCTAAACAAATGTGCAAGGACCGTAGAGCCCCAGCTATATGCTCCAATCTCCTCGAAGTCCCCAGAAAGCAATGGGACGTAACGCGCCGCGACCATGCTTCCCCCTGATTTGTCGCTCAGTAGCCATGATCCAACAAGTCGCGCAATGTAAACCTTAGTAAAGTGCATCACAACGATCAAATCTGGCTGAACCTCACCCCAGTACGCAAAATGTCTATCAAAGAAAGACAGGCGCAAATATCCACCTTTAAGCTCGGTATCTTCCTGAGGTTGATGCCCAAAAACCTCCTCAATGATGTTGTCCCAGTTGCCTATGGTGACTCCTGTAACGACTTTGCCCTCGGTGGGCAATCCCAAAATACCAGCCACATCTTCCAACGTGATGGTCATCTCTCCCTGCATCATGTGGAAGGTATGGGTCTCTGGTCTCCACCGCTCAACCAGAGCACTAATAAGCGTAGCATCGATCTTAAAAAAAATTAACTAATCAATTCATATGCATTCATCTTGAATAAAATTGTTTAGTCTACTAATTTCCTGCTTGCATATCTGAATATGTCGCATGCGTGCAACATGTAGAAAGCCAGCATTTCCTAACATATCACCAACGATGTCAGGTATATCGTCATGCTGGGACCCCCCCCCCCCCGCTTTACCGCCTCGAGTCTTCAACAGGCAAGTTAAGTCCTCCTTCCACACAGCTTGTGAAACGTGGGTCCACTGAGTCCGCCTATGCAAAACACCCCACTTATACGGGGTAGGGATGACATGTGTTGTCGGATCCATGGGCTCACCCTCATGATCGGATCCAGAGCGCGATGAATCACTCGAAGACGAGTCAGCCATCTAATGACTATCTTAATATAAATAAATCAAAATTAAAATTAAACAAAATTTGACTTCGGTTGACAACACATTACAAATAATTATTATATCAAATTAATTAAACCCAATGTACATAACTATCAATCCTAAACCCTAAACCATAATGACTCAAACATAAACCCTAAAACTAACACCGTAAAAGACTTGAACTTCATCTGTGTATACATCTTGTCAAGACAAAATAGTCAATAAGTTTTACCAGTAACCTTTTTTTATCAAAAATAGTTGAAGACTGAAGAGGCTCTAAATCAAATAATACTTAGAAGTAAGCCTAAAAGGCTTGTGTGTAAACAATATTAAATTGTTACTAACATGTACATAGCTAACACTAACATGAACGAACTAATAAATTTTCCTACTAACATGTACGAACCTAATAATTTTGTTATTAACATGAATGAACTAATAAATTTTCCTACTAACATGTACAAACCTAATAATTTTGTTACTAACATGTACGAACCTAACATTTTAGTAACCTAATAAATTTTCTACGAACCTAACAATTTTCAACAAACCTAACATGTACGTCACTAACATGTGCACCCTAACAATTTTCTACGAACATAAAATGTACGGCGCTAACAATTCAATAATATAACATGCTAAATTATAAAATCCACTTACTTGTTGGCAGAGCTTCGATGCAAGATAAATCTACCCAAACTCTAAAGCGAACCAAGCCTAACTTTTTCACCCAAAAGGTTAAATAGTGACAATGGTAAAAAGTCATTTTTTTGTCCTTATATAGAACCCAAACACGCCTAAAATAGGCGTGTTCAACAGCCCCAAATTTCAATTTTTTTTAAAAACTGCCCCCTTTTTTGAATTATTTTTTTAATTTGTATTATTTATTTAAATTTGCCTCAAATGACATATTCACGAAAAAACTTCATCCAATATTCATTTGCATTTTCCAAAATAATGTCTTTATTTTAATTGTAGTCCCCCATGAGTAATTCAAGAGCAACCTTCATCCTTACATGTTTATCATCCAACTAGAAAATAGTTGTCCAATGTTAGGTATTTGACTTAACCATATTTAATTGTGAAACATGTGAAATTGAAAATTAGTAAGGTAAGGTTTATCTACATCATTCACTTACAACTCCATGCAAGTTGGTAATAAAACAATGCTCCATATGCATCCACTCCAACACCCAAACAAGAGAGGTGTTGCTGGAAGAAAGTTGTAATATGGTGAATCATGTACACATGATGGCCAAATATTGGGCATAAAAATATTTGCAAAATATGGTTATACATATTTACCTTAGACTAGAATTAGGGATTCCTCTTGGCGCTACAATATCCCACCCATGCATATTTAATGCTTCTATGAACATTCCTTCCATTTCATACACATATAACAGAATATGGGTTTCAGCCTAAAAATGAACCATGAGAAATGCAAGCTTATTACAATAAGTATACGAAATAAACATATAGTGGTTTAATTTAATGATTTATTAATAATTTTCACAAATAAATTTTGAAAACGGGCATTATTTTCGAAAACCATGCAACCCACCAAAATTCAGATTGTTTCTTGTCTTTCCTTGATGCTTTCATCCATGAGATTTGAGTCCAAGTGGTAATTTATTTTTCCGATCAAGGCAAAGTGTATGTGTAACACCCTGAAATTTCGATAACTGAAAATAGACATTTGATGTATTTCTTGTGTTATTTGATTATTTGATTAGTTCAGATTAGTTGAATTATTGTGTAAATTATCCTTGTGCAATTACTTAGTGTTGATGTTAAGTTTGGTGGAGTTTGTTTGAGCTACATTGAAATTGTATGATTTTGAGTTTGACCCGAAACCTATTTTAGTAAAATCACCATTCTTGATTGGTTAAGCGTTGGATTGCCTTCAAATTTTAAAGGTAGGTTCCAAACCCATATATGTAACTTTAGACCATTGAGATTGGTGAAATAACATCTTTAGCATGAGATAATATTTTTCCACTGAACCAGAAATTTTAAAATTGGGCTAGCTCGCCCAGGCGAATTTTGGCAGGCTTTTTGGCTCACCTGGGCGAGTCAAGTCGGTTTTAAAAATGTCCAGTAGCGTGAAATCTCCATTTTCATAAAAGCCTTAAGTATTTGTTTAATCGGAAAGAGTTAAACATGCATCAAAGGAGATGGTTAGAGTTTCTTAAGGATTATGATTTTGAGCTTAGCTATCATCCTGGCAAAGCCAATGTAGTGGCAATTTGAGTAGGAAATCCTAGCATGTATCTGCTTTGATGGTTAGGGAGTTGGATCTCCTAGAATAGTTTAGGGACCTTAGCCTTGCGTGTGAGGTTACCTTTAACAGTGTGAGACTAGGAGCTTTGAGTATTACTAGCGGTTTGTAAAGGGAGATCAGAGAGGGCCAGAAGTCTGATTCTTTTCTGAGGACGCAGTTAGAAGCCATAGCATCAAGGAGAGGTAGTAGTTTCCATGTGGGATCATATGGAGTCGTGAGACTTCAAGATATAATCTGTGTTCCCAATGTACCTAAGCTTAGGAAGATGATCTTGGAGGAAGGATATAGAAGTAGTCTGAGCATCCACTGTGGTGCCATCAAGATGTATCAGGATCTCAAGACAATATTTTGGTGGCCAAACATGAAGAAGGAGGTTAGTGAGTTTGTGTATGCATGTTTAGTCTGTCAGAAGGCTAAGATAGAACATCAAAGACCCTCAAGTAAGTTGCAAACCTTAGAAATACCCCAATGGAAGTGGGACAACATTTCCATGGATTTTTTTGTAGGACTACCTAAAACCTCGAGAGGTTTAGATTCTATATGGGTTATTGTTGAAAGATTGACCAAGTCTGCTCACTTTATCCCCATCAATATCAAAATTTCCTTAGAGAAGTTGGTCTCCCTGTATATTGGTGAGATTGTCAGATTACATGGTGTGTCATCTAGCATAGTATCTGACAGAGATCCTAGATTCACCTCTAGATTTTGGAGAGTTTGAACAAAGCATTAGGAACCAAGCTTGGGCTAAGTTCAGCCTATCACCCTCAAACTAATGGCTAGACTGAGCAGACCATTCAGTCTTTAGAGGACCTTTTGAGGGCATGTGTTTTGGAACAAAAGTGTAGTTGAGAGAGTTTTCTTCCATTGATAGAGTTTACCTATAACAATAGTTTTCATTCTACCATTGGCATGACTCCCTACAAAGCTCTGTATGGTAGAAGGTGTATGACAACCTTATGTTGGTTAGAACCTCGAGAGAACCTCATTTTAGGACCTGAAGTGGTACAACAAACCACTAAAAAGGTCAAGTTGATCCAAGAGAGAATGGGAACTACTCAAAGTGGGTAGAAGAGTTATCATGACAAGAGGAGCAAAGACCTAGAATTTGAGGTTGGTGATCATATATTCTTGAGAGTTACTACGTGGATTGGGGTTGGCATAGCATTGAAATCTCGAAAACTCACACATTGTTTTATTGGTCCCTTCCAAATTCTCAAAATAGTCGACCCTATAGCATATCAAATTGCATTACCTTTGTCCCTTTCTAATCTCCATAATGTCTTCCATGTGTCCCAACTCCTAAGTATGTCCATGATCCTTCTCATGTGGTCGAGTTAGATGACGTTCAAGTAAAGGAAAACTTGACATATGAAACATTGCCTTTGAGGATCGATGATCGGCAAACGAAGCACCTAAGAGGGAAAGAAATTCCCTTGGTCTAGGTAATCTGGGGAGGTACATCAGGAGAGGATGCAACATGGGAACTAGAGAGTTAGATGTGAGAAGCCTATCCAGCATTGTTTGAATCATGTAAATTTCAGGGACAAAATTTCTAAAAGGGTGGGACAGTTGTAACACCCTGAAATTTCGATAACTGAAAATAGATGTTTGATGTATTTCTTGTGTTATTTGATTAGTTTAGATTAGTTGAATTACTATGCAAATTATCCTTGTGCAATTGCTTTGTGTGGATGTTAAGTTAGGTGGAGTTTGTTTGAGCTACGTTGAAATTGTGTGATTTTGAGTTTGATCTATAACCTGTTTTAGTAAAATCACCATTTTGGATTGTTTAACTTTGGGATCACCTTCAAATTTTAAAGGTAGATTCCAAACCCATATGTGTAACTTTTGACCATTGGGATTGGGAAAATAACATCTGTAGCATGATATAATAATTTTTCACTGAACCATAAATTTTAAAATTAGGCCAGCAGCATGAAATCTCCATTTTCATGCTTCTAGTAGTAAGATTACATTTTTCCAAAAACATTAACCATGACTTATTGATTTCTTTTAAAAACATGAATAACTTTGATACTTTTAATGAAAACATGTAAGTTTGTTAATGATTATGTACATGCAATGCAAGGATCAAAATATTGGCCTCTCATACACTTAATTTAAATTACAATCTTCAAGGCATGTGAAAAGCTCAAAACATTCTTCTAAGGCATAAGTTTCATCTTCTTGTTGCTCCCCCTATATCCAACAATCTCCCCCTTTTTGGCTTTGAACATGCCAAATATTGATTGAACATATGTTTAATTTTTGAAGTGCTTTGAGGGATGAAAGATAGAAGTCTTGAACCTGTTATCCTGAAATCAAATCAGCCTCTTTGCCAAGAAAAAGTGTTAAGAGATATGCTTACATAAACATTGATCATTTAAGTTTGCTCCCCCTGACTTAGATAACTTCATCAGTTATTAATTTGCAAAACAGAACAAAACAGAGCAAAACAAATCAGTTTTCCCTTTAGATATCAATCAATTTTTCTCCCCCTATTTGGCTTATCAAAGACAAAAGGTAGCAATGCAAACAATGAGAAGTAGAAATTGAAATTTCATTAATGAAAAGGAAAAGTAGTACATTATTCAGAAAAGAAACCAAAGTAAAGCAGCAATAGACAAACAGAAATGAAAACACAAGGAACCTAAGCTAGTTTATCAAAATCATCAAGAATAAGCCTAGATTTCATCTCTTCCATAGATGAATTAGTCTCAGCTTTGTGCTCATGGTGGAGAGACAATAAAGCATCCATCTTTTGAATCATGAGTGATTCAAAAGGACTATAAGATGGTTGAGCAAGGCCTTCATCTTCTACTTCTTCCTCAGCTCCCTCTTCATTTCTAGTAGCAGGGAGTTGTTGTCCAGCCATTTGCCATCCATAAGGAGTCTCGAACATCCCAAGCTTGGTAAGATGTTTCTCTTTGATGAGGCTATTGCTGGAGTTTGTGTTGTCAACAACCTCATTAAAGACATCTACATTGAAGTAGTCAATGAACCTGGACACTAAAATAGCATAGGGAAAAGGATAATACATCAATCTTTTGTATTTAAGCATGATTTCCTCAAGGATAAGGATCCAATTCATCTGAATGGAATTTTTCATACCATACACAAGTTGTATGTCATCATCTGTGGCTTATGCATGATTTGTGGACCTAGGTGTTAAGATGTATGTGATGATATAGTGAAGAAATCTATCTTCATGAGTCATGGGGCCAATACTTAGCCTAAGCTTTAATCTCATTTGAGGATCAAGATGCATCCCCCTATAGGTCTCCACCCTATTGTAGCCTTCAGCCTCCTCTTCAAATTTCCTTTCACCATCAAAGGAAATACCAGCAACAGCTTCCCAGACTTTAGGACTGATTTCCATGGCCACTCCATTGACTTGAGACAAGATAGTCCCCTCCATGGAAAATTTAGAATAGGTGTAAAACAACTTCACTAACTCAGGGTAGAAAGTACCCTTCATCTTAACAAACTTTTTCAATCCGTGGGCTTCAATCATAGCAGGGAATTGAAAACCTTCTCTAATAAACCAGTCAAGGTCAAGGTGTTTGGGAGGGCAAATGAGTTTAGTGGCATTTAACTCCAAGTAGGTCATTTTCTCATGCTCACTAGGAAACCAATGATCTAACCTATTCACTGCAGGGTTAGAGGTTTCAACACTCTTTCTCTTAGAGGTTTTGGTTCTTTTAGGAGCAGACATAATGAATATGTGAGGAAAGACTATCAGGATAGAGTTTCTAGACTCAGAAGAAGAAGAAAAACACAGCAAAGCTTAAGGTTGAAGATGAGAATGGTGTGATTATTTCTTCAACATAGGTTGTATTTATAAATGATTTTGGGCTCCAAAGTTTAAATTTGAAATAAGTAACAGTTATTTCGAATTAACCCACTAATTTTAAAGCACAGAAGATTCAAATTTTGAATTAGGTGGTAGTTGGGCAGTTACAAATTCAAAGAAAATCTTGCAGATTTTGTAGTAACTCTATGAATAATCGATTATATGCTTATGTAATCGATTAATTCGTAGGCAAAAGTGAGTCTGCAAGGACAGTAATCAATTAATTCGAAGGTGTAATCGATTAATCTAGTGAGTGATGTAATTCAGAAGATGAAGTGTAATCGATTACAAAACTTGGTAATCGATTATTGTGGAACCCGGCCAGTTGTATACGAACTCAAGGACCCTGGCCATTTAATTCGAATCCAGGAAATCGGTAGGCTTTTAGAACCCGCTAGGTCCTTGGAGCCCGGCCTCTCTTCCACTACCACCACCAATACCAGCGAATTAGGAACCCATATGGGTTTTGGAACCCGGCTGGTTCATAGAACCCTGAAACCCGGATGGTTTTGGAACCCAGCCCGGATTGACTGCAATGTTATTAAATCTGGG
This sequence comes from Glycine latifolia, assembly GCA_013407115.1. Classification (NCBI taxonomy): domain Eukaryota; kingdom Viridiplantae; phylum Streptophyta; class Magnoliopsida; order Fabales; family Fabaceae; genus Glycine; species Glycine latifolia. Next base: position 22,611,334 of record CM023951.1, read on the forward strand.
AACCCAACAAGTGGTATATGAACCTGGCATAAACCCGACATTGGGTTGTATCTTAAAAAATGAAATAAAATGTTTAAAAAGATTTTTTACCTTGTGTAATCGATTAATTCGATGGCTTAATCGATTATTCCAGTGAAATGAAAGTTTTGTAAAATATTTTTAAGCCTGTGTTGTTGATTAATTCGATGGCTTAATCGATTATTCCAGTGAAATGCATTTTCTGGAATCATTTTCTATGAAGAATAATCGATTATCCTGGTTGTGTAATCGATTACATAAGAATAAATTTCATTCTTAACAGGTTTTCAAATTCATTTAATCGATTATTCCAGTAAGGATATCAGTATGAACAGTATTTATGCAGCACAATCATGAATTTTGAAGTACATCTGATGATTTGTCAAGTAAGATGCTATTTCAAATGGATAAGCACATAACAAGCATGCTAGCAAATGTTAGATTCATCAAGGATACCTAGCATGTTTCTAAGAATATAGAATCTATCTCTAGCCAAAGATTTAGTGAAAATATCAGCCAATTGATTATGAGTGTCAATGAAGTCAATTTTGATATTACCTTTTTGGATGTGATCTCTAAGGAAATGATGTCTTATCTCAATGTGTTTGGTCCTTGAGTGCATTATTGGATTCTTGGAAATGTTGATGGCACTTGTGTTGTCACACAGTAGGGGTATTTCTTTTAATTCTACACCAAAATCTTGCAATTGTTGCTTTAACCAAAAGGTTTTGAGCATAACAACTTCCAACATAGATGTATTCAGCTTCAACTGTTGATAAAGCAACACAAGATTGCTTCTTGCAATGCCATGAGATTAGTGAACTGCCTAGTAGGTGACAAGTTCCACTAGTGCTTTTTCTATCCAATTTGTACCCTGCAAAGTCAGAATCAGAATATCCAACTAAATTAAGTGATGTACCTTTAGGATACCAAAAACCAACTTTTGGTGTTGATTTGAGATATTTGAGGATTCTTTTAACTGCAGTAAGGTGTGATTCTTTCGGATATGCTTGATATCTTGCACACAAACACACACTCAACATAATATCTGGTCTACTAACTATCAAATACAGTAAAGATTCAATCATTCCCCTGAATTTTGACTCATCAACCTTCTTTCCTTTTTCATCTGAATCAAGATAAGTTGATGTTGCCATTAGAGTTGCAGCATCTTTGCTTTTCTCCATTTCAAACTTTTTGATCACGTCAAGGCAATACTTGGTTTGATTTAGAAATGTCTCATTCTTCATTTGCTTCACTTGAAGTCCAAGAAAGAATGATAATTCTCCCATCATTGACATTTCAAACTCATTCTGCATAGAGATAGAAAATTCTTTGCACAATAATTGATTAGTTGAACCAAAAATTATATCATCACATATACTTGAACCAATAAGATATCATTGCTTTACCTTTTGATGAACAAGGTTTTATCAACATGTCCTCTTGTGAAAGATTGTTCAAGTAGAAATTTGCTTAATCTTTCATACCAAGATCCTGGAGCTTGTTTTAAACCATAAAGAGCTTTCTTAAGTTTGAAAACATGGTTTGGATATTTGAAATCAGTAAAACCAGGAGGTTGCTCCACATAGATTTCCTCCTCAATATATCCATTTAAGAAAGCACTTTTAACATCCATTTGAAAAAGTTTAAAATCCAATAAACATGCATATGCAAGTAATAATCTAATGGCTTCCAATCTTGCAACTGGTGTATAGGTTTCCTCATAGTTAATGCCTTCCTCTTGGTTGTAACCTTTTGCAACCAATCTAGCTTTGTTTCTGACTATGATTCCATTTTCATCAAGTTTATTTCTAAAAACCCATTTAGTGCCAATAGGCTTGAGAGAAGAAGGTCTAGGAACAAGTTCCCAAACTTCATTTCTTTTAAATTGATTCAGTTCATCATACATGGCATGCATCCAATGTTCATCAATTAATGCTTGATCAATATTCTTAGGTTCAATTTGTGAAACAAAAGCCATATTACAGTAGAGATTTTTCAATGATGATCTAGTAGATACTCCCTTTGAAACTTCACCAATTATATTGTCAAGGGAGAGATCTCTTGTACTTCTCTAATCTTTTGGCTCTTGAACTGGTGCTAATTGTTTTGTTTCAACAATTGGTTCTTCCTTTTCTTTATCCATTGATCCATTAAGTTGAATGACCTCCTCCAAAGGACCTGCATCAATATCACACTTCTTTTCCTCTTTAGAGGGATTATATTCATCACAAATAACACGAACTGATTCTTCCATGCATAAGGTTCTTTTGTTGAAAACTCTATATGCTTTGCTATGTAATGAATATCCAAGGAAGATGG
>CM023951.1:22614076-22663798 GCA_013407115.1 Glycine latifolia
AAATTTCAGTTTGCAATTCTGCAATTTTTGTGACATGCCATCTAAGATTTCCTTTTAGCTTATTATTGGATTTTGCAAGCTTTTGAGCCTCTTCATGCATTTCTTGAAAAGCATCAACAACTTGATCAAATTCAGAACTTACCTCAGTTTTAGCACTTGAGGATTCATCATCTTCGTTAATTGTGGAAGTGAAACACACATTTGCTTCTTCATTTTCAGATGATGATTCAGAAGTTCTTGACTCATTGTCTTGCCAAGTTATATAGGCTCTCTTAGACTTTCCTTCTTTCTTTATCTTGTTTTCAATTTGTTTCTTTTTCAAAAAGATAGAGCATTCAAATTTAATGTGGCTAGGCTTACCACATTCAAAGCAACTGAAGTTGTTGTCACTCTTTTTGTTGTTGTTGTTCTTTGTGAACTTTCTGTTCCTATTTCTTCTCAAGAACTTGCTGAATTTTTTGACAATTAGATTCATGTTGTCCTCTTCATCTTCTTCACTTGAGTCTTCCATCTTTTCAAACCTTTGAGGATGCAGCTTTCAAGGCTATGCTTTTATGTTTCCTATTTGCATCTTCTGCATTGGTTAGCTATGAGACACTTCAAGATTTTGATGTTCAACTCTTCAGCATCAAAGATCTTTCCAAGACCAAGAAGATGATTTACTATGTGAGTAAATCTTGTTTGAAGCTGAGATATGTTTTCTGTGGAGTTCATCTTGAACATTTCATACTCATGGATTAAGGCATACTTTCTTGATCTTCTTACTTCATCTGTACCTTTATGAGTTATCTCCAACATCTCTCACATCTCCTTTGCACTTTTGCACCTAACTGTTTTAAAGAATTCATCAGAGGAAAGTGCAGAAGTAATCATATTATTAGCTTTAAAATCATATTGGACAACTCTCTTTTCAGCATCTGTTATTTCATCCCATTCTTTGGGAATCATATCATTACCAACAGTTTTTATAGGAATCAAAGGACCTTTTTCTATTGCATTCCAAGCACCTGGGTCATTTGATTGAATAAAGATTTGCATTCTATTTTTTCAAAAACTGAAGTGCTCTCCTTCAAAGATCGGAGGATGATTGAGGGAGGCACCTTCCTTGAAGGTAATTTGTGTGGTATTCATTTTCTTTTTAAAGAAAGATAGTGATCTTGAATAACACTCAAGAACCTGCTCTTGATACTAAATGAAAACAATAGGAATACCCACAATAACCAAGAGGGGGGTGAATTGGTTTAGACTTGGCCTTTTAAAAATTTATTTATAAAATCAGAGTAAAAGGATCTTAATCACTTTTAAACCAAGAATGCTTCTAATCAATCAAACCACTCAGCCCAAGAAATCAATTGTTTAAAACAGGACTTGTTGAGTAATGATAATAATACCAAGAACAAATGAACAAGATAACTAGTAGAGATTGAGAAATAGAAAATCAACACAAGAATTTATGCTGGTTCACTTCTCAAGAGAAGCTACATCCAGTTTCTTCTAATCAACACTAGATTAGAGTTCCACTATTATAAATTTCAGTTCTTACAAGCTCTACAACAATCACTCTTTATCAACCCTAGACAAAGAAAAGAAATCTAAAACCCTATTAGACTTCTAGTGATCAAGAACTAGAGAACACTACTTTGTTCTTTCCCTAGAGAACACTACTCTAGCACAAGCTTCAAAGAATCCTTTACAATAGCTTCAAATAACCAAAAATACAAAAACAACTTTACAACCAGAGAAAATGGAGAGAAACAACCTGATGATCCAATGAATATAGATGCATATGGTTTACCAATCAGAATTGTATTGCAGAAAAGGATTTCAGAACATGCTCTCCAAAACTGCTTTGAAAAACTCTTGCCCAATAAATCATTCAAAATCCATGAAGATTAAAGAGTGGGACAAGAACTTAGTTAACCCAGAAAATCACTTTCTAACTTTGAGAAGGCTAGTGTATATTCAAAAAATTTGAAGTATTCCAGTTACTAAAACAGACAAGCCTTCATTCAATTTATAACATCTTTTTGTAACAGACTGTAATCAATTACAATGCACCCAATAATCGATTAAATGGCTTATGTAATCGATTAAATTGTCTTTTTAATCGATTAAATTGTTCATGTCTTCATTCTAGGTTTTATAACGAATAGAATAATCGATTAAACCGAGTTGTAATCGATTAAAGTAGTGAAGTACATTTTGAAGCAAGCTTGTGTAATCGATTACAATGTTTGGTAATCGATTAAAGCAGTGAGGCAAGCTTTTATTTTTTACTATGTAATTGATTACAAGAATCATGTAATCGATTAAAATGTTCATCATGGCTTCTCCTGATTTAAAACGAAGCAAATAATCGATTAAAATGTTGTGTAATCGATTAAAGCAGTAAGATTACATTTTTCCAAAAACATTAACCATGACTTATTGATTTCTTTTAAAAACATGAATAGCTTTGATACTTTTAATGAAAAGATGTAAGTTTGTTAATGATTATGTGCATGCAATGCAAGGATCAAAAGATTGGCCTCTCATACACTTAATTTAAATTACAATCTTCAAGGCATGTGAAAAGTTCAAAACATTCTTCTAAGGCACAAGCTTCATCTTCTTGTTGCTCCCCCTATATCCAACAAAATCAATGGGGATGTTTGTATTGCTTCGCATACAAAGACTAGTATCACATGTTGCTTTCACGAGTCGGTGGTGCCTTTGTTGAAATACAACAAACCACACTAGAAGGGGGATTGAATAGTATGTTAGACAAAATCTAAAACCTTTTCACAATGGAAGATGTTATAATAAATAAGTTTATAAAATCCCTCGTCCAGTGACAAGAGGTGGATTGTCGTCTAATGAGATGCAAAACTTATCTTTTATTAGAAAACCTCGTGTGCAGAGTGTGACAATAATGGACAATGAAATATTTAATAAGCTAATGAAGAGCAGTAAAAATATTTTGTTTTATACTGGTTCACTCAACCTGAGCTACGTTCAGTTCTTATTTACCAACCAGTAAAAGATTCTACTGATCAACCTTGATTACAACAAGTATTATTTCCTGCCACTTCTAGATTAGAAGTATTCTCAAGGCCATTCGTGGCACAACCCTTAGATTCCCTCTGAATCTAAAAACACCCAAGTATTATTTTGTCACTGAGTCACTCTTGCCTTTCACAAACAGAAGTTTGATATAGAATCAGAGATTCTTTACAACACTCATAGAGTGGATTTACAATAAGGTTCTTATCTCTAACTAATACTACTACAAATGATGGACTTTCTTAAGCTCAATGTGTTTCTCAACAAGTGTTTTTCTTTTCTCTCGTTTCTTGATTCATGACTCTGTTGAGTTTAAAGGAAGTTGCAAGAGGAATTGAACCAAGGTTGAAGACTTGATTATGTTTTAGCTTTTTACATGCCTAATCATTTTGAAGGCATTTGTAATTTGTTTAAGTGGTTCAAGTTAAATGCCTTGTGATCTTTCATTAGTATGTGTATTCTCATTATCATGTATACATGGTTTTTAAGTTTCAAAGAAATCAAATGGTTTTACAAGAAGATAAGTTCTCAAAGGCTAAGTTTTTTAAAAAAGCAAATCTTACTGCTTTAATCGATTACACAATCAAATTAATCGATTAAAGACATTCAAACTATTCTGGAAAAGCCTTGAAGAATAGTTTAATCGATTATTGGTTTCTTGTAATCGATTACACAGTATTTTATGAAAAACCATGCATCATTGGTTTAATCGATTACCTTCTTTTGTAATCAATTATCTGAATTCATTTTTTATGATGTTGTTCTGGTTTAATCGATTACTGTATGGTTTAATCGATTATTCTATTCATGAAAACATTTCCAGAAAGCTGATGAACAGTTTAATCAATTATCTAGTTACTTTAATCGATTACATATGGAAATTTAATCAATTACACTAGCGGATTAATCGATTATTGTCAGTTAATTCTGTGTTATATAAAGCTTGGTGAGTCTTTTTCTTATAAATAGACATTGAATGTTTTACTCTGAAGGAGAGTGACTTACCCAAAAGTTTCTAAGCTTTCAAAAGTGCCTAAAATACTGTTTTACTCTGAGTTCAAACAACATCTTGTGTGCTCAAGATTTCTGAGTTTTTTTAGAGAAGATGTTTTAAAGAAAGAAGGTTTTCAAGATTGTGTTTCTGTGCTATTATCCTTTACAACCTAAAGAGTGTGGTAATCTCATTTCATTTCATTCATTCATACATGAAAGATCTCAGGTTGTGTTTATCTTGAACCTATCTTTTTAGAAGTTCTAACATTTTCTGTTGTATTGTGATATATCAATTGGTTTCTTTTCAAGCATACTAGAGTAGGGTTCTCTAGATTTGGGATTCTGAGAAGGGTTCTCATTATCTTGTGATTTGTATTCTAATAGGGTTTTAGAATCAGTATCTTTGTCTAGTATTGATAAAGAGGTCACTTGTAAACTGCTTGTAAAAGTTTCTTTGATATAGTAAATACTCTAACCTAGTGTGGGTTGGAAGCAACTGGATGTAGCCTCCAAGGTTGAGAGGTGAACCAGTATAATTGCTTTGTGTTCTGTTTAGACTTTTGTATGTTTCATTAGATGTCTTTGTGAAGTCAAGTATTATTATCAAAGAAACATTTTTCTGTCATTGCTTTCATAACTAAGGTTGATCTTGGGTGAAGAAAGATTTCTGAATTTGATAAAGGTGAACTTGTGATACGATCCTAAGTTTTAATTCCGCAATTTGTTTTAGAAATTTTTAAATTTCCAGTTTGAACCAATTCACCCCCCCTCTTGGTTCATTTGCAGTATATTCATTGTGTTTTCAATTGGTATCAGAGCTGGTTCTTGAAAGATATTCAAGATCACTTTCTTTTTAAAAGAAAATGAATACTACTCAAATAGCATTTAGAGTGGGAGCTTCTCTCAATCGGCCACCAATGTTTGAGGGTGAGCATTTTAGTTTTTGGAAAAATCGAATGCAAATCTTTATTCAATCTAATGATCCCGGTGCATGGAATGCAATTGAAAAAGATCATTTGGTTCCTATGAAAACTATTGATAATAAACTGGTTCTCAAAGAATGGGATAAAATGACAGATGCAGAAAAGAGGATTGTGCAATATGACTTTAAAGCAAAAAATATGATAACATCTGCTTTGTCTTCTGATGAATTTTTTAGAACTGTGAGATGCAGGAGTGCAAAAGAAATGTGGGAAATGCTAGAAGTAACTCATGAAGGTACTGATGAAGTCAGAAGATCAAAGAAGCATGCCTTGATTCATGAGTAAGAAATGTTCAAAATGAACAATACAGAAACCATTTCTCAGCTGCAAACAAGATTCACACATATTGTCAATCATCTTCTTGGCCTTGGGAAGACCTTTGATACTGAAGAATTGAATATCAAAATCTTGAAGTGTCTCACAATGCCATGGCAACCAAAAGTCACAGCTATCAAGGAGTCAAAAGATCTATCCAAGATATCCATGGCTGCATTGTTTGGTAAGCTACTTGAATATGAAATTGAAATGTCACAACTAACCAATGCTGAAGATGCAGAAAAGAAACATAAGAGCATAAGTTTGAAAGTTGCATCATCTAAGGTTGAAATAAAAGAAGATTCAATTGAAGAAGATGAAGATGACTGTAACGCCTCGTTTTACTATCTTGTATTTTATTGATTTTGAATGAAAATTTCTTCTCTACTTGCTTTAAAATTATCTTAGTTATAAACTTCACGGAAAATTCTTTTCTTCTTGCTTAAAATAATTCATGGGAAAGGTATTAACCATCAATATTGTAAACATGTTCGTTCGAAGTTCAAAATAATAAAATACAGTCCAGAATACAATCCAACATAATATACAGACTGATCTAAAGTCTAGTACAAATTACACATCATAAGGACAATTACAAAAGATAAGCCATCAAAGTATCTTCATCATCTCTTCTTCTCAACCATCTGCTGCTATGCTTTACTGTTCCCCTGCTCGCCCAAATAAATTGAGGTCATCGCAGGTGTCAACCACAGACACAAAGCATAGGATAAGTTTATGATAAACATAGTTTAAATAAAAGAATATATCCATAACTGACCATAATAACATTCATAAGACAAGATGCATGATAGATGCATGATTCTTTATTTAGATGATGCATGACTCTCTCGTCTTCTCAAATGGTACCATAGTCAAGATAGCCCCACCCTCTCTCAGTGGTACGAACTTATCCATTCAGTCAGGGTAGCCCAGTGTCGCGATAGGAAGGTCACCTCCATCCATGTGATCATCATGGTGGTGTGGTCCTCACTGTCTCAACTATCCCCCAGCTCAGATTCCTCTTGTCTGAACGCATGGACTCAGTTAAGCTATCTGACACACCTCCTCTTGAGGTAAATCACACGGTTTAACCCCCGCCAGGTATATGCATGCATGAATGATTCTCTTTTATCTCATATTTTCTCTTTAATATTACTCTTCACTTTATATCTCATATGCGTCAAAGTTCAATATATTTGCAAACTCATGGAATATGCTTATTAAACAACATATATACCTTCTTCCAACAATCACATAAAACTGTATAAAAGCACTCAAGCATACAATCATAGTTCAACTCCATAAATTTTTCAAAGACAAGGCATATAACTCAAGCACTTATTCAAACAAACAATTCTTAAACTATCTTTATCACAAAGCTTCAAAAGACATCTTGAAACCCATAAGTAGTTATAACACACTCAATAACCCAAGGATTCCAACACTTCCATCATCTTTGTCTCTTTGAAAAATTTCATCAAACACATGGTAGGCAAGCTTGGCTTTATAGATTACTTTAAAGAAAGCTATACTTTAACTATATTTAACATTAATTTTTATAAAGTTCAATATGATAGGCATGCTTTCAACATAATTCTCGCATAAAATAGACATGCTCAAGGATTTATAGAACAATATATAAACACCCAAATTTTAGTACAACATTCCATTATGTAACTACAATTCAAATCAACTATTTTCTTAAAGATAGTCATACTACATATAGTTTCAAGTTATTTCTTCAAACAATCATTCATTAAGCTAAAACCAAGTCACTTATTCAAATAATCATTCATTTAACAATCTTTTATCTCTTTGAGGCATTTCATCGAACACATAATATGCAAGGCTTAGTTTCTTATGAAAACAATTAAGAATCTTAACATAATTAATATTCAAACTTTATTTATCATAAACTTCCCATACCTTGCTTTTTCTTCTCAAAACTTGACTTCAATCTTCTAAGTGCTCCTAGTTCCATGTGAGATTTCAAGGCTTAGGTTTGCTTTTAGTTTTTGAAAGTGGAAAGGTGAAAAGGATGTAGGAATTAAAGAAATGAAATATGAAAGGAATGAAAGGGATGTTGCACGTTCACTTCCCTTGGAGAAAGCTTGAAATTTTTGGTCCATTCACTCCTTTATATAGGTTAGATGAATTGTTTAACAAGTCTTTCCATGAAAATATCACTTAGGTCATTATGACCTTGCTTTACAAATGGTCCAATGGCAAAAATCCTAGCTTTTCCACCATCCAAGTGTCCCTTTTCTTGAATTTTCTTAACAATTCTCCACTCTTCTTGATTGTACACGTGGAGTAGGCTTTGTTTTAGGTAAAATCTTCACTAATACTCCTTCCTTCACGTGGAGTAGCCAAATTTTAAGGAAACTTTGTGCTTTTCTTCATTCTTGAATTTTCCCCAAAACCCATTTTAGTAAAATATTGATTATGGATTTTTTAACCGTTGGATCTCCTTAATATTTTAAAGGTACACTACTATCTCATATATCTAACTTTTGACCGTTGGGATTGTTGAAATAATGTCTAGATCTGTCCACGTGTTCTACCAAAGCAGACAAGAGAATATTTGCTTCAAAAATCTTCTTAAGCTAATCCTACACCATACAAGTGTCTTGTCACTTGTTTCCATCCCATAGCTCCCTTTACAAGTGGCTTATCTTGAAAGTTCTTGCCTCTTCCACTCCATTTATTCACGTGAACTTGCAAGCTTAGGGAAAGAATACAACTTTTTCTTTAAAACTTCAAAGTTGTCACTTTGTAAATTTCATAGAAATTTTATTCTAAGGTGCCTTGTCACAAAATATCTCAATAATCTGCTATCTAAGAGTATTCTTGTCATTTCCAAAATATCCAAGGGTATTTATGTAATTTTTCATCTTAAAATATCTTTCTAAAATATCTAGGGCACTTTTGTAATTCTCAAAATATCCAAGGGCATTATCGTCCTTTTACCCTCAAGGGCATTTTTGTCATTTCTAATTTACGGTAAGGGCAATATGGTCATTTTTTCCAAATATTTCCGTAATGTTTCTAATTGATATTTCACCCACATAATCAAATCTTCCCTAACTTAAGACTTTCATAAATATCTATTGAACTATAGTTATGGATATTTTGGGGTGTTACAATGACAACATGAATCTTATTGTCAAAAAGTTCAGCAAATTCATGAGAAGGAACAAAAATAGAAAATTCAAAAAGTTCAACAACAACAACAACAAAAAGAATGACAGCAACACCTCCACCAACTTTACATGCTTTGAATGTGGAAAGCCTGGACACATCAAATCTGAATGTCCAATCTTCTTAAAGAAACAACAAGGTGAGAGGAAGATTAAGAAGGAAGGAAAGCCAAAGAAAGCCTACATTGCATGGGAAGATAATGAATCAACAAGTTCTGAATCAAGCAGTGAGAATGAAGAAGAAGCAAATGTATGCTTCACTTCAACTTTGAGTGATGATGACTACTCAAGTGCTGAATCTGAGGTAAGCTCTCAATATGATAACATTGTTGATGCTTTTCATGAAATACATGATGAGGCTCAAAGGCTAGCAAAGGCAAATAATAAGTTGAAAGGAGATCTAAGATGGTATATCACCAAACTTGCAGAAATGCAAAGTGAACTTTGTAAGTTGAAAGAGGAAAATGAAAAATTTCTTTCAAGTTACAAGGCCAATGGTTGTATATGTCCTTCTTCCTCTTCTAAGGCAGAAAAATGTAAATTGTTACAAGATGAGTTTGATGATTTCAAAAGACGCCAAGGAGAAAAGTATATGTTACTTCTTTCAGAAAATAACTATTTGGTTGTTCTTTTGAGAAGGCTGTACAGAGGTAATGCAACTTGGCTGAAATGTTAAGTGTGCAAAAATATGTTGGAGATACTTCTGGTTTGGGATACAAACATGGTTCAAAATCTAGTGGAAAAACCACATTTGTACCACCAAAACAGAAGAATCAGAGGAGTTTTTATAAATCAAAGTTCAATCAAAATGTTTACTTTGAAAGATCATCTACAATTGTAACTTGTAACTATTGCATGAAAAAGGTGTAAGGAAGGGCCATGAAGCCCGAAGGCATGTGAGAAAAACAAAAAAAAAAAATTTCAAGCGGAAACACACATACCACACAAGAATCATTCTTTAGGACATAGATGTTACCTTGTTTATATTCGTAACTTAATGATCAATGATAGGCTTGAAGATACAAGCCCTCTAATGTTGATCCACACCACTTCTTGTCAAGACTCAAGAACACTTCTTGAAGACCACCAACCAACACCAAAGCAGGCAGGCTAGGCACACCAATGGAGAGGAAGAAGATTAGGTTTCAAAGTGTTTTTTTTACTTATCTAAGAGACTCACCAATAGATGATATTGGTGGCTGAATTTTCTGTCAAAACTCACACAAGGGCACGTGAAAGTGGAGGAAGGTAGATAGTTTTTTTTTTAAAAAAAAATAATTAGAGAACTATGATCACAATAGCACACTTTATAGAAGAGTTTGAGTCAGATTTTTTTAACAAAAAAATTTGATTATGAAGCATCCCACACGTGAAGAAAAGATAGAGTTGTATTTCAAAAATTGCTAACAACCTTCTATCATATCCTCCTAAGACCAAGTCAATTACTTGGGAATTATTTTGCCAAATAATAATTAAATATCAGTCGTATGTAAGCCCCATAATCAGCTCTCAAACTTCTTCCTAAAATCTAGGACATGATCATGATAAGATGCTAGTTGAATTCAAATTCAAATCTAGCTCTTATCTTCTCCTTTTGATATGAAACTAACTACTATAGTTAATTCAAATATTTAAATTCAAAATTTAAATTATCAAATTTAAATATTAGATAATTAATTTAACTATTTAAATTAATTAATAATGTCTTGGACTATCCAAGCCCATTAACTCCATTCATGCGCCCCTCTCTCTTTAAGATAGGTATCCAAACTCTTTCTTGGGCCAACAACCATTATTAGGCCCAAAACCTTTAATGCTATAATGTCATGACAATAAAGTGTTAGTGTGTGACCCATTAGGCCCAACATAGCTACTGACATAAATGAGTTTGGGCCCAACAAGGCCACTACTCATGTAATGACAACACTAGCAATGCTTTGTTGCCCCAGAACTAGTTAGGTAAATGACAAGATCATCCTATTAAATCTATTTGGTTTCTGTATGTATTTCCTTTCGTCTCAGTTACCTTCCCATAAAACCTAAGTAAGGAAAAGTATCAGCCCTTGCGGTCTAGGGTAAGCTTTAATACGAAATAGGGAGTCTCCAAGTTTACTGACTCTAAAGGCAAATCATCTGACGATTTCTTTTACTATGCATAGATTCCCGAGTCCCATAAATGTCATCCCAAATTCTCCGATTTACAAATAACCTAATCTCTCACAGAGATTTGACGAATTCCTTCAGCTGGTCACCCTAGACTCGTGTTCTTCCAGGACATGCCCAAAAGTATACCTATGTGTCTCCCTATTTCAGGCAGACGAGGTATACAATCAAAGCATGTCTTCTAGAACACAATCTAGGTGAAAACTTCTGGTCTAAGGAAAGACACACCCAAATAATAAGAGACTACTCTAATGATACTATCTGTGAGATTTCCTCATAGAGTCTCTTTGTGGGTCCGTTCAGTGTGAGCTATACCCTTATAGGTCCACCCACGACTTTAGCTAAGACATCTCCATGTTTGTAGCTCATGAGGTCTTTACCTTGTATCTGCATACAAGTAGTTAAGCCGTGCTAGTCTTACCCGAAATCACTGATCCCTATTCTCAGTGTCTCTAGACTAGGAACTTAAAATTTAGGAGTAGACATCTGGTATCCTTGAATCCTCATGATCGTGATCCCATCACTGATACTCAAGAGATACCTATTCTATTCCAAGGGTTTTATTCAGTTACTCATATATTAATAATGATATCGAGACAGAATATGAAACAAGATAAAGAGCGCTTATAATTTATTCATAACAATATGAAAAGTACATATACGTCCTAATCTAATGAAAAGATTGTCTCTAGGACATCCATATACTAACATTATCTTGGGTTGATAAAGGGAGACATTGTAATTGATTGTAAGAACATAAAATTATAATAGTAGAACTCTAACCTAGTGTTGGTTGGAAGAAAACTGGATGTAGCTTCTAGTGTTGAAGTGAACCAGTATAAATCTGATTGTGTCTTGCTTCTTTATCCCTTGACTCATTTTATTCATTGTGTTCTTGATTAAATTGCTTGACCAATTATATAATTTTTGATTCATTGAATTCGGCTGAGCTACTTGATTGAATAAAGTTTCTTGGTTTTGAAAAGTGATAAAGATCCTAGGAACTCTGACTTTGAATAAAGAAATTTTTAATTTACCAAGGTCTAACCAATTCACCCCCCCTCTTGGTTAAGTGTGAGATATTCATATCATTTTCAATTGGTATCAGAGCTGGTTTTTGAAAGTTACTCAAGATCACTATTTTCTTTTCAAAATGAATACCTCACAAATAACTTTCAAGGAAGGTCCTTCTTTAAACAGACCTCCTTTGTTTGAAGGGGAGAATTTCAGTTTTTGGAAAAATAGGATGAAGATCTTTATTCAATCAAATGACCAAGGTGCTTGGAATGCAATAGAAAAAGGTCCTGTGGTGCCCATCAAAATAGTTGGTAATGACATGATTCCCAAAGAATGGGATGAGATGAATGATGTTGAGAAAAGGGTTGTTCAATATGATTTTAAGGCTAAAAATATGATAACCTCTGCACTTTCTTCTGATGAATTTTTTAGAACAGTTAGATGCACAAGTGCTGTGGGAGATGTTAGAGATTACTCATGAAGGAACTGAAGAAGTCAGAAGATCAAGGAAGCATTCATTGATCCATGAGTATGAAATGTTTAAGATGAACACAAATGAAAGCATTTCCCAGCTCCAAACAAGATTCACACACATTGTCAATCATCTCTTGGGACTTGGAAAGACTTTTGATGTTGAGGAACTAAACATCAAGATCTTGAAGTGTCTCACTAGATCTTGGCAACCAAAGATGACAACAATCAAGGAATCCAAGGACTTGTCCAAGATTTCAATGGCTGCACTCTTTGGTAAGTTACTTGAATATGAATTAGAATTGTTCAAATAACTTGCGTTGAAGATGCAGAAAAGAAAGGCAAAGGAATTGCTCTAAAACCTGCAACATCTAAAAAGGAAAAAGAAGAAGAATCAAGTGATGAGGAAGACGAAGAGAACATGAACTTGATAGTAAAAAGGTTCAGCAAATTCTTGAAGAAGAATAAGGGCAAAAGATTCTCAAGGAACACCAAGAACAACAACAACAGCAACAAGAAGATTGACAGCAACTTTACATGCTTTGAATGTGGGAAACCTGGCCACATTAAGACTGAATGCTCAATCTACTTGAAGAAGCAACAAGGAGACAACAAAATGAAGAAGGATGGAAAAGCTAGAAAATCCTATATAGCTTGGGAGGACAATGATTCAACAACCTCTGAATCCTCCACTGAAATTGAGGAAGCAAACATGTGCCTTACCTCCATTGTCAATGAAGATAATGATGATCTCTTAGATGAAGAAGATGAGGTAAATTCTGAACTTGATCAAGCTATTCTTGCTTTTCAAGAGATGCACAAAGAGGCTCAAAAGCTTGCAAGATCTAACAATAAACTTAAAGAGAATATCAAAGAACATCTTGCAAAAATCTTAGAATTGCAAACTGAAATTTGCAACTTGAAAGAAGAAAATGAGAAACTTGTTTCAAGTTACAAATTAAATGGTTGTGTATGTGCCTCTTCCTCTACAAGTGTTGACAAATATGATATGTTGCAACAAGTTTTTGATGAGTATAGAATAAACCAAGAAGAGAAATATATGCAGCTTCTTTCTAAGAACAATGATTTGATTGATATCTTACAAAAGCTCAACAAGGGAAAATGTGATTTGGATGATATGTTGAGTGCTCAAAAACATGTTGGAGATACTTCTGGATTGGGGTATAAAAAGGGTTCTAAAAATGCCCAAGAGACAATATTTGTGACCCCAAAACAGAAGAATAAAAGGAGATCAAGAGTCAATCAAAATGTTTTCTTCAGAAAATCTTATAAAGCGGTTGTTTGTAACTGTTGTATGGAGAGAGGACACACTTCTTATAAATTTTTTGCAAGAAGGTTCTATGTACCAAATGGTGAATGCATTTGGGTTGAAAAGAAAAAGAAAGCCACTAACCCCTTTGGACCCAACTTCAATTGGGTACCTTCTCCTATGAATTAATTTGAATTGTGCAGGTATGTCTTAGAGCAAGAACTTCTTTGTGGTATCTTGATAGTGGCTGCTCAAGACATATGACGGGTGACAAGTCTTTGCTCACAAATCTTGTTCATAAAGATGGAGGCTTTGTCACTTATGGAGATAACAACAAGGGTAAGATAATTGGTGAAGGCAACATTGGAGATAGCATTAACACCAAGATAAGCAATGTTCTGTATGTGGATGGTTTGAAGCACAATCTTCTAAGCATAAGCCAATTATGTGACAAAGGTTTTAAAATTTCATTCAATGAGAATTGTTGTATGATTTGTGATAGCCAAAATAGTTAAGTAGTTCATATAGGCAAAAGGAAAGGTAATATCTATCTACTTTCTATTGACCATGCATTCTTTCACAAAACTTCATGCTTAATGAGTAAGTTAGATGAATCTTGGTTGTGGCATAAGAGAGCTAGTCACATCAACATGCACCATATAAACAAGCTTATTAAAAAGGACTTAGTAATTGGTTTACCAAAACTCAAATTTGAAAAGGACAAACTTTGTGATGTTTGTCAAAAGGGGAAACAAACTAAAATCTCTTTTCAAAGCAAAAATATTGTTTCCACCTCTAGACCACTTGAATTGCTACACATTGATTTGGTTGGGGCTTCTAGAACTATGAGTTTGGGTGGCAATTATTATGGACTTGTAATTGTTGATGATTACTCTAGATATACTTGGACTATGTTCTTGAAATCCAAAAGTGATGTTTTCCAGGCTTTTAGAAAACTAGCCAAAGTTGTTCAAAATGAGAAAAGCAACAAAATCGTCTCAATAAGAAGTGATCATGGTGAGGAATTCCAAAATGAACATTTTGAAAACTTTTGTGAAGAAAATGGAATTAACCACAATTTTTCAGCTCCAAGAACACCTCAACAAAATGGTGTTGTGGAGAGTAAAAATAGATCCCTTGAAGAAGGTGCAAGAACACTTCTCAATGAGACAAATTTACCAAAATATTTTTGGGCTGATGCAATTAGTATAGTTTGCTATACTTTGAATAGATTTCTCATAAGGCCTATTTTGAAGAAAACCCCTTATGAGCTGTACAAAGGCAGAAAACCAAACATCCCTCACTTGAGAACCTTTGGCTGCAAGTGTTTTGTGTTAAATAATGGGAAAGAATCACTTGGAAAGTTTGATGCAAAGGCTGATGAAGCTATATTTTTTGGATATTCATTACAAAGTAAAGCTTATAGAGTTTTCAACAAAAGAACTATGTGCATGGAAGAATCTGTTCATGTAATTTGTGATGAATCTAACCCCTCAAGAGAGGAAAAGAAATGTGATTTAGATGTAGGTCCTATGGAAGAAATTACCCAGCCTACTAAAGAAAAGGGAGAACCAAGTGCTGTAACAATTCCATCAACACCTAATCAAGAGCCAAAAGAATGGAGAACAACAAGAGATCTCTCAATTGATAACATCATTGGTGAAGTTTCAAAGGGAGTTTCTACTAGATCCTCATTAAAAGATCTCTGTTGTGACATGGCTTTTGTATCACAAATTGAACCAAATAGTATTGATCAAGCATTATTAATGAACATTGGTTAATAGCAATGCATGATGAGTTGAATCAATTCAAAAGAAATGAAGTTTGGGAGTTAGTCCCTAGAACATCAACTCATAAACCTATTGGCACTAAATGGGTTTTTAGAAATAAGCTGGATGAAAGTGGAATCATAGTAAGAAACAAAGCTAGATTGGTTGCTAAAGGATACAACCAAGAGGAAGGCATTGACTATGATGAAACTTATGCTCCAGTAGCCAGATTAGAAGCCATTAGGTTATTGCTTGCATATGCTTGTTTGATGAATTTCAAATTGTTTCAAATGGATGTCAAAAGTGTTTTCTTAAATGGATACATTGAAGAGGAAGTCTATGTAGAACAACCTCCTGGATTTATTGATTATAAACATCCAAACCATGTTTACAAACTAAGAAAAGCATTGGATGGTTTGAAACAAGCACCTAGATCTTGGTATGAAAGATTAAGTAAATTTCTGGTTGAACAATCTTTCATAAGAGGTCAAGTTGATAAAACCTTGTTCATAAAAAGAAAAGGAAATGATATACTATTAGTTCAAATTTATGTAGATGATATAATTTTTGGTTCAACTAACACATCAATGTGCAAAGAATTTTCAGTTACAATGCAGGGAGAATTTGAGATGTCAATGATGGGTGAACTCACATTCTTTTTGGGACTACAAGTCAAGCAATTAAAGAGTGGAACTTTCCTTAGTCAATCAAAGTACTTACTTATATGAGAATACATCAGTTGAGTAATTAGAAGTAATTCAAGTTACTAATCAATCAAAGCATAGAAGGAAGGAA
Organism: Glycine latifolia; assembly: GCA_013407115.1. Taxonomy (NCBI): domain Eukaryota; kingdom Viridiplantae; phylum Streptophyta; class Magnoliopsida; order Fabales; family Fabaceae; genus Glycine; species Glycine latifolia. The sequence goes on from CM023951.1 coordinate 22,630,095, forward strand.
TCATAGGGGGTTGCGCTTAACTACAATCATCTCTCACTACTGCAGTAAAATCAAATTAACATTCGCTTACAATCTTGTTAAATTTCTGTCATTTTGATTACGTTACTTAAATACAACTCAACAAATTCTCTCAACTTACTATTTGTCTTCCAATTTCTAAGATGTTAAGTTGACATAAAATTGCATTCAATCCCTGTGGAGACGATACTTGACTTACTCGCTTTATTACTTGAAACGAATGGTACACTTGCCGAGTCCGCAACAATAAGAACTGCTCATTCTGCATAATTCACTGTAATAATTGATTATGTGTCAGAATAATCGATTAAAATCACTTAAAGAGCCATTGGGAATGAAATTTTAGCTCAGGTAATCGATTACATAAGCAAAATAATCGATTATTCTTCATAGAATTCCTTTTCAGAAAATACATTCCACTGTAATAATTGATTAAATCAACGAAATAATCGATTACATAAGCTTCCAAATATTTTACAAATTATCACTTCCACTGGTATAATCGATTACTTTACGGGATAATCGATTAAAATGCTTTGAAACTCATTAAAAACTGTCTTCACACTGTGATAATCGATTACATATGAGGGTAATCGATTACAATGCTTCTTCCTCAACCATACTGATATGAAATAATCGATTAGCTTACGAATTAATCGATTACTGTAAGTTTTAAAACTATTTTTTATGAAGAATTAATCGATTACACGTTGAATATAATCGATTAAATATAGAGTTACTGCAACCTTGCATGTTTTTCTTGGAAATTGTAACTGCCCAACCATATCTAATTCGAATTTAAACCTCATTGCAGTGCCTTAACCACTTCTAACAGCTATATTTTTGAATATTTGAACAATAGAAGCCTCAAATTAGTCTATAAATAAGAGCCTTGCATCCATGGAATACTTTGCACCAAAACCTCTTCTATCTCTTACTATTTTTTTCTGAGTGTTCTTTGCGATGTGTATTTAGAAAATCCTTACATAAGATGTCTACCCCTAAAAGAGTTCGGACTGGTAAAAGAAAAGTTGGTGAATCCTCATCCAATCCTCCTCCTCCTCCAAATAGACTTGACATTTGGTTCACAAACGAAACAGACAAAATGAACTATCTTCAGTGCTCTACCACAAAACTTGTTTGCTCACCCAAATACCTAGACCTGACCTGGTTTATAAGGGAAGGTTTTCAATTCCTTGCTTATCTAGAAACCCAAGGTCTTAGGATTTTTTTAGAAATGAAGGGTACCTTTTACCCTGAACTGGTAAAGGTTTTCTATACCTGTGCCAAGGCTTCCATGAATGGTACCATGAAATCCAAGGTGAAGGGTGTCACTATGGAAATCACCCATGAAGTCTGGGAATCAGTTGCTGGTCTTGTATGTGAGGGTGCAAGAAAATTTGATGAGGACCCAGAGGGTTACAACAAGCTAGACACCTATAGGGAAATGTTACATGACCACCCCCATATGCAAATCAGAAATAGATTGGGTACTGGGCCAATGACCCCTGAGGATAGATTATTACACTATATTATAACCTATATGTGCTAACTCCCAGGGCAACTAATCATGCCCAAGCTATTGATGAAGACCTACAATTGGTGTATGGTCTGAAGAACTCCATTCCTATGGATTGGGTTCTAATTGTTGAAGAAATCATGCTCAAGTCAAAGAGGCTTGTCAATTATCCTTTTCCATACCCTGTCCTAGTCTCTAGGTTCATAGATTACTTCAACATTGATGTAACAAATGAAGTTATGGACCACACCAACTCCAGTACCAGTCTCATCCAAAGTAAGCATCTCACCAAGCTTGGCATGATGAAGACACCACAAGGATGGGTGATAGCAGGTCCACAACCAGTGCCTCAACCTCCTGCTGATGCTGGTGTTCAAGAAGAAGCTTCTGAGGATGAAGAAGGGGACCCCAATCAGCCCATGTACACCCAGTTTGAATCATTGATGCTGCAAAAGATGGATGGGCTTCTTCAAATGCATCATGACTTTAGAGCTGAGACTAGTGTCTCCTTAGATGCAATAAAAAATAGGCTAGATACTATAGAGGCCACTTTAGAAGCGGATGATTCTGTTTCTTTCTAAAAAGGCCTATGCTTGTTTAGTTTGTTTTACTCTGTTTTGCTTTATTTTGTGTTTATTATGTAATGGTTCCTCCTTAATGATATAGACTTCCATTATGTTTCTCTGTGCGCTTTACATTTTTGTATTTAACAAGCCAAATAGGGGGAAAAATAATTGATTTTGGACAAGCTCTGCATACTACTCTGTTTATCCCTTTTTTTGTTCCAAATTGTGCCCAAATTTTGAGTTGAATGGATTGTGTAATTTGGGGGGAGTTGAGTACTTAAAATGAACCTATTAAGCACATAAAACATGTAAATGAATGTTGAATGAATCACAGATGCTTTTAACACTTGTTATTGGCAAAAGAATTGGAAATTTTTCAGGTTTGTGAAGCTCAAGCTTTTCCCAATTTGATTCCTCAATTAACTTCAAGACCAACTGGAAATCAATTGAAGATTTGGCATGTTCAAAGCCAAAAAGGGGGAGATTGTTGGATTCAGGGGGAGCTAGTTAAAGAATGCAAATGAACTTTGATTCAAGCATTGGTTTTGAGCCTTCAATATGCAATGGATGCCTTAAAGATAATTTAGTGTGAAAAGTGTAAGAGAAAAGCAATTCTGGTGATCCAAGTGCATTGCATTCATTTAATCCATAATTAACTTAATTGGTTTCATAAAAATCACAAGACTTTGGCAATTTGACTAAGTGTTTTAAACTAATTCAAAGGTTTTTGGAAAAATGCATTTTACACTGATGTAATCGATTACCTTAAAGTCCGTAATCAATTATTTTGTTCTTAGTCAATTCTGGAAAGCTTTCAAGCACAATATAATTGATTACCTATCGGAATAATCGATTATTTGACCTTCGTTTTCATGTAAACTATCTTGTTGAACCTTTTAATTGATTATTAACAGGCAGAATCGATTACATGGCTATATATGATTTTAAGATTGCACTGCCATAATCGATTACCATTTCTCGCAATCGATTACATAGCCTTTGAGAAAAGCAAGTTTTACTGGAATAATCGATTACCAGAGTTCGTAATCGATTACTCAATGTTTTGAGAAAATCATGCTGAACTGGCATAATAGATTACAGTGATTCGTAATCGATTATATAAGCTTTTAGAAGAAAAAAACATCGTTACTGGCATAATCGATTACAGCTCGAAATAATCAATTAATTTGGTCGTTGCTTAAACCCAGAAAACTCATGAACACTTTAATCGATTAAAGTGGTGACTTAATCAATTACATAAGTATTTTAATCAATTATAATGGCGATTTAATTGATTAAAGGTAGTTACGAAAATCTGTTATAAATAGAACCATGGCTCAGTTGCTTTTCTAACATTGTGGGACATTACCCATTTGTATTTTCTGAGATTAAACAGTCTTGTGAGAATTCTTAAGTGTTTTCTAAGGGATAAAATTCGTTCTTGCTCCATTGTGCATTGATCATGTGTGTTTGAGTCATTCTTGGAGCTTGAACTCAATTCAAGATTAAGGAAAGTTGTGCTTATTGATTTGTAATCATTCAACCTGAGCTGGTAACTTCATTTTGCATTGCATCATTGGATCATCAGGTTGCTTCTCTCCTTAATCTGGTTGTAATTTTCGTTTTACATTTTTCTTTGTGAATTGGCTATTGTAATTGGGTTCTTGCATGTATCTAGAGTAGGGTTCTCTAGGTGGAAGAACTGAGTAGTGTTCTCAAGTTCTTGTCTCTTAGAATCTAATAGGGTTTTAGATTTCTGCGCTTTATCTAGGGTTGATAAAGGGAGACATTGTAATTGATTGTAAGAACAGAAAATTATAATAGTGAAACTCTAACCTAGTGTTAGTTGGAAGAAAATTGGATGTAGCTTCTAGTGTTGAAGTGAACCAGTATAAATCTGATTGTGTCTTGCTTCTTTATCCCTTGACTCATTTTATTCATTGTGTTCTTGATTAAATTGCTTGACCAATTATATAAGTTTTGATTCATTGAATTCCTTGGGCTGAGCTACTTGATTGAATAAAGTTTCTTGGTTTTGAAAAGTGATAAAGATCCTAGGAATTCTAACTTTGAATAAAGAAATTTTTAATTTACCAAGGTCTAACCAATTCACTCCCCCTCTTGGTTAAGTGTGAGATATTCATATCATTTTCAAAGTGAAACTCAAGTGCTATCTGAAATAGGATAGATGATCCCTACAACTAGTTGCTTCATCACCTCCTTCTTTACCACATCAAGAATGGTGGGATTCAGCCTCCTCTGTGGCTGCCTTATCAGCCTAGAATCATCCTCCAAGAGTATCTGATGCATGCATATGGAAGGATTTATTTTAGGAAGGTCAGCATGTGCCCACCCAATGGCCTTTTGGTGGCCTTTCAAAACGTGTAGCAACTTCTCCTTATGATCAAGTGACAAGTTGTTGGATATGATGATTGGAAGCTTCTGAGCATCATCTAAATAGGCATATTTAAGGTGCTCAAATAGTGGTTTTAGCTCCAAGGAAGGTGGTTGAATAGTGGATGGCAAGGGAAGGTTGGTGGCTGATGGAAGGGAGATAGAAAATCAATACCTGCACCTGCAACACAATTAGAGTGAATTGCAGAGGAAAACTCTGCACAAATACTACATATAGCAGCAAAATCATTAGAATCACCACAGGCACACTTAAAACAACCATGATTAAAAACAGAAAAGTCAGAAAAGTTAAAAAAATCAAAAAGTAAATTTGTACAAATATCTACAATATCTATTGCAATATCAAAGATATCTAGAAGAAAGATAGAATGCTCCTCTGTAGGATGTCTCATAGCCTAAAAAAATTTGAAATGCACAACATCATCACCAAACTCCATGGAAAGAGTTCCTGCATGCACATTAATTTTGGTCCTGACTGTCATCAAGAATGGCCTCCCAAGGATCAACCATGGCTGGAAGACTCATTCTCCATATCCAAAATGTAAAAATCCTCTGGAAAAATCAAATCATTAACTCACACTAGCACATCTTCAATAACTCCAAGTGGAAGTGCAACACTCTTGTTGGCTAAGTGAATGACAACACCAGTGGGTTTCAAATCACTAAGATGTAGTGATCTGTAAATTGATGTGGGCATGACATTAATTGAGGCTCCAAGGTCAACCATGGCATATGTAAAAGTGCAATCTCCAATGGTGCAAGGGACAATGAAAGTGCCAAGATCTTTGCACTTTTGTGGAAAGGTGAATGGTGGAATGACAACAACGGTTTTGCTCTGTATAAGTGAAGAAACATTTCTACCCATCTTCACTTACTCATTTCCCTTCAGCTTCCTCTTGTGGATGCATAAATCCTTCAAGAACTTTGCATATTTTGGAATCTATTTGATGGCATCCAAGAGGGGAATGTTGACTTCCACCCTCCTGAAAGTCTCAAGAATATCATAATCAAGCTTCATTTTCTTTGCAAGAATGGATCTAGAAGGAAAAGGTAGAGGAATCTATTTTGGAGCAGAATCTGTTTTGGCATTATCATGAATTTTGGTACCAACATCTATTGAATTTGGAATCTCCTTGTCACTCCTCAAGGTAATAGAACTCACATTCTTTGGATTAATAATTGGTTGTGCTAGAATGTTGCCATAACCTTGTTTTTGCATCTAGTTGACAGTTGTAGCTAACTGTCCAATCTGAGTATGCAAGTCTTGGATGGTGGCACTTACATTTTGTTGAAACTGAATGTTGTTGATCACCATTTGTTTCATCAGCTCCTATAAGGAAGGTCCAGAACTGCTTTGCACAGGTTGTGCAGGTGTAGGTGCAAGCTGCTAGAATTGTTGTTGTTGTCTGAATGGATGAGCTTGGTATTTGCTAGTGGAGGGTTGATATTGCTATTATCTGAATGTTTGTTGTTGTTATGGCAGTTGTTCTTGTGTCTACTATTGTTGTAGACCAGGAACATGCCTCAAGTTCAAATGATCTCTCCAACCACGATTATAAGTGTTGGAGTAAGGATTATCTATTGTTGTTGAGGTCTAAATGGTTGTCCAGGTTGTATGGAAGAAACTTCAGTAGCCTGTTCTGTTTCTTAGAGAATGGCACATATATCTGTTGGATGATCAGGTGCACAAAAGATACCATACAACCTTGGTTGAGGCTGGCATCACATTCTATTGTTGACTAATGACAAGTTGTCTCACAAGGGATGTTAATTTTGTCAGTTTATTCTCCAACCTCTAGTTATCAGCAACCTTAGAAACATATACTTCATTTGCAACAGCCTTGGACGGTGTAACAACTCTAGTACAAAATTGTTGATAATTTGCTGCCATGTTAGAAATCAATTGTCTTGTAGCAAGAGGAGTCTTGTCCATTATAGTGCCTCTATTGTATCATACTCATGCCATTAACATTAATCCTTCATAAAAATATAGGATCAATAATTGCTTAGTGATTTGATGGTGAAGATAGGTAGCACACAACTTGTTGAATCTCTTCCAGTACTCATATAGTGTCTCTCCAGGTAGCTGCCTTATAACACAAATTTCTATCCGAATAGATGTTGTTCTAGATGCAGGGAAGAATTTCTCTAAAAATATTATTTTCATATTTGTCCAAGTGTTGATAGGATATGATTGAAGGTATAACTAGTCCTTAGCCAAACCATCCAGAGAGAATGGAAATGCCTTCATCTTCACATGGTTCTCATGAATGTCATGTAGTCGCATAATGGAACACACTACATGAAACTCCTTAAGATGTTTGTGTGGATCTCAAGTTTTGGATCAAACAAATCCATTGACACAAATAGTTTGTGGGAGAAAATTGAGTTATTTAGGCCCTGGAGGATTGACGGGGCAAACTACTATTTTTCAGATACAAGATATCCACCTTAGTCACTATGGACGCATTTGTCCAATTGACACGTCTTCACCTGCAAGACCATAAAACTTTGAAAGCAAATGAATTAGTCCAGACTTTAGCTCATAACTAACCTTTATCTCAATATATTGAATACACCAAGGTTGATAAACAACATCAGGTGTAGCCAATTCCTTAAGAATTCGATTGTTGTTAGTCATTGTATCAGCAACAATTTCAGACTCAAAATGTTCAGAAACAGAAACAAAAGATTTAGAAACAAAAACTCAGAAACAAAATGCTCAGAATACACTATACTACTATCCAGAACTACACTATCATGCATAACTACACTTCTATTATCTCTGCTCAACTTGTGAAATGTCCTATCTATCTCAGGATCATATGAATGCAAATCACTTGGTTTATACCTAGTCATGCACAATTCAACTCATCAGTGACAGAAATCACAGAAACAACAGACAACTACTCTACCAATACATTATTCACATTATTTGCTTAAATGATACAGAAAATGGAAAATTGCCCCAAACAATTTTTAAAAAATTCAAAAATACTACAGTAAATGTCTAAAAATCATTCTTGATTTTTGCTAATTTTTAAAAATCATGAAAATAGAAAAAAAAATCCAAAAATGGTCTAGATCATCAAATTTGGCAAAAAAAACCCTTAATGCACGTGTTCATCCCATGACTTATGAATTTTTTTCTACATTCTGGTAAATTTTTAGCCCATTTTGAGCTAGTTGCATGTGAAATGACCAAAATTCCCTTGTCACTAAAACTCCTAGTTAGAGGCTGAATTTGCAAATTTTGACCTAAAAGGGGTTAGGTTTGCTCAGAATGTGAGATAAACTTTGGACACAAAGTTGCACAGCCAAACTCCACAAGACAGATTACTTCTGTGACACAAAACACAACTACACTACTCCTCTCTACTACTAATATGTTTTTCACTTTGTTTACTCTATTTTGCACTACTAATTAACACACACTACATAACAACATTAAGAACACCAATGCAATATATCAAAAAGTTAGTGGTATGAAAAATGACAATGCATAGCATGCAACAAAATGGAGAATATGCAGAATATGCAACAAATGTATTTCTTTTTTCTTTTTCCATTAGACAGATGCAAAACTACTATATTAATATCAATTTTACTTATACTACTATCTAATTATGAGTGGATTAAGATTGGCACACAATGAACCATATCCCTAGTAACAGCGCCAATTTTGATAATGACTATTGAATCGCTACAAAACAAATGCAGAAACACAAACAAGAATTGTAAAAAAATGCAGAAAATACAGAATTGATGAAAGATGTTGTCAAATAGATTCAAGAATATCAATCAAATTCTCCAAACCAAACAATTTGAATTATCATAGTTCTTCAGATAATGATCATATTGTGAAAGTTCAGCCAATATCATTACAAGCAGTTCAATCGAATTAATTCCTAAATCAATTGAAATCACAAATCAGATTGAAATATCATCAAACAATTTGTGATTAAAATTTGAAATTAGGAAATGAATCCACAACCTAATTTGTTTTCAATCCTAAAGATATTCATAATCATGAAAATTGAAAATAGGATTGAAGAAGAAGATGAACATTCACATAGAAATTGAAAAACCAAACCAGAATTCAAATTCTCTTTGCTTAGACTGGATCCTTGGATTTATTGATTGTTTAGCCTTCCATGATCATCATCAATGGAAGAGCCATGAAGTTTGTGTAAGAAAATAGAAGAAAAAAATTGAAAAATGAAGAACACTGAAGAACAGTTGAGAGAAAAAGAGAAAAAAAGGTTTGATCTTAAAACTTGCACAAGAAGCTAGAAATTATGTTTGTACAAAATGAAGTAACTAACTACACTAATATATAGTGATTGAATCAGTAGGAAAGAATGGGCCTTGATTAGGCTCATCTAATCTAACTAATTGAGCTAATTACACAAATCAAAGTCCAATCTTGCAGCCCAAAGCTCAAGTGCAGAGGTTTTGACTTCTAAGCCTAAAATGACTCTCAAACCAGCAGAATTGGCCCAAGCTTATCTCCAACAAAATTGTATCTCTTTTCCTTAGCTTTCCAAGGACTACTCATATGCTCCATTTTTAGTTTTGTAGAATCCTCTAGGTTCTGCACAAGGAAGATAGGTCATATAAGCACAAAATATGAAAATAAGCAACAATTACCAATTATTTTCCTAAGACCCAAACTGAGTTAAATAGAGAAAATAAAAGTCCAAGAGAAGTCAAAAAATCTAAGAAGAATAGAAAAATACTAAACTAAACACACTATATCAAGCATGTACCTTGGATTAAGTCATCAGACTTCAAGGCTTCAAAACCACTAAGAGCAAAGACCTTCCTTGTTTCTTTTTTATTGGCTTACAAGCTTTTTCCTCCACTTCTCAACTCCTTCTTGGGATGGGGACAATGTCTGCTAATGTGACCTTGCCTATTGCAATTGAAGCAAGTCACCTCTCAATCCATGCACTCACAAGGCACATGCCCAACACGACTACATTTCCCACACCTTCGAGGTGCAGAAAAAGATTACACCACACTTCCACCACCAGTAGACTGACGACCGATTATCTTTTGTCCAATGCTATGATTTTCATTGTGAATGATTGAGGTTGAGTATGGCTTTCCGCGGTTCTGAGCACCAAATTTGTTGTCTCTCACTAGACCCACATACTTGTAGTGTGTTACTCTAGCTCTGCTATCCTCATCAAAGATTCTGCACCTATTCACCAATATAGGAAACTGTCGAATCTCCTAGTAGTTAATGGCATGTTTTATATCAGGTCACAAGCCACTAACAAACTTAACACATTTGAGCTTTCTCCTGCTCCCCATTGTAGTGAGGAAAGTATATGGATAGCTCCCAAACTTCACTGTATACTTAGCCACAACCATGTTTCCCTGAGCTCCAAGAACTTCATTTCCTTCTTGTTTCTAATGTCCTCGGGAAATTATTTCTCCAAAAAATCTCTTTGAAGACTTCCCAAGTGATTTCTCTATTCTCAACCACTAAGCATTAACGGGCATTCTCCCACCAAAACTCGGCATCTTCTGCAAACATGAAGGTACCAAGAGCTACCCTCTAAGCATTGGGGGACACCATAGCCTGAAAAATCTTCTTGATCTCCCTCAACCAATTTTTTGCTCCATCAGGGTCGTATCTCCCCCTAAATGTAGGCGAGTTGTTCCTTTGGAACCTATCAATCCCACAAAACTCTCCCGCTCCACACCACCAACATTTTGATTCCCTACAACTTGAGCTAAAGCTTGTGGAGCGTCAGCAATCGCCCAATCATTCCTACTAACCTTTACTTTCTACACAAACAAAACCAAGTTAGGAAGAAAAGACAAAAGGTACAATCAAACAAGCATAACTCAAATGAAACAAACAAATCACATAGTACACACAAAAAGATAGCAGGCACTTAACACACTGGCCGGAACAATCGACCTGCTCTAATACCACTAAATATGACACCCATTTATCGCGTAGCTAATAATAAAATAAATAAATAATTTATTTCAAAATAAAGTAGTGAATTCAAAACTTTCATAATCATGCAATAAATGCCATCACATATGTAACTCAAATAATTCAAACTCAAATAAATACAAAAATTGTCAATATATATATATATATATATATTGGCCCACATTTGGCATTACAATTCCTTAAACATAATCAACCTTAAGAAATAAAAATCATTAATTTATTTTAAAAAAAATAGACATAAAACAATAAAATCAATCTTCGATGTCACAACCCATCAGAGCTTTACAATCCCAAAATAAAACTAAAAAAAACAATAAATAGAGGCTTAAGCCTCTCTTCCAACATCATCATCATGTCCTTGTAAAGTCTCACTTGCAAGGGGTAACATTCAGCCCAAACACAAAGAAGACAAACAAATGAGAAGTGAGATATATTTCACAAACATTTAATACTTAGAGAAGAAATAAAGAGAAAATATATATTATAAACAATTGTATCACACAAACACACAACATCCACTTCAAATGTCCCATACACATAGACACACATGCATGGTGATTCACACTTAACTTATAGATTCAACGAATGTGATACTATTTCGAAAACACTTTGTGAATGTAGCCCAAGAGTCTATATAGTCGATGAATTTTCACACAGTGGACAACCCAACACTATCACTCTCACCAAGATGACACCGTCGACGGTGCGTTAGGGTGTTCTATCCTTGCAAGGATACTCCAACCCATGTGATTAGTATGACCTTAAAGGAGATTCCAAATAGTTGCACCCCCAAGGTTAGAGTCATATGCCAACTCATTTATGACCTCCCCAGTTAGGTTCATGGGCCCTTCATATTTCTCAATGTTGTTGGTTCTCACCTCAATTGGCTGAGTCTAATTATTGGCAGGTTTGCACAAGCGTGACAAAAGATAAAATCTTAAGTGGATCAATTGTTTATGGCTTGATTTCAACAAAGGTATATTATCACAAGAAAAAAAAATTGCTTCACATTCATTTTGTCATTAATAAACTATGCTAGATCTTGAAGTTTTTTAAATATCTTTCCAGCCTATATGATATGTTGTCTTAACTACCTTTTTAAGTTATGTGTGTTCAAATATCTTCCTTATCATCTTCTCTCTTTTCTCAACTCTGAAACATTCTTTTTCTTTGATGTTCTCTGTCTTCTCACCATTTTTCTCTCTTCTCTTCTTTATTAGCTCAATTTATTTTCTCTCTTCTAAAAATAAACCAGTGAAATATTTTTTTATTTCTCCGTTAACCATTCAACATCGCAACCTTCGCTGAAGATGCCTTTGCCAGCCACTGTGACTACAACTTCTTCATATTTTTTTCATGATTTATAGTGATTTGTAGCAACAAAGGTAACAATTTTCTTAGTTTCTATTTTTTTGGTTGATTTTGTTTTGGCCTCATTACTTTCTTTGTTTTTTTTCTCCTTCATCAAAATTTCTCTAATATTGTGAATATGGACTAAATTTGTTAAAAAGGTGTATTTGATATGACCTATCGGTTAAAGTATTTTATGGAAAAAGATACTAAATGGGTCTTTATAAGAATAGATGATAATTGAAGAATTTTTTAAATATTTATTTGATTTTGTTTTAGACTAATTTATTGGTTGCAAATTATGTATTTGATCAAATGTCAAAATGACATTTTTGGATATGTTTCTTTATTTCTCATTTTACTTTTGAATTTATAACACTTTTGAGACGACTTTTCATATGGGAACTTTTCAGTTGATTCTGTCAGTTTGGTATTATCTTATAGGATAGGATTTTTTCGCATACAATCTTTGGTTGTTGTTACTTATCTTTGGTTAATATTACTCCTATTTATAATCAATAGTCCAATTATATTTGTTTAAAAAAAATAGTAAATGAAAACTGATGTTTATTGTAGAAATTTAGGTGAACGGTGATGAGTCACCTTTTTACCTATATTTTCTCATATTTCTGTACTCATTTTAATCCCTGATTTGTGTTTAATCGTTTATATTCCGCACTATTTCTTAATTGGACCGATAATTTAGATTTTAACGAATTTGGATTTTCTGAGTTTAATTATTCCAATTCTTATTTTCAGGGCAATTTAATAATTAAGTGAGCTTGGAATTATTTCGTGGACTTGAAGATTGGATTACGTCGTCAGCGTCATTTTTCCGCATCAGCAACGTTATTTTCGTTTTATTTTCGCTTTAGTAAATTTTTGGGCCAGAATTGTTAAAAAGGCCCATTTTCGTTTTTAGGCTTTTAACTATTATAAATAGGGAACTGTGCCCATACACTAAAGGAGGCTACTGTTCACGTTTTTATGCTCTGCTAGGGTTTTAGACTTTTAGCTTCTGTTGATTACGCTGTTCAGACTACGTTAGTGCAATTTAATTCCAGTTTTCGTTTTCTGCTGTGGGTAATTTCGTTTCTGTTTTTAATTCCAGTTTTGTATTTCGTTTTCTGCTTCTGTTTCAATTTCGTTTTCTGCTTCTGTTTCAATTTCGTTTTCTGCATTCCCCAGTTTCGTTTTCTGTGATTTCGTTTCTATTTGTTAATTTCGTTTCTGTTGAATTGCTATTTTCGTTTTCTGTTTGTAGTGTCAATTTCGTTTTGCATTGTAATTTTTGTTTCTGTTTTTAGGTTTTGATTTCGTTCCTGATTCTAGGGTTAATTTTCGTTTCTGCATTCTATTTTCATTTTAATGTTGAGCTGCTGTTTAATTCGCATTTCTGTTGTTAATTTCGAATTAATGGAAAGCTAAACCCTAGGTTAGGTTTTGGACAGATTGCGAATTGATGGAGGTTCTCTGTTCTTGAATTTCTGTTCTGTTTAGTTCTTAATTGTTGGGCCGTTGTTCTGTATTTTCGAATTAGAATCATGCTTAGTGATTTTGAGTTGATTGATTCAGTAATTTCGGGTTGCTTAATCCTGGAAAATTAGGCCTGACAGATTTCACAATTGCTTAATTTGTGTAGGGAAGTTTCGGGTTAATCTTCGCTTAGTAGATTAATCTGGACTAACCAGGATTAAGACAGGATAGATTATATTTTGTGAACCAAGGATATTAAAAACGCAATCTGTTCCAGACCTGACCATTTTAATCTCTGCATTTGGTAATTCGGTTTTAATTTTTAGATAATTTGAATCTGTTAAAACCCCCCCAAAAAACAAGTTTTAATCCCTGAACACAATTTAATCGATCCTTGAGAGACGACCTAGGTTACTTCCTAGTACTGCATTTAATTGCATTAATTTGGTTGAATACGGCTTCGATCAAACGGGTAAAGGATCAATGGAATGTTCAATTGTAAAATTTGATGCAGGACTTTTATAAAAGTGAGCATTAACACAAACAAAAGTGAAGAAAAGATGCAGGACACAATAGAGAAAAATGAAGATATTACTTTGGTAAATTGAAAGAGAATAGTTAAACAAGTGGGAAGTTTACTAGCAGAGCATTAATTTTGCATAAAGTTTTTTTAGTTGTTTTCTTTAATTTAAGTTCATAACTGAAAATATTTTGTCTCAACAAATGATGTTATTTTGAAGTCCTACCTTTTTTTTTCATCAAAGTTATGCTACCAATAAATTCAACCACCTACGCAAGTGTTATATACACCAAATTCATTTTCAACTAATTATGACATACATGGCAGGTTTATTGATTTCATTGTATACCAATTCTCTTATATTATGACTACTACATAATTTTCCTTGCTTTTGGGATCACTTAATCTATATACTATCTACTTTATTAACAAAAATAATATCATTTATCATGTTCTCTGAATTTAGGTTTCACAAGCTTATTTTATTTTTTATATTTCACTATCCTTCGTCAGGACAAGGCGGAATAAAGCTGCCATGGGAACAAAAGTGTTAATGAATAAGAAAATTTAAAGAAAAAAACCTACCTTAGTATCAAGCATGATGACATAGAGTATATGGCTATAGGTGCTATGAGAGAAATTGAAACAAGCAACATTCATGCTTCTCCATAGAAACTTCTCAGTCATTTCCACATTTGCCTATCACAGGTTTCTCTACTTAGGTTGCTCAACTTTATGTTATAATCGTACTAAACTACTTATAAAAATAACTTTATATTATCATTCCAATATATATTTTCTTATCATCGACTTTCTTTACTTTTGTAATTCATCATAATTCTAACATCATGTCCAATCATCACAACACATTCTTTAGATCTCTACTATCCTTTAATTATTTATAATTCCAAAATAATAGCTACTCACTCAAATATTTTGAATTCAAGATATTTATATGTATAAATTTGTAACAATATAATTAACATATAATATAAGACACTGGAATAATTTTTGTAAAATTTTTTATTAACATTTTCAATCATTATTCACATAAAATCTACATTATTTAATAGACTTTATTATTAAACTCAAACAAGACACACTCTCCACCCAATACGCAAGGTACCATATTAGTTGATATATCTATTGTTAAATATAAGAAATTTGATGTTTGCTTAAAATGAGAATAAGTTGATTATTCTTAAAGTATAATTTGGATCAATTACTTATTACATCAAATTCACTTTCACTATACATTCTTTTTTTTTTCTCTCCTTTTTATCCTTAACTAAAAACATAGATTTATTTATAAAAATAATTATAGATGGACATAAATGTCTTGTAAAAAGAAAAATAAAATAAGTTATTAGAATTGTTATCCCCTTTAGATAAAGACTTAAATATATTTTTTGTCTATGTACTTTAAAATTTTTTATTTATTTTTGTTCTATAAAATATTTTTTCTCGTTTTAGTCCTTCTAAAATATGTTTATTTTATTTTTCATTTTTAGCACTTTAATATATAAAAATACTATCTTAAATACTTGAAAGACAAAAATAAACACATTTTATAGAAATTAAAACAATTTTTTTAAAAGAAATAAAAATAAAAAAACTTCTCACTTTTAAGAATATAAGTAAACCTTTTAAGAATATATATTGACTAACACGCACAAGTCACAAGCAATACACTGAGTGCCTTTCACTTTTAGCGCTACCTTACCTAACCTAACCTAACATGATCCCACGACCACACTCCTCTCATTCTCACTCATGACTTCCAAGACGCACCGTTTCACTACCTGTCACCGTCACCCTTCCACACCCGTCACCGGTTTCTGTGCCTCCTGTCTGCGCGAACGCCTCGCCGGTATCGATTCCTCCTCCGCTGACTTGCCGGAACTCCGTCGCACCAAGTCCTTCTCCGGCCGTGCTTCCGACGCTCCATCCTCCTCCGCCGCCCCGGAGCCCCGCCGCAGGTCTTGCGAGGTCCGACTGCCGCCGCTGGGCGGCTCGCTGTCTGACCTCTTCATCGTTGACGACAAGAACAAGAAGCCTCGGAATCGGAACGCTGATATCTCTTCCGGCCCAGCCGTTGTCGGAATCGGAGAGAATGAGCTCGGCGACGTGGTTAGGGTTCCTGGCGATGACGACGGAGAGGGGAAGACGATGAAGGAGTTCATAGATCTCGAATTGCGGGGCAAAAAGAACACAGGGAGAGATTTCAGAGACATCGCCGCGAGTTTTCGAGACGCGGCTTCCGTTTTCAGCAACAGATTGATGAAATGGCGACGGAAAGAGAATCCGAAGAGAAACCGCAACAACGACGGCGCCGGCGTTGGTTCGGTCGAAAAGCTAGGGTTAAGGACATTGCATGAAACACAATCGGAGGTCGGAGAATACGGTTACGCGTTTGGTAGAAGATCGTGCGACACTGATCCGAGGTTATCCGTGGACGATTCGAGGTTTTCGTTCGAAGCTCCTCGAGCTTCTTGGGACGGTTATTTGTTAGGGAAAGCGTACCCTAGGGTTTCCCCAATGGTTCGTGTTGGTGATAGGGTTTTGCTTGAAGAAGAAGAAGAAGAAGAAGAAGAGGGAGAGGGAGAAGAGAGTTTGGAGAATGGTGAAGAGTGTTGTCCTGGTGGGTCAGCTCAGACTAAGCATTACTATTCAGATTGGCATAGGAGGAGAAGGAGTTTCGATAGGTCGAGTTCACGTAGAAAGTCGTTAATTGGGGATGTTGATGAATTGAGAGTGATATCTAATGCTAAGGTTTCCCCTGCCACCACTGATTTGTTCTATGGGGCAAAGGTATTGATAACTGAGAATGATTTGAGGGATGCGAATTTGAAACCGATGAATAGTGTTCAATCTGATAGTGTAATGGAGTCTGCTTCCAAGGATGATGCTTGTGATGGTGCAAATGGGGATGACCAAAAGGGATTGAACAGGTTTCACAAGTGGGGTAAGTTGTGGAGTAAGTTGGGGTTAGTGCAAAGGAGAAGAGAAGATAGGTTGGGAGAAGGAGAGTATGCTGGTGGTGGTGGTGGTGGTGATGTGGTTAATAAGCCAATTGCAGAGTCTTGGCAGAAGCTGAGGAGGGTGGTTAATGGACAAGCGAGCGAGTCGGTAAGCGAGAAGCTTATTCGTAGCCATAGTGTTAGTTGTAGAGATCCTTGTAGAATGGCAGGTTTAGCCAATGGCTTTGTGGGTTCTGAGACTAAAGGCCATGTTTTCAATGGAAGGCAGAAGTTTATGCTTCAAAGGAACCGGAGTGTTAGGTATTCACCAAGTAATGTTGACAATGGCTTGTTAAGGTTCTATTTGACACCCTTGAAAAGCTATAGGAGAAGCAGGTCTGGAAAGAGTAGCTTAAAGAGTTCAAATCCCACAGCCAGAAGTTTCTTTTGAGGATGTAACTAATGGAAGTGTATCTGGTTGTATAAACATATATAATGAAATTGTTTCTTGTCCTTGCGATAAAAGTACTTCACATTGTTAGATTGCATCATATTGGAAAGATATAACTGTTGAAATGTGGCTGGTTGTAGCTGTTCTCATGATTTTGGTAGCAGAATAAAACATTCATACTGTGATACTATTGGCATTGTAAATTTCTGATTGCATACTAGCCTAGGAGTAAAAATAGTCTTCAACATTTGATTTTGCTAGAATTTATTGCAAGAAGCTTTTAAATCATGTCAAGATGTAGATTAAGTTTTTAAAGCCTGATCAGATAGCAGAGAGAGTATTAAACTTTATCCTTCAATTATGGTTCAGCTATGCTATTATTATGGATGCATGAACTAAAACCACTTATAAATTTCTGTAACTACTATGATATGAACCTAATTTCTGGTTTTTTTCTTCAGTATGTAACTTTTCTCTTTATTTTACATTATACTTATATACTTTAAATGATTTAAATGTTCTTATTCTTGTTTTATAAACTTGAAATTAGAAGGGGAAAAAATGGGGGTAAGCCTATTTGATTGCTATGATAAAAGTATAGGATTGTAAATAATTTCATGTGAAATTTCATAAATGATATTTGACAGCGATAGGAGAGATCAAATTTGATCATTTATAACAAGATTTCTTGAATTTATAGAAGAGCAGACTGATTATTCCTTTTATCATCAATGTTTAATCGAACACTTAACAAATGCTACTTATTCACCATGTAGAATGCACAAGTTTCCTAACATGTACTACAATACAGCCACAAAATCAATTCAATGACACTGGCATTCACTCATTGTCCATTGGGCAATTATTCAACATAAAAACCATTCTCCTTAAGTTCAGTTTTGACCTCATTCTTCATCCTCAACCACAGCTTCTGAACTTCCTCATCAAAATTCTCCTTACCACTCTCAGCCATCCCTTTTGGACTAATAGTTGTTCCAATCATCTTTCTCTTGGCAATGAACTCTTTCAATGCTTCTTCATGCTCTTTCACTTCCCCAACCCCACTGATGAATTGTTATTGTAGAGCCACAGAGCCCCAAGTACTTCATAGGTGCAAATTACGCCCTTCCTAACTCATTTAAAAAAGTAGTACTCTTCTCTTTCCAACCCAATATTCTTCAGGTATTTATTGGCATTCATTGAACTCACAAATGAAAACCTGCATTGGAAGATAATCTTATCAAACTAAACAAAATAAATGCAATGAAAGAAAAAGAAAATCGAGTTTCTGTTTCAAACATTTCATCAGACAGTGGACAAGCAAAACATAGGTTCAGCTGAAAATGAAATGATTCACTATATTGAACATAAGAAAAGTACCTGTTTTGGGGTCGCGGAAAAGCTTAGGGAACATTGCAATAGTTCAAGTTTGACAAGTGTCCTAGATTATGGTGGTAGTTTGACAGGTATCTCCAAGTTGAAAGCTTCCTCCATGATGGTTGCACGATTGACTATCAGGGGTGTGTAATGCTCATACCTAGGTCCCTTTGGGAGAGGTTGGAGCTTGTCTGGCTTGTGCTTTTTGTTCGACTTGAGTGGGTCAGTCTTGGTTGCTATTTCCTGAACTTTGACATCTCCTCCATTTGGATGTAGTCCTTGGCTCGTTCACGTAACTCGTCTATGCTAGAAGGGGGTTTCTTGCATAGGTTGTTCGCTCTTATCTGGTCTCAGGACCAGCAACATAGAGTGCAATGCTACATCAGGGTTGAGGTTTCGGATCTGGACGACTATTTCTTCGAATCTGTCCATGAATCTCCGAAGAGGATCATCGACTGTCTATCAGACTGACCAGTGCAGCAAAAGTCATACGATAGGACTGGCTTGTCGCATATTGTGCACTGAAACATTCGACAAGGGTGTAGAAGCTGTTGATGGACCTCAGTGGACCTCAGTAGAAGTCCACCGTACCATGTCAAGGCTGCTCCCTTGAGAGATGTATGGAAAACACGACACAAGAATGCATCGTCATTGGTGTAGAGATTCGCATGGTTGAGAAAGGCATCTAAATGCTCATCCAGATCAGTGGTGTCGTCATACTGCTTTAGGTGGAGTGATTTCCAACCCAGAGGTAGATCGACTTCCATGATATGGTCGACAAATGGGTGTCTGCAAGTTGTCTTCCCTCCTAGACGGTATATTTGTGATAAGCTGAGACCAACCTGGGGGTTGACAGTGTGTTAAGGCTGTGATTCCCCTTGAGTATGCTCGATCGTTGTTATAATGACCCTGTAATAAATCCGGGTGGTATGACCGAGTTGTCACATAAGAGGGGTGTATTTTGGAACTCGGAGAAGAAGGGGGTGTAGATAGCACCTTTACAAATCCGGGATCGTGGTATATGTTAGTTTTTAAGTAGACAGGGTTGGTGCATGACCGGGTTATTGCCACGTAAGTGGTGTATATACATAGCACTTTTGAGAAAAATGCTGATGTATAGAAGGAACCCGGACAAGGAAGGAAAGAGCAACCGGGTAGCTATCTCGGTAGAGCTCGTATGTTCCTTCTCCTTGAGGGACCATGTTGCGGTCTCGGTAGAGCTCGTGTCTTCCTTTTCTTTGAGGTCCGAGTTGTGATCTCGAATAAGCTCGGGTGATCTCGGATGTATTACCGAGTTGTAATCACGGATGAGCTTGGATGTGTTTCCGAGTTGTGATCTCGGTGGATCTTGGATGAGCTCGTGTGATCTCAGATGAGCAACTGGGTAGTTATCTTGGTTGAGCTCGGGTGAGCTCGGAAGAGCTCGTATGTGATTAACTTGTAAGAGCTACTGGGTAGAGAAATCGAAAAAGCTCGCAACCCCTTTTTGATGGAGTTACCGGGTTAGTGATCTAGGAAGCGGTTGGGAGGAACCTTGGACTTGTGAAGTACCAAGGCAGGAACTCGAATGAGGTTAGAGTAGGTCGATTGAGGTCGGAATAGGTTGGATTAGGTTGGAGGAGGAGGGAACAGACGTACTATAGTACCAATGACAGGTTCTTATGCAATCGATTATATAAGTATTTGTAAGCGATTAAAACAGTCAGTACTTGCTGTTAACCCAGAGTTAGCCTTTTTACACGTGTTAACTCCCTGCTGGTTGTTTTGACGCGGGAAGGCTCTCTTGCTATTTTATGACGTGTGTTAACTTACAGACTATATAAGATATCCACAAGTGAGATATTTCAGTAGTAACCTTATTTCCACCGTCTTTGCTAAAACACTTTCTCTCTCTTGTTCCATATTTTCATCCATTGTTAAAGTGAGAAAAACTTCTTAGATAACCATTTTTTAACCTAAACACCTTCGCATCCAACGTGAGGATTGAAGAGAATCACCTTATAAGCTAGTTTCACCCTTCGTTAGTTGTAGAAACCATCAGACGAGGAGATCATTTCTCCAAAGGAAGTGCAAAGTTTCAACCTTTAAGAGTTAGGAGGCACTTTATGGACATTCAAGCTTTTAGAAGTTGTCCACAAGCCTTCCTGGACATTTTTAAGGTAAGACATGTGAGTTTTACTATTTCTTTTGAGTTTGGTTTTTAAGAGGAAAAATGACCCATAAGAGTTGGAGCTGGTTTTGGGTTGTGTTTCTTTGAAAAATTTTGTATAGGAGGTTGTTGTGATTACGGTGCAATCTTGAAAGCTAAGTTTCTGGGTTTTGGGTATTTTGTTGTGCCAGATCGACTTTTGTGGGGTTTACAAATCAATGGTTGGTTGGTTATGCTTGAGATCTGGAAAAGAACTGGGTTCTTTTTGTGAAATGGCTGAAAACAGTTCTTGATAGCTTTCTTGTCTGGTGTAGGGCGTGATAAAGGACATATCGGTGATTGTGAACACAAGGCTGAGAGCCAGTGCGGTGATCAGAGAAGGTAAGCTCTCTGTTCTTGGGGAGATTGTATCCCTTGATTGTGTTCCACCATACTCCTAGGGAGTTATGGTTATTGTATGATGCAGTGCGTGTATTTAAATTGTGTGTTGCTGCTTTTTGATTGAAACATACATGTAAATGATTTGCACTGTGATGTTTGTATTGTGGTTAAGGAAGCCCTCTGGCCAGGGAAGCAGACCATATATGAGAGTGTAAGACTCATCTGGGATGAGCTTCTCAAGAATTCATATATGTCCGAGTGCATGAGATGTGCACGGTTGATATACATTTGTGCATGAGATGTGCACTGGTGAACTTGTATATCTGTGCTAGAATGGCACGTTGGTGTGATTATGTACATGTGATGTTTATGAAAGCCGGGATGGCTATGTTTTTATTTTCTTAAAAGGCTGAGATGGTTATACTGTTGTTTTTATTAAAAGGCTGGGTTGGCTATGTTATATGTATTGCCTATATAGATACTATGTACTGTGGAAGTGAACCAGGGGGAGAAGAGACTCCAAGAATCCTGAGTTTACTGAGATTGTATCTCACCCCAGTTGGGGATTATATTTTTATTGCAGGTAATAGCCAATGAGCAGAGGACGGGGTCCGGGATAAGAGACCCGAGTAGGGGTCATTTGGTGAATCTCGATTGAGAGGCCAGATAGGTTGAGGTCGGGTAGGCTGTTAATTGAGGATCCCAGACAAGAGGCCAAGACGGGTTCGAGGATGCGGAGATCGGAAGGCGGCCTTGTGCGAGCCTGTTGGCTCATTTTGATTATATATTTTTGTAACCCAGTATGGGTTTGTAATGTATGTACTTTGTGGAACAGAACCTAGGTATCAGGATGTATATCAAAATTTCATACATAATGTTTTAGTTGTGTCATATGACATCTTATTTATTTTAATGCTTCCATGTTTATTTAATTACGTTAAGTATTGCTGCGTTTATGACCATATTATAATGTTAATGAACCGGATGCATACAGGATTGTTACAGCTGTTCGAGCCAAGTGTTCGTCATATTGGGGGCATCTCACTCGAGCCTCCAATTGATCGTGATTAGCCTTGTAGATAATATGATGACTTGTAGATAATTAAGTACCTATTATTTGAAAATTTGGTTACAACATTATCAATAACATTTTAATAAATAAGCGTTAAAGATAATATGCGCAGTTCAACAACTCGACTGCTAAGGGGGAGGCGTCTGTGTTCCTGTAGCAGGGCTGACATGAAGAGTTGATACGTGTATGGGGTCCCACATAAGTGGCCACATGTATTTTTCAAATCTTAGACGATATAGGTAATAATAATAATAATAATAATAATAATAATAATAATAATAATAATAGGATTTTTAAAAAGACTTTTTACAAAATGTTTGTTTCTTATTTTATCATTTAATTTAAATTGTATCATTTTTTATACAAAATTTTAAATTGTATCATTTAATTCATATTTAAGGTTTAATAATGTATGATTAAATAATATTTAAGCTAAATAATAACTGTTAATTTATTTATTAGTTTCAAAGTTTAATTTAAAAAGAAAATAATTTTGAATGTGATACGTTAGATTATATTTGCAAATTCTATTTCACAAAATTTTCTTTTTTAAGATAAATAATAGTGTTTGGTCCATTTCTAAATTAAAATTAAAGATTTTATAAATCATTTTACTAATATTTAATATTATACATGAAGATTTTATTAGGCAATCATATATTTAATATGTTGTCATTAATATTTTTGATTAAGCAATATAATTTTATTTACTTTTAGTAACTAGTAAATTATTTAAATATTTTAAGAAAAGCTATATGAAATGCAGTTTCTTATTATCATCTAGTGAAGAAACATAAATAACATTTATATTTGAATCAGTTTTATATGTTAATTCAGACTGCACTCGGTCCCCCTAATAAGAAAAAAAATTAATTTAAAATTTGTTATATCCTATCAAATCCAAATTTAAGAATGAAACATTTTTAGTAAGATATTAAAATTTAAGATAATTACATTTATAGAATATTATAAATATATCTTTTTAGGGATTATAATTACATTTTAGGGATTATTTTTATTGTGAAACTCCCACACCAATACATTCATTTCTAAAAAATGTCATCTTATAAAATATTAACACATTCACAATTGATAATAAAGACAAACATTCTCTAAAATTACATAAAAAATATAAAAACCTGACATACATTGTAGTAACATGTTGAAGAAGAAAAATAATAAAGAAGATAAAGAATAAGCGAATCATCTTCTTATTTATGTAAGGAAAAAATTCTAACTCCAAAAAATTAATTTAATCATGATTAATTAAAAATTGAACATTTATGAAAATATGATTTTAAATAATTAAATTTTCTTGATTGTTATCTAATCGTTGTTTATAAAAAACTATACTTTTTGTTCGATTACACTATGTAACATTCATATATGAATTTAATGTAATTTCAGTTATGTTTTCTTCATAGTCCATCACAACCGAAAATCTTCGTGCTTGTTATCAACAAATTAATGTCAATCAAGTAAAAAGTTAGTATTCAAAAGTATTACTCATCAAAATACGTAACACAAGAAAGCAAAAGGCTTCAATCCTCTATATCTTTGTAAAAACTAATTTGTGATTTTGCAGAGTACATTTAGAGGGTATGATTGTAATTAATTAAAAGATAAAATAAAGCAAAAAAGAACAGAAATTATATAAAAATTATAAAAATTTAATAAATTTTTTAAATCATACATAAAATAACGACTGTGTGAAGATTTAAGCAAAATTATTTTAATATTAGTTTCAATATTTTCTCTGAAAATAACTTATGTAAAAAAATCACTTTAATATTAGTTTCAATCTTTTCTTTGAAAATAACTTATTGAAAAATTCACTTTAATAAAAGTGTTTAGAGAAATAAACAATTTTTTAACAATAGAAAGTAGTTTAACATTAAAATGAACATGAAAAGTCTTATGATTATTATTTTACAATAAAAAAAAATAATTAGGTTATAGACAAAATACTTACATATCCAAGAGGCATGCATCATTAAAATTTTGTGTAATTTTTCTTTAAAAAATGATCATACACTTGTCATTATACCACAACAGGTTCAAAATTGATCGAACAAAAAGAATATAATGATGGGTTATATAAATTGGTTTTCTATTATAATGATAATTAGAAGACCCATTTTTTTTTTACTTTCATATTTTGGTGAAGGATCCAACACATTTTTTTTAAATCCTTTCATTTACCTCATTATGATCCAAACTTAAAATTTTAAATTATTTAATGTAAAATAACGTTTAGTATTTATTAAAACTTATTTTTTTCTTAATTTCTTTAGTTATTTATTTTTCAATTTGTGTAACCTTTAACATTAATTTGTGGTGTTAAATTGACATAGAAATACAACATGAGATTGAAACTTATTGCAATAAATGTTTTTATTTTGTTAAAATTCAAAATATACTTCATATAATATTTCTGTATATAAAATAATGTTACTGAATTATTTTTATGTTTATTTTCTTTTATGAGATATTTGGGACATATGAAAAATAATTGAATAATTACATATTTATTTCAACAATTTAAATACATTTTACAACACTTTGTAACTAAAATTATTGTTTTGTTATCTGTAGCACATGCTATATTATTTTTATTAATTTGAATTATTTGTTTATTATAATACTTATTATATGTCAAAACAAACAATTGAATAAAATTTTTGACTTTTTTCGTTAGATAACTATATTAATTAATAAAAAAATTACCCAAATTTGCAGGTGGTCTCCCCAATAGAAAAAAAATGTAGTCAGAATTTTTATTTTGTCCTATCAATTTCAAATTTAAGAATGAAGCATTTTAGTAAAAATGTATTAAAATCCAAGTTAATTACAACTGTAAATAAATACAGATATACCATTATAGGAGTTAATTTTGTTGTAAAACTCCTAAATCAATAAATGAATTTTTGTCTGGAAGAAGACATCATCCTATAAATATTAAAGCACACACAGTTGATGGTAAATATAAAGAAACTCTAAAAAAATACAAAAAAAAAAATTATAAAATCTACATATCAGGTTACTAAGGCATCATCCAAATTGATATTCAATCTAATTGTGTTGCCTTCCTTCATATTTGCAGCACACGATCCATTGCTCAATGAGTATGCTCTCTCCGTTGGTCCTTTCCCAAAAAATACTAAAAATAAAAACTTGATAATTTTTTCTTGAGAGAATGATTCTACCATTACTATTCTATCACAAAGGGTTCAAAATGAGGTGAATGAAAACAATTTTGAATTACAATGGATTACATTAATTTTTTTTTATATATTTATAGTGGTAATTAGAAGGTATATAAAAAGAAATTAATATGCATTAATTATCTATTCATTAAAAAAGAAACGTAATACTTAATTTTTTATTGCCGATAAACGTTTTTAATTTTGGACAGCACATCTTAATTATCACTTTCCATTAATTGCAAATAAATTTTTTAAAGTCCAGTCCACACACGTTAATTCGCAATTACCATTAATTGCTAAATACAAATGAATATAACACACACACCTTATGTCTATTCATGCAGCACACTTTTTTTTTTGACATCATTAATGAAAAATTATTTTTTCAAAACTACCCCACGTTAATTTTCAAAGGAATATACATGTTATGCCTTTTCATCCAGCAAACCTTTTTTTTAACAACACTAATGTAAAATTGTTTTTTTTTTTTCAAAACTACCCCTCTCTTGTCATTTTATATATATATATATATATATATATATATATATATATATATAAGTCTTTCATGTTATTTTTAACAACACTAATGCAAAATTTGATTTTTTTTTGTCTGAAAACTAAATTTCAAATAAAGTTTTAAAAAATAAACCACCTCATTTTTTAAAATAGTATAATTTTCAAGTATTGTTGGATAAAAATTTCTATAATAATAACCAATAAAAAATCATTTAACATATAGTATTGACGCATTGGTGTAAAATTTGTTGCGTATATTAGATAACAATTTATTTAACAGAAGAATCCGTATTTAAATTTATCTTGTATAAAATTTTGTTGAGTCAACAACATCTATATACCACAAATAAAATTAGTATTTAATTCAATAGGAAGACACTCATAACCTTTTGATACATTTGATAAAGGATAAAAAAAAATTACTAATATTATAAAAGTTAACAATATCTGTTTTTTTTTTATTGGAGCCTTATGATATGATTGGATTACAATATCTTTTTTATGCATGACACTTCATAAGCCTATAAAGTCGGAGGCAAAATGGAAGATGTTTTCAGAATACTCCATTTTTTTAATTACTTCGTTCCAACAACAACCTCTAATGTAGTGTAGTCCCCTATAAGACATTGCCCTATAGGAGGGTTAATGTAAGAGACAAAAGGCGCAGCCTGGCTTCGCAAGCCAATCCGCTATACTGTTTTCTTCTCTGAGGGTGTTCGAGAAAGAAACAGCATATTTCATTCTTCACTTCAGTAGATAAAGAAGTAGCTACCAACAACGGTTGACATAAATGGTAGTGACTTGTATCTCTTAATCAAATGATCCAGGGTTAAAATCTTGGTTGGCCATTGGATATGAAATAAATCGTGTTAGAAAGATAATACTCACCTTGTGTGTGCTCAAGGTCTCCGACAAATATTTGTAACTGTTTTCAGCAACTTGTGCCACTGCCATATCCCTCCCTCATGGATATCACAAAAGAGATAATTACACATCTTGTTATGAAAATCAATTTATGATCTAATAAGGAAAGACAGAAAATAATGATTGCGTGGGAAGATTTGAATGCGAATGAATTAATGTCTGATGCTTAAGATTTTTTAGTAATACTGATTTTAATAGTAACATCTCTTGCAATGCCTAATTAGAACAAATTTGTTTATTGGGAACAATTAGGTAAAGTTCAGGTAGCAATTTAACTCACAGAGATGAAATTTTATGTAATATGACGCCTACATGAAACGGGGCAAGCATTTGTTAACTTCTTTCATGTTGGAATATCATACCAAAGCATGTTGATGAGAAAGATCAGAAACATAATAGCAGTGGTGATAGTAGCAATTTTACATCATTTTTTCAAGGATTTGACGTAAGAGATTTACAGTGTAGGTGAAAAACAAGACTACAAGTGAATGAAACTTCCAATGTGATGATGTCTAAGAAACTACTTTCCAATGTACAACTTAACCCTCTTTTCAGAGCAGAGTTCCCACAGGTCTCTTATATGTATACAACATAGACACTACAAGGAATGCTATCAAGTTTACTACACTTAGCAATGCCAATAGCCAGAAGAAATAATCTAGGGACAACGACCGTACTGTCCCATTTTTTGAAAAATATTATCCAAATGTCACACTAACAGTAAATATTATCAGACTGCCACGTGGCGTAATTCGCCACCAACCCCAGCGAAATAGGGAAGCTGACGTGATGAGCATCTGGTGGCCATGTAATTCGCTACACCCCCAGCGAATTACATGTAACGGTCAGCAAATTAAAAGGGTCGTTATGGACATGTGGCAGACGTGGGTGTATTTCGCAGGAGGCCCCAGCGAAATAAGTTTACGTGACGCCCTATTTAAACTGGTCCCTCCTCCTTCATTCTTCACTCCCTCATTCATTTTG
This sequence comes from Glycine latifolia, assembly GCA_013407115.1. Taxonomy (NCBI): domain Eukaryota; kingdom Viridiplantae; phylum Streptophyta; class Magnoliopsida; order Fabales; family Fabaceae; genus Glycine; species Glycine latifolia. The sequence goes on from CM023951.1 coordinate 22,657,956, forward strand.
TCTCATTCTAAAATTTCTGAGAGTGACCCTCCTGTGTGTATCTCTGCGCTTCTTTGCCTTTTTCATTACAAGTAAGTTCTATTTGTATTATTTTTTATTGTAATTTATTATTATATATTTATTTTGTTAATATAAATGTGTTAGGTTTGAAATATTAGGGTAGATGATATGTTATTTAAAAAATAGGATTGTTAATTGATAGAAAAGACGAATTTTTTATTTTATGATTGTTTGGTTCTTATAATTGATATATATATATATATATATATATATATATATATATATATATTATAGATTTCTTATAATTTATTGTTATATATTTATTTTGTTAATATATAGGTGTTAAGTTTGAAACATTAGGATAGAGGATATGTTATTTAAAAATTAGGATTGTTAATTGATAGGAAAAATGAATTTTTTATTTTATGATTGTTTGGTTCTTATAATTGATATATATATATATATATATATATATATATATATATTTGTGTAGATTATTTTTTATAATTTATTGTTATATTTATTTTGTTAATATATAGGTGTTAGGTTTTAAACTAGGGTAGAGGATATGTTATTTAAAAATTAGGATTGTTAATTGATAGGAAAGACGAATTTTTTATTGTATGATTGTTTGGTTCTTATAATTGATATATATATATATATATATATATATATATATATATATATATATTTGTGGAATTTATTTTTATAATTTTTTTATGTATATATTTTTTATAATTTATTTTTATGTATATATTTTTTATAATTTTGAAACACATTATTTTTTAATTTATTATTATATATTTAATTATTTCAAATATAGGTTTTAGGTTTGAAACATTAGGATGGATCACGGTGAAGATATCCCAACACCTCCCGCGACCAAGCCTACGATGAGCGTGATTGACCTCGATCCATTTGTACGGATACTTTTGACGTTACAGGATCGACATGTATCCACGATCGTGTGGAATTCACAGGGTGACCGACGACGCGGGATCGTGTTATTAATGTGAGGCATGCTGCGACCCATGATCATCAGAACATACCGGAGGACATCCACTCGTGGCTTATATAAGCGGGTTTTTACCACGTTGCACGTCTGCGCAACCACGAGGTAACTATATTGTATAATATATTATGGTGTTACGATTGTAGTGCAACATATATGTAATTGATAATGTATAATTTTAGATCGACCACCACCTTGTGTTGGCGCTTGTTGAGCGATGGTGCCCTGAGACACGGACATTCCATATGGCCATAGGTGAGGTCACCATCACCCTAGAGGATGTACATCATCTGTTGGGACTGCCGACATATGGTGAGGTTGTGTCAGGCCGCCACAGACGACATAACTTCCGCTAGATAGTTGGTGACCTTTTAGGGGTGCAGCCTGCTGCGGGTCGGGATCTACATAGAGGTTTATTAGGGCTCCAATATTTACGGGAGCAATTCGATGATTATGCCATCCATGCTGGCACAGAAGTTGGACACATCAGATACACCCGTGCACTGATATTGCGTATTTTAGGCGGGATGTTGTTCGTGAACACCGCCTCTAGTTTTGTGCCAGCTCGCTATTTGCTATTTCTGGACGATTTCGAGCGCACTGGTTCATTTAGTTGGGGATCTACTGTTCTTGCATCGCTACATAGGGAGTTGTGCAAGGCCACACGTGCCTGTCGTCGTGAGATGGGTGGGTGTGCACTGTTGTTGCAATTGTGGGCATGGACGAGGTTCCCAACTATCTCTCCTGACCTTCCGCGATTGGATGATCCGGATGTCCTTCATCACGAGATATATGGAAACACGTATTACATTTGTGGGTTTGCCATTATATATATGTAAGTTGTTTTTGCTCATATTTTTTTGTTGCAGGTTTAATGTCTTTTAGACACGGCAAACCAGATATACTCATATCCGTAGATACCGTCATTACATGGATGTCATGTGTAGGAGAGACATTTGTTGGCGGCCGTACGATGTAGTTGACCTAGTACATCCACCAGATGTTGAGATGGTTAGACGCTGGTTGGCCGTCTGTCCTTTAGTTTGCTACGAGGTTGTCGTATATCAACAGTCGGACCGAGTTTTGCGACAATTCGGGTTTGACCAGCCTATCCCAGAGAACCCGATTAATTGTAGTGAGCTGTTGACAATAGTACTTTTGGCCACCGCAGTTTCAAACAGGATCATCTACTAGTTCACAGGGCATGTTTCCACCATCGCAGTACCCCCCATGGTTTATAGGCCTGTCAACGCCGCAGCATGGGTTTCCATTTCCTTCTTATCCTATGTATGCAGGTGAACCTAGTTCGCAGGCCACGTCAGGCTTTACAGACATGTATAGGCCTGCGCAGCCTACATCGGATGCAGATGCGATGTTTGCAACTCCCATTGCACATTCAACACATCAGATGGTATCCCCACCCACTAGACCGTCCGATGATCCAGTTTCAGACTTCTTAGCAGTGGCAATGCAAGGGGACGATGACGACACTGACCATCATGCTGATGACGACTCTGACTGACTGATTAGGAGAAATCCAGTCAGGGGTGCACGTTTTCGATGTCATCTGTCACTGTATGAGCACAACATGAGGACTTGCGGGGGATATCATGGAGACCACGGAGACGATCAGTGATCATTTGTACCCTCCTATTTTGTTACTTGTTTGTTTAATTTTTGGATTATGGATTAATTTGGATGACTACCGTTCGATGTTTGTGTTGGATATTTTTTGTTTATTTCCATGCACAATTTAAAACATATGTTGTTTATTTGCATGTAAAATTACTTGTTTGTTACTTCTTTTTCATATCGACATATGTTGTTTAGTGGAATCAATTTTAAATTTGACATTCATTTCATACGTACACATCAATGATCCTAGACTCGTGAAGGACAATTCCGCCTATTGTGACCAACCACCTTACAATAACCACATTTTGTACGAGTGCTCGATCCTTCCTGCGAATCCATTTCGTTTCGGATGCTTGTAGACTTAGGCCTTCCTCTTGTGCGTCTTAGCGAAACATCTGGGATGATCGTTGGCTGTCCAGTTCGTGGTATGAAGTCCTCATTTCCAATTGGATACCGCAGGGCTAAATACACTTGACATTGATACGTGACACTATACACAGGGTCTATATATTGAGTGGGATCGACGTGTATAGACCGACAAGCTGCAACCACAAGACTACAAGGGAATATGAATGCATTGAAGTCACCACACTGACATTTTCTTTCCGATAACGACACTGACCATTTCATTCCTCCCTGATGAGTACGTATGTTGTACGAATTTTGGACCTCAAATCTTGTGTACTGTGCGTCGTAAGCAGTTATAGAATGTGTCGCGGATGTATGTACCCTCATCAAATATTTTTGCCACGCTACTTTTGCAAAATAATTACCTCTCCCCAACTCTTCACTGGCCTCCTGACGATGTTGCAAGAAATATGACACTAGTCGAACATATGTGAACCGCACAAGTGACGTGATAGGAAGGTTTCTGGCGCCTTTAAGTACCTTGTTGAAACACTCAGATAGATTTGTTGTCATATGACCAAACCTTCGTCCCTCCTCATCATAAGCTAGATTCCACTTCTCCTTTGGGATTCGGTCAATCCAAGCGGCTATTTGAGGACTTGCTTCTTTAAATTGCTCTAAGCCGGCATCAAAATCTAACCGCGAAGTTGTGTAACCTACATATACAAACAACACGTAAATATCATGCCATACTGAGGTTGTAGGCGAGTGATTGTATAATATTGCTTACCTAACTTCTTCAATTGTTTCTTCCACATCATATTCTTGAACTTATGATTAAAATTGCTAGCCAAATGCTGAAGGAAAAAAACATGGTATACCTTGGGTGGTTGCCATCCGAGTTCTACATTGTTGACCGCCGCCATAATGCCCGCATGCCGATCCGAAATAAGACATATTTCGTCTTTCTGCGTAACATGAATACAGATTAGTGCCAAAAACCATGACCAGTTGTCAATATTCTCGCCGGAAACAACTGCAAATGCAATTGGAAGGACGTAATTGTTGCCATCAACTGATGCTGCAATGAGCAATCTGCCACGATATTTTCCATACAAATGGGTACTGTTGATGCTGATAATGGGCTTGCAATAGTTAAAGGCATGACAACACTGCTTAAATGTCCAAAACACCCTATTGAAGACCTTAACACTCCCATCCAGTTGCCCATTATAATAACCAAGGCTAAATAAATAAAAGAAAAAAAAAAGAAAGAAAAGTTTAAATTTTTAAAATTCTGTCGCAAAAAGCGTTAGCGACGGCTAAAATTCTGGCGCGAGTAGTGCCACAGGTACTGGAATTTGGCACGAGTAGCGCCACAGATACTGGAATTTGGCATGAGTAGTGCCAGAGTGGCGCGGTTAGCGCCAGAAGTGCTCCAGAAAGCCTGTTTTTCACTGGAACTTGGCGCGGATAGCGCCATAGTGGCGCGATCAGCTCCAGAACGCAACCTGGACCATATATAAGTTCATTTCACGCGATTTTTGGGCCAAAACTCTTCCTTTCATTTTCCTCTGAGCCATTTCCGCCATTAGAGCACTAGGAAGCTTCATATCTTCTCCAATCTTCATCTAAACGCTTCCCACTCAACTAGAAAGTTGTAGGGAACTCCTCCATGAGCTAGATTGCAGCTATATTTCTTCGAGAGAACCATCAATCGGAGAGATCCCGTTCTCTAGGAAACTTTACAAAGCTTGGGTTTTGAGGAGAAAGAAATCGATTCAAGGACGCTAAAGCTCGTAGAAGTGATCCTCTAGCATTCCTTGACTGTTTAGAGGTAAGAAACTCAAGTTTTACCGATTGATTTGTGAAATTGTTCTTGGGATGAATAGTGACCCATTTGTGTTAGGGCTGGAATTAGGCTTGGATCGTTTAGAAAAGTATGCTCAGAAGGTTGTTGTGATGAAGGATTAGCCTTGAAATACGACTTTATGGACTTTGGATTTTGGCCCTGAGTAATGCATGTGTAGGAAGAATGTTGGTTATTTTGGTAAATGTAGAACATGTATGAGACTTGATAATTGTCCTTTATGTGCTTGGGAGGCTATATAAATGGTGAAATTGTGTTGAAGTAATCGTTTTAGCCATATTGTTAATCCTTGAGTCTTGGGCCTGAGTAATGTTAAACTCTTTGAATTGGTTGATGCAGAGTCTTTGGGAGACTCTAGTGCCTTGGTTAGGCCGAGATAGATCCTGCTGAGGGTCTGTGAGTTGACTATAAGGTGGTTAGCTCTGATAACCTTAAGATAGGGGGCTAAGGGGTTTTTAACGATATAATATAGTGTTTCATGCTTTTCTAACGGTTGAGGACCGTTGTTGATGGTTTGTGCGCCTTTGTATAGGGCGTGACACCGAGGGTGTCAGTGGCAGAGACCACCGTTCTGGGATTGAACTGCAGAGCGCTGCTTTGCCAGGTAAGTTCTTTGCTCTTGGGGAATGTCTCCCACTGCCTGTGTTCTACCATACTCCGAGGGAGTGATGGTTGCATACATGATGCATGTGCATTGAATTGGTTGTTACAGTTTTCTCATGATAATATGTATGCATGATTCTATGCTTTGTGTGGATGGTTATCTGTTGAATAGATCTTCTGGCCAGTTAGATAGATATGGACCTCCCTAGCAGTAGAGCGCAACTCCTAGTTTGGTTTGCTTACGTAAAGGGTGATGATGATCCCTTAAGACCAAGAGATATAGGTGGTCCCGTCGCGGTTGAAGCCTATTCTTGAAAGAAAAGGGCCTTGAAGCCCGAAGGCATGTGAGAAAAACAAAATTTTTAAAGCGGAAAC
>CM023951.1:22683798-22723613 GCA_013407115.1 Glycine latifolia
TAATACGCAACAATTAGCAATTAAGCCCACTAACTTGCCTAAGACAAAAACTGAATTAGAATGGGAAAATAAAAGTCCAAGAGAAGTCAAATAAGCTAAGAATGATAGAAAAATATTTAACTAAAGGCACTCCATCATACACATATGATGGACTCTGTTTATGTTTATGTTAGTATAAACACTACATGTTTTGTATGCCCTCGTGTGAGGAAGTGATCTGTGAGATCATGACACTTGGTGTTTATTCTTTTGTATAGACACAGTGAGTATCCTTGATGATGTATATGTAAATACATGAGGTTTATTCTCCTGATATATATATATATATATATATATATTTATATCTATTATAGATATTATTGTTGTATCTGTCATCCGTTATGTTATTTGGATCCATGAGGCTGGCTAGGGTGTATTGGAATTCATACATTTTATTGAGGTTACTTACCATACATAATGAATCAAGAAATATGGTTTTGAAAGGAAAACGCTTCTGTTGTTTAAAATCCTTGGTTTTAATTAAATTATTTACCGCGTTAATCTTATTAAGTAATTGTTAATACACCGGATGCATACGGGGTGTTACACCCATCAACAAAACGCTCCATCGTTTCCAGCTTATAGGTAGACCCTTGAGCAAAATTTAGCATATAACCCAGCCACCTTGGCAGGAACGCGTACCGACTCATCCCAATCCCCAAACACCTTCACAATAGCCTTTTGCTTTGCCTTCTATGCCTTCCTGTATGATATATGAAATCCGAGCGTTGTCGAAATCCTTTCCTGAATTAACCCAATTTTAACACTTGGGTCCCCCCTAATCATTTCTGCATTTGAATACACAATAACATGTTAGTTAATTTTGAACAAAATTTAGACTCCAATACAACGTATTTGAATTACCTAGGATCAACGAACATATGAAATTTGAGTCAAGTTGCTTGTGATCTTGAGAGAGATTACGAGTAACGAACATGTGTTGGTTGTTCCATACGCCTACAATCCATTCCGTGCCACCCTTTTTTTCGCATGCCCTCATCCTCCATGCACAACCCTCATTATGATTTTCACAAACCATTATAAGCCTTCTCGTATCACTTTTTGCAACTACGGTTGTGCAATGCTTAACCATACAGTATTGCTTTATTGCAATTTGCACATCGAACTTGCTCTTAAACACCTGACCCTTATATAGCTCTTGACCCATCTCCCAGTTAGGTATTTGCACTCCTTGCATGTCATCTAACTCCTCATCTGGCTGTGCCTAATTAATATTCGTGTAATGCCTTATGTTTGACCAAAATGGTACATTGGTCTCTCCTGTACAATGAGACAATAAACACATTGTTATATTAAACAAGCAACCATTTCAACACTACTAAGTAACAAATAGTTAAAAGTCCATACCTGGATCCGGAATCGGAGCTTGCATTCCGACAATGCCCGAAGAAGGCATAGCAAAATCATGATCGAAATCACCGTCTACGTCCGTATCCATGAGTCAGTATCTGGAACAACACCTACGTCAACCTCTTCCTCCGAACTATCCATGGGCCAAGCTGGCTCCTGGGCCGACTCCATTTCTGTATCTTCTGAATCAATTTGTTGTGTTGGTTGCATTGGTGGTGGTGGTGATGAGGATACATCTCTATCTTCGGAATTCACCATCGGCTCTACGTTAAGGTCAATCAAACCACTATTTCCTACAAAATTCTGCCTGCTTGACTGTCCACCAGTTTACTTCCGCATACAATTCTATAAATCTGGGGTCTCCTCTGTCGGATGTGCATGCGTCTGTAACTAAGGCTACATCGTCATCATCTACAACATCCACACCAACCCATTGCATCGGGTTGCCGGATGCACATCGAGCACTCAATCGAGATACAGATTGATCCCGTTGTAATCTCAACTTCTTATATATGGTTTTCATCAAATCATGATAGCTGCAACCTGGAGACATATGAAACATTTTACTTTCTCCTTCAAACACTTGACCATTCGGTCCAATATATCTTCTCCCATTATAGTATACAATGGTAATTAAACCATTTCTACTACCACTCTTTTTGCAAAAAATCTAAAAAAATTATACACTACTTGGATGAAACGAATGTGTGGGACGACATACAAATGCGGGGGGGGGGGGGGTATATATAGCTAGGGGGTGTGGTAGTATTTCGCTGGGCTGGGTTGCAAACTAGGAGACCTAATTCGCTGCCCCTGATAGTGAATTCCTGGGGACCTGCCACGTGTCACGCAACACGTATTTCGTTAGTGTCTGTAGCGAATTATGACACCTAATTCGCTGCACCTGACAGCGAAATAAGCCACGTGTCCTGACACTCTCACTGACTCGTTGACCATGTAATTCGCTGGGGGGTATAGCGAATTACGTGGCCACCAGATGCTCGCCATGTCAGCTTCCCTATTTCGTTGGGGTTGGTGGCGAATTATGCCACATGGCAGTCTGGTAATATTTACTGTTGGTGTGGCATTTGGGTAATATTTTTCGAAAAATGGGGCAGTACGGTCGTTTATGAGACCAAAGTTCAGATTATCAGGTATCCACCCTGGACTTCCATTCCTAGTGCTGCTCTTTGTCACAATTGTCATAAGAAGAGAACTCAAGTACTGCCCGAGAGTGACAGTGGTGAGAGCAGAACAAAAGCTTCTCATGGCATCAGGGGCTTGCTCATAGAAGAACTCCAACTGACCAATGAAATAGAAGACTTCTGCACAGCCTATGATGAAATATTGAGGAACCTGCCAAAATATTGTCATCGGTATCTCCTCAAGTTGATAGTAGTCATGCCTCCTCACCATTCTAAGCCTTATGAGCTCCAATATTGCTGCTGCTACCATGGAAAATATGGATATGAAGAGGCCAATTCCCATTATTTGGAGCTGAGTTAGGCCATTTTTGTACCCGGTGAACTTTCTAGCAATGATCCTGTCATACAGTGGGACCCAAAATATGACACTGAGGGTGTCAAAGATGGAAAGTGAAGCTGGTGGGATTTTGAAAGTGGAGTTGCCAACACGAGTGTCCATGGTTTGTCCTTGCAACACAAATAAGGTGCTCTCATCTGACCATAGACAGTGGAAAATATGATGCCGGTTGCCCATACAGGAAGTAATCTTAAAATGGATTTCAGCTCTTCCACTTGAGTTACAGTGCAAAGTCTCCAAGGGTTTGTTGATTCCTTCACTTTATCTGACTGTGGTAGCACTGTTGCTTTGTCAAAAAATCTATTACACACAATAGGAAAAATGAATAAAAAATTTGATAAGTCAATAGGCTAATATGTCTAATGACAAAACTTAGATACAGTTTTTAAGTTCTTTTCATGCTGTTCTCCAAGAATTTAAATTTCATCTCCGAAATCTGTGTAATAAAATTTTGCATTTAAGATCAACATAGATTACTGAGATGAAACTCTAATTTTCATTTAAGAACACCACCAAAAGGTACTTAAGGAACTGCCTCTATGTTTTGTCGAATGTCCAGTAGATCAAAAGAAACACCTGGGAGAGCCCTTATATAATTTGCAAGGATAATATTTTCAGTTTCTCACTGAACAATTGAAAAACTAGTGATCATAAGATTGTCCTATTTTGATATGATAGCACGTGAAATGGCATGAATGTGGACTAAACTAATTAAAAGCCCTGCCTCTATATACTATATAATGCAAGTGTGACATCAAATTTGCTTCTGATTAAGTAAAAAACCACTACTTTGTAATCTCGAAATTTGTTGTCATTTCTTAATTTACCTTAACTCATCTGTGTGATCAAGCTTTCGGCTTCCTTTTATAGCAGACTCAGTTTCAGCAGTCTCATATAAAAGTGACTCATCAGCAGGTACTTCAACCTTGTACTTTCTTATGGATGCCACTACCACCTGACAGATTCTAGTGAGGGCACTGCCTCCAGGCTTCTGATTCCTATACAACCTAGTGCCTGAAAAGAAACTCACCACAGCAATTGCCATGGCTACAGCAGGAATACCAAATCCCCATCCCCAACCCACATTATCTTGTATCCAAACTAATAGAGAAGATGCAATAAGAGCACCAATGTTGATTGAGAAATAGAACCAATTGAAGAAAGAACCCTTGTGTTCCTTCTCAGCAGGGTCAGTGTCATCAAACTGATCTGTCTCCATAGGACGAGACACAAGGCTTAATGCAGCCGGTGCCAAGAGCAATAAGGTAAAGAGCTAGGAAGCACACTGCACTCTCTAGAGTAGTAGCATGACAGTTTTCATCTCCATGTCCATGACAAGTTGGTTTTATGCCAGGAACTGATGCAGACAACGTCAATAGTGTCATTCCCTGATGCAGTCAATTTTTAGATGTTGTTTGACAGGCAAGAAGATACAATTTCACAAAAAAAATTGGACCAGTTTGCACACATTATTGATTGACTTCACAGCATGAATTCTAAAACATTTATTGGGGGATCTAGGAAAGATAAATATGACATGAGATACATATACAATACAACAAAGTTTAAATATAATTATTGCTGTAAAAGTAAAAAGTTATAAAAATGTATCAACAAATATTTTAAATGTCTATGCAGTTTGATATAGAGAAATTATTACATGATTTAAGACCATCACATGTATATGGTCTCGGCCATTCTGTATGTGACATGTAATTGAATTTTCCAATTTAAAAGACAGAATCAATAAAACTTAATTATATGTCATGTGAAAATTGGTCGAGACGATGATAGTCTTGAATCATGCAATAATTTCTACTGATATAGATATGTATCTAACATGGTTACAACACTAAAGATTTAGAAATGTCTGTGCTTCTGGTGGAAATTCTCTTTCTTCATTCTAATTAATTTATTTGGAATCAATATTAAATCTCAAAGTGATGTTATAAGCTACAAGGAAATTTTCAACAAAACCCCAGTTTCAGTGCCCACTCAATGAGTTCCAAATCCATATCCCTTTTTCAGCAAGAAGTCAGTAGTCATCAAATTGAAGAGACCATACTCACAATAGCATAAATTATTGAAAAAACAGCAATTGTCCAATATCTTCCAAGGTAGGAATCAGCCAAAAATGCTCCAATCAATGGTGTGATATAGCAAGTTCCACTCCAATTAGAGACATTCTTGGAAGCAGTAGCACTATGCTGATGTAGCCGCTTCTTAAAATAAAGCACCAGGTTTGTGCTCATCCCATAATAAGCCAATCTTTCACAACATTCATTTCCTGCAAATAGAAGCTTGAAATAATAAATAATCCACACACAACACAGTTCATACACATCACATCACATCCCAACTTGAACTTGAACAAACACAATAATTACCTAATATAAAGGGGCAGGCTTTCCAGGTTCCAGTTTCCTTTTTATTAGCTGGATTTCCTCAGTAATCTACTGTTCCATCTTTTGTGTAACCATCATCCTCTGCCATTGTGATTCAAAACTAGTACACACTGGCCAATTGTTCACTTGCAATTGCAACCAACCAAGCAGCACAGAAATTGACAAACTAAAATACCAACAACAGAAAATAACAAATTACTAATAAAGGTCAAAATTGAACTCAGTTAAAGAAAAAAAAAATGCTTTTGAGCAATCTCAGTTATAACTAAGTCACAACACCTTGCTGGTCTTTGGCTAAAGAACAAAATTCCAGAAACCAATTTTGATTCTGTTGTTGAGTTATATTCAGTTCCTTTAAAAAGAAAGCTGTGTATTCAAGAATAACAGATAGGTTCAAGATTCAAATAAATGAATCCATATATCAGTAGAAGTTAAAAGAAAACAAAAAAGACTTTAAATCTGACTGCCACCACTGATAAAATCTCAGAAAGATAAACCCCAGACAAGAACATAAAAGCAAATAATGGAATCAAAGAAGTGCATCTCAAACCTGAAGCATAAAAAATAGAAAAAAAAGCGAATCTCTAACTTTAAAGTTGGGAAGTCAAGCAAGCATCATCGATCATCCAGCAAGATGTAATGAATAATGATAATGGTGTATATATATACATTTGATGCAGTAATGATGGGTACCTACTTTTTGGTCTAGCCAGCCATGTATCTAGAAAAAAAAACATAGCACTGTAACACATTTTTTTACCCATTCTTTTTAACACATTTTTTCATGGGTTAAAATTGTTGTTAAATATTATAAAATTATGAGCACAATTTATTAAATGAAGAGTGAGATTTGTACAATTTAATCTAATGAAGTTTAATTGATAATAAAAAAATGTGTTAAATATGTTCCTATCATTTATCGTATTGGATATACACCACAAGCTAGCTAATCAGTTGGACACTGTTGACTTGTCTCACGTGTAATAATGTGATTAAAGAAAGATGCAAGTTGTCTTTACCACATGAGTTTGGGATTTACCCTCTTTCAGTTGTAAGATACATAGTCCACCATCAAGAGTCTATTTCAATTAGTTAAACAAATGCGTGAGTTATTATAAATTTCTAATATTTATTTTTGATTCCCACTAAAAAAAAAGATACATAACCCACAGAAAATTAAACATGGACCTTAAGTTATGTTATTGGTGTGAGCTATGACTTTTGATTGCTCAGTCAAGCTTAACTATCTGTGTATACCTAATAATATCTTAGATCTCGTATGAAAATTTGAAAATAAATGGGAATGATTGTTTGACAAACAAATGGAAATGAGTTTTTAGTTTGACTCTGGAAGTATGATGATGTAGGTCAGTGTACCATAGTGGGAACACAGCGGTGCTAAAAGCCAAAGCAGAATTCCCATTATTGTTTATAAAATGTTTGTTTCTCATAGAAAAAGAACCAGACACGCCTTTTAGGACAGAGTTTAGTTGTGTGGATGTTGGAATTTAAGAAAATTTAGAATAAATATTTGAATTAAAATAGTATGATTGAGATGTGAGATCACACTATTTTTTTTTTGAAAAATTTATCCTTTAATAATAATCTCTTCTTGTTAACCAAATCAAAGGTTAGTGTTTTGAAAAAGAAAAGAGTGTGGAAAAATATAGCTTCTTTTGGATAAGCTTTCACATAATTGCCACAGAGGACATGTTTAAATAAAGTTTTTATATAAACTTATAGGAAACGAAAATCAAAAGAAAAATGTTTTTCTTATAAATTAACTTATAGATAAGTTTTTCAGAAAATAACATGAGATAATTTTATAAATTAATTTATTTATAAGAGAACGAGTCCTGATACAACTGTAAAGTTGTGCTTTGGTAATTTGTTGATCATAGATTCGAATTTGAAAATCGTCTTTTTGCATATGTAAGAGTAATACTGTGTAGAATATTCCCCCACTCACTTGTGCATAGAGTGAAGTTTATGGGCAACATGATACGTAGTTTAATATATTCATAAATTAATTATAATTTTTTTTAGAAAAAATTAATTATTTTATTTTATTTTCTTCTCTTATAAGTATTTGTAAAAAATTTGTTCAAACATTTATAATTAATGAGAACATAATCCATTGAGTTTAAAATCATCTATACTATATACATATGAAATATTATAACATATGAAAATGTTTTTTAAAAAAAAAATGTTTACACATGACACCCTCAAAAGCTCTAAGCAATAAATTTATTATTCTCTTAAAAAGAAAATTCATTTGACATTAAAAGACACAAAAGTTATGTATAATTGTAGTTATAATAATGAAAATCATTAGCAATTATTTATAATAATAATACATGTATTATAATTTTTTTATTGCGTGCGCATTATACTTGTTATTAATATTAATTTAATTAATAAACCAATTGTTCATTAACATATACAAGTAATAAAAAACTAATTATGCACATAATAATTTATACGTAATTATTTGCATATAAAATAATTTTAACATAATTATGACATTCAAAAATAAAAAATTATTCTTTATCGTATCTTCTAATTAAGTATAATTTCACAATTACTCTTGTACGTAATCATGAGAAATATTATATCCATTTTTAATTCAAACAAAGTTAAAAAAATAAAAGGCGGTCAAGGAAAAAAATGACAAAGTGATGCATTTTCAAAAACAATGTTGATTTTATTGATTTATATGTTAAAAAACATAATTGTTTGGTAAATTCAGCTATTATAAATTATCCTATGTATTGAAGGTAGCTATAACCTGTTTATATTTGTTTTTTCATGGGTCACAAGTCAGGGTATCTCCCAAATCATTGTAATTCAGTAAGTAAAAAATATTTTAATAATTTAACATGAAATATTTAATCATTCCTTATTTAAAATATTGAATTAGTTTAAAGTAGTTAGGAGTAATATATATTTTAAATATAATTATTAATAACATTAATATATTTTGATTCAAAATTACAATGTATTTAAATTAAGATAAATATAAATAATTTATTGACTAAACATAAATTTAATTCTTATTCAGTCAAAAATAAATTTAGTTCTTATTTTTATTATTTCCATATCTTTTAAGATATAATAATTAATTGAATCTTCAACTAACTATATATATTACACAATAATAATGAATAACTTAAAAATTATTATAAATTTATAATACATTATTGATATTTAGCATAAAAATACTAATTTTAGTTTATAATTCCTAATTCAAAATTTTAAAATTCTTCTATGTTAAAATCTTAAAATGTTTTATATAATTTTTCAGAAATTAACATATATGTTGTGAATGACACACGTCGTTTGAATCAAAGTTTGAATTTAAAAATATATAATTAAAAATGTTATTTATAAATATTTTATCTTAATTTCTTACTATGCAACTCTCAGTTTAGGTTGTTTGCAATATTGTTTTTCAATAATTATTTAATTACCAACCACTTAACTTATAATTAATTATCATCTCCCTTATTGTATTTTTTTAAGGTCTGCTAGATATATTATCAGCTATTAATGATATACATTAATAACTAATAACTATATGACTAATTTTTTATCCGGACCATGCACGAAAAAAAGTTTATTTATGTAATTATATGATGATTTTATGTAAAATAATATAGTTGTAGAACGAAAAATAAATATTCAAGTTTTTTTATTGAATTATTTGCTTTGACATATAATAAGTAAAGCATTAAAAAATAATTTAATTTAATAAAAGTAAGATAGCATGTGTTATTGTAGGATAATTATTATTTTTTACAAGAGTTATAAATGTATGTAAATTATTGAAGCAAATATTTCTTCACATGTCCCAAACATTTTATCAAAGAAAATAAAGATAAAAATAAATTAATATTGTATTAGAAGTATACATGTAACTGTTAGTATGCAATTTTTTACCTTATTTTTTCTTCCAACAAAAAATATCACTCCTACTGATTAAAGGAGGTTAATACTTTTGAAATGCAGTGATATCTTTTTTGGAGTGAGATTATAGAATAAATATAAGTGATCAAATCGTAAGAGATTATTTGAAAAAGTATTATGAAAACGTAGATGGAATTAATAATAAAAAACACAAATTGATGTATATGGAACACGCGCTAAATTTATCAATAAAATACAAATCAAACCTAACAATTGCAACCAAAAGAAAAACGAAACACACTTGAATTTTATGTAATATCACATTTTTTACAAACATAATTAAAAGAAAAGGAAGAAAGGAAGAAAATGTGAGAAGATAACATATATTTTTTATATCAAATTTATCAGAAAATTATTGACTTGTACAAGAAATTTTCTAAGGTTGAAATTATATGCTAATGCAAGAGAGAAATGGAGGAATCATAGGAGATAATACAAAACCTTGCATATATTAAAAAGGAAACAGTGCAAAAACTAAAAAAAAAAAATACTGTAATTGTTATTTATATTAGATTACAATGAAGAGATATTAATTATAATGGGAGAGATGTAGATTAATATTTATTTAAAAAAAATGCAATGTAGAATATAAAATTGAAACAGGAAAAAGGGACATTTACCTTAAAATTTAATAATTTTAATTATATTAGTAATTGCAATAAAATTATTTTTTATACGTAATGATTATTGTAATTACTTTTTTGAATTTCTAAAAAGGCACTAAAGTATTGAAAGTTATTTTTTTATATTTTAAAAATTCATTTTTTTTTTCTGTTTTTCGTTTGATATTTTAAAAAAAATGCGCATGAGTAATAACATAATATCAGAATTATGAAAATGAATTACTCACGGTCATTTTTCTTCGTACCGATTCACATTAATTTTAACTGTAAAATCTAATTTATATTGATTGCTTATTTGTTTGATTATAAAAACTTGATTAAATTCCAAATATGTCCCAAAAATAAATGAATTAAAATAAAGAAAGGATTGTTTTCTTGTCCAACATATTTTGGTGCAAGCTATTAACACACTCCAACTAAAATTGAAGTGTGAGTATGCTAACAAATCCCATATAATGATATAAATGATTTCAATTAAATATTTTGAAATTTATTTTTTGCATAAATATTAAAAATATGTACATAGATAAAATTATTAATTATTAATTAAATATTTAGATGTTTATTAAATATAGTTATAGTAAAATTAAGCAAGATAATTAATTGTATTTCTAACTGTATAGATATTGTCTTAAAGAATATTAAGTCCATTTAAAATACGATTTATTCTTTCTTTAAATAATGATGTAGTACGTATATCAAAAGTATAAATACAAAAAGAATATAAATATAATAATTTTTAATATTATTTTAACATGATATTTTTATTTATTTTGAAGATAATATTTTTTATATTTGGAGTTGATTAACCTTATCATGACATAAATTGTATGGTTAAGATCATGTAATAAGATTTGTCTATTATTATTATTATTATTATTATTATTATTATTATTATTATTATTATTATTATTGTTAGACTTTGATTCCATTACTTTAATTTACTTTTTAAATTTATTTATGTATAAAATTTAATATATGATTTAGACTTTATATATTATAATTTAATTATAATAAGAATTATTTGTATATAAAAATATTAATTATACTTGTTGCTAATTTTTAAATATTATTACATGGTGGAAAATGTAAGAGATGAAGATGGATGACATCATGGAAAAGCTTTCCAATAAGTTTAGGAAGAATCGTTACAATAGCATGAAACCATTGATAAGAAGCAAGAGGTTCTTGCACAAGAACAAGAGAGAAACTCTCTACACAAATTTCAGAATTTGAAAAAATGACATCAAAATTTCTTACATTCAATTTTTGGGGCAGCTTATAAAGATACGAAATTAACTAACTAAATGCACATTAAATGACAATTCAAATGAAGCTTGTAATGGAACTAATGCAGCTTAAGTGCAAGCTTAGGTGCAAGCTTCCCTAAGTGACACTTGGTTGACCCAAACCTTGCCTAAGGTGCAACCAACAAGCTTACAAATGTGCTACACAATTTACACACAAGTGTACCTACACCTCTTTACACAAATGCACTAAAAGCCTTTTTATTTGTCACTACTTTTGCTTCTAACAAGTGCTGGAATTTATGGAATTAAATTAACTTGAGACATCAAAATCCAGCCCCTATTATCCTTGAGTTGGTGTGCTTCTTCATGCTTGTCCAAATTAGCTTGGATGTGGTCTTGAAGGGCTTGAGTTCTAGTTCTTGTCATGGGTTCTTTAAAGCTCACCAAAGGAAGTGCTTCAAGCTCTCATTCTAGACCTTTAGCTTGCAATGGACCTCCATCACATTGGTATGATCATAATTTCAAAATGATGTCCTTTTGATGTGGACTTCCAAAACACCATTTTAGCCCATTTTTGAATTTGAGTGGGTATTTGACCCCGAATGTGAATATTAACCTTGTATTTGAAGTCTATACTTAATTATCTTCGATTTGGTATATAGAGCTCTGTGTTTGGGTCAAGGCACGTGAACTTGAGAGAGCTCAAAACGACGCTACAAAGAGCTAACAAAGGGAGATAGATAGGTGAGGGGAGTTTATTGTTTGGTTACAGTTTTTGATACCATAGTTGGGGGTCAGGGAACCCAATTATGAAGATGTATGCTTGCCCCTGTTGTGTGCTCGTTTTCAAGAAACATTGTGTTTTTAACTAATGTGATGCGATGAATTTGTTATTGATGGATAAATTTGTGAACAATGTTGTTGTTGTAAAGATTGGCTTTTTGGAAAAAGTCTTAATTACAGAGGAGACTCTGCCCAAAATTTTATAATATGTTCTCCTATTTAATTCTTTATTAAATTTTAAATCGGCATAAGAGTTTGTTTTCTATATTGTAGTCCTCCTCTTTAATTTATAATTTTCCTAAAATACCAGTCTCTTGGTAATAAGGATTGTGAATGAATGAGGTTTGTGATGTTGATGATGATATTGAAATGAGATTATGTTGATGATTATATTAATATGAGATGATATTGATGTTTATGATAATGATGTTGAAATGAAATGATGTTGATGCTGTTGATGATATTGAAATGAAATGATATTGATGTTGTTGATGATATCGAGATTGAGATGATGTTGATGTTGATGTTGATGATGACATAGATGAGAGATGATGTTGATGTTGATGATGTCATCGTGATGGATATATGTTGTATGTGGGGGGTGCAGTGACCTGTTGGATATCCTTGCGGGGAAGAATTTACGAATTTTAAGCATTCCTGGAGAGCAAAAGGGATTGTTTAGGATTTTGGTCTCTATCCACGGTTAATGCATTGATGAGCCCATGTTTCATACTTCATAATTGAATGGAAATGGAATAAAGGCAGTGTGTAGTTGTGGTTTTTATGAGGATAAAAATGTAGGTACTAGGGGGCATGTCACTCGGTTTGGATTTCCCTTAAGACTCAGGCTGATCACCAAGGGGGGAATGGCCAGTGCACGACAGGGTGACCCCGACAAATGACTAAATCATTTTCCTATTTTCCTAAGTGAGAGGCTATTTCCAATGGTACCACATTGCATGGTGAGAGTTGAGTTAGGTGCATGCATCATTCTGAGCATAATTGATTTGAATTGTGGAAAAAGTTGATGACTAGTTTGTTGAGTGTGTGTGGAACTGATTGACTACTGAGAATGATTGTGGTTATCATCATTACTTTCTTGCTAATTATTGTCATCTGGTGCTTATTGATATTGTATATGTAACGACTCGCTTCGTCGCTACGATATCACTACTCTAAACGTGTAATTTCAATTATTTTTAATGAAAAACTCCATTAATTTGATTATGAAAATGAGAGTAAAATTTTCACGATAATACATTCATCAAAACACACACATATGTCAATAAATACACACACACACACACGCACACACACATACAAACACACACATAAGTTTGGGATTACATGTACGATCAAAGATAACAAAGAACCAACTAAGAAAGAGTTGATAACAAAACACAACTCTCTCCCAAAATAAATTCCAAAGTTATCACGTTGGCTTGGCGGCTCCAACAAAAAGATATCTCCCCAATATCACCTAGTGCTGCTCATCTGCTCCCACGAATGAAAGTTCGCGATCATCACAGGTACCAACCACACGATACAAAAATTGCAAGGGTGAGTTTATTATATAAAAACCAACAAGCATTAGATAACTGTTGCGCGACTGGCAAGTGTACCGTTCGTTTCAAGTAATAGAGTGAGTAAGTAGAGTATCGTATCCACAGGGATTGATTCCTAATTTTATCGTAACTAACAATCTGAGAGATTGGAAGAAAATAACAAGTTTGACAAGAGTAGTGTTGTGTTGTGGAATTATGCAAATTGATTAAATGACAGAAATTAATAAGAATTCAAAAACAAGTAATTAAGCAGTGATGAGAAATAATTGTGGCCAAAGCACAATCCCCTTTGATCCCTACCTCTTTCACTTGAATTGGTTATTAAATTCAATTATTTCTGATTACTCAGAGGATGTATCTTCCCAAATTTAGTTAAATCCTAATTCCTTAGTAACTTAACCCTTTAACCCAATCAGAAATCCTAATTCCTTAGCAATTCCTATCAAGCTAAGCATTTAAAAGAATACATCATAAAGTTCTGCAATCACGCATTCCTATACCTAGGTAATGAACAATTGTTGTTCTAAGCAATTCCGGAACTAAAACCCCAATATCCCTATTGCGAATTTAAGCCCTAAGCAACTTAATAGAATGGCCAGTTTAAATTAAGAAGAATAGAATGAAGTGCAGAATAGAACAAAGCAATCATAATAATCTCATATTAATACCAATCAAATTACAGAGGAGTTCACATTGGTTCTTGGCCCTAACCACAATAAAGAAAATTAGCCAGACATGTTCATGTCTAACCTCAAAGAATACAAAGAGAGCAGAAGCATTAATCCTCTTCAATCTCTGGTCTTGATCTTCTCTCCACTGTGTTGCTATGTGTAATTCTCTGTCCAAGGGTCCTCTTTTCTGTGCAAAAGTGCCTCCTATTTATTCCCACACGTCCATCTATTAATTAAGGTAACTAACCCCTTTTTCCCAAGCTATTTTAGTGCCAAATCTTTTTAAATCAGGTAACAGCATAATTGTGGCGCGACTCGCACGGATGGCCACGCTAACCGCGTGGCTTGTTCGAGCTGAAGGTCTGTGTTTCAGCATCTCATGCTGATTGCGTGAGATCCCACGCTAATCGCGTGGATTGGCCGAGAGCTTAGGTCTATGCCTTTTTGCTTCTTTTCTCCTCTTTTTGACTCTGAAATAATAAAATAGTAATAAAATGAGATAAAACAATTAAATAAATAAACTTAACTAATTCTAGCCTATATTCCTAATTATTGATTGAATTATAACTAAATTATCCCTAAAAACTAAGATGTGTTAGCAGCACATCAATAACAATAAATGGGAAAGGAAACAACAAGAGCAACCTTAATCATTACCAAAAATCCATCAGTCCAATACACATTTGACACACCAATCATTCAATTTATTCCACAAATCAAACAATCATGTTAAGAATGATGCATGTTCCTGATTTCACTCTCACCATGCAATGTGGTACCATAACTAGGGAAATAGTCTCTCACAGGAAAATGATTCATCGCCTATTAGGGTCATCATGTCGTGCACTGGCCATTCCTCCCCCTAATGATTAGCCACGGCACTAGGGAATTCCAAACCCGATGGCCCTTTAGTACTTGCGTTTTCGGCCCACAAAAATCCACAGGTACGTGCATGCCTTCATTCTATTTCCATCAATGCAATATGAAGTATGAAACATGGGCATCATCAATGCATGACTCGGATAGGAACACATCCTTCCTCGCAAGGGTAATCCGTCATGCACCCCCATGTACATACATAACACACCAATATGGGCTCACCGATGCACTGACCGTGGCTAGGAACACATCCTTCCTCGCAAGGGTAACCAACCGGTCACTACATCCCACGTGGACTTACACATCATACAACCATGGGCACTATCAATGCATGACCTGGCTAGGAACACATCCTTACTTGCAAGGGTAACACGTCATGCACCCCCCATGGGTATCCATGTGTATCCACATCATACAATGACATTGTCTACATCAACATTATCTCTCATCAATGTCACTATCAACATCAATATCATGTCATGTCAATGTCATTAACCATACCAACATTATCTCATTTCACTATCATCAACCCAATCACATTATCTCATTCATTCACAATCCATATTACCACAAGACTGGTATTTTAGGAAAATTCTAAATTAAAGAGGAGGACTACAGTATAGAAAACACACTTTTATGCCCATTAAAAAAAACTTAATAAAGAAATAAATAGGAAAAAAAATTATAAAATTTTGGGCAGAGTCTCCTATGTAATTAAGACTTTTCCCAAAAATCCAATCAACAACAACAACATAATCATTCACAATTTTATTCACTAATAACAAATTCGTCACATCTCATTAGTTTAAAACACAGTTTTTCTTGAAAACTAGCACACAACAGGGACAAACATACATCATCATAATTGGGTTCCCTGATCCCCAACTATGGTGTCAAAACTATAACCAAGGAATAAACTCCCCTTACCTATCTTTGTCCCTTTGTTAGCTTCTTGTAGTGTCGTTTTGAGATCTCTCAAGTTCACATGCTAATCTACACATCATTAAATTCTCATCTTTTAGTATGTTAAACTAGACTTCCTAAGCTTTCTAACAAGGTATCACATGCCGTATTTGGATTTCTAAAACTCTATCTATAGCATTTTTAATAACAACACTCCAAGGCTGCCAGCAAGCTCTAAATTCTACACTGACATCTTAGTGTTTTCGTGACTGCAAGAAGTAATCAATCTAGATTTACCTTAATTTTTTATATGTTATAGTTAACATCTTTATCTTTAATTTCATACAGCATACACCTTATTTGAGTAAGAAATGAGAAAGATATAAATTTTAAAAATAGATGGCAGTAGCTGTTTGGACAGTTTCGGACAGCTTGGGTTCAAATAAATTCTGGGCACGAATCACTGCTCAGTTTGATCCCATATTTTAGGACAACATAGAGGACATCCTAAGATTTAAAACGAATGGTCAAAAACCTCATGTGGTTAAGTACAGAGGGAGATATAAAATTCTAAAAACAGTCCAAAATTCATCTTAAAACCATACGAATTTCAATACCAATACTCACCTCAATATTTGGCTAGAATGATTCAAGAGCTTGAGGTGTAAAGTTTCTATCTTCTAATAGAATATTTTGGATGAAGAAATTATAGGTAATTTGGTGAAAGGGCTTCAGTTTGTGTGAGAAGAAGAGAAGAGCAAATGGAAGCAAAAAGAGAAAAGGAAGAGAGAAAGTGAATGTGAGGTTTAGAGAGAGCTTGTATCATGCAGAAATTTTTAATCCAAGGAGATATTTATAGAAAAAATTTTAGTTGGAATGGAAAGCTAGTTAGTCCTTGGTTCAGTTCATGTAACTAAGTAATCATGCTATTGAGATATTTCATTTCTATGCATTTAATGCATTCAAAAGCAAAGATTCCTTTCATTTGCCCAAAATGCACGTGGAATGCTTCCTTGCAAGCTTGATTTTTCTTATTCACTTCATGTATGGCTGGTCATGCAACGTGGAATGCTTCTTGGATGAGCTAGATTATTCTTTGCTTTATACATGGCTATACAAATAGATTATGTATACCATTTCTAGGAAGTACACGTGCACACCCACATGATTTGCACTTCCATAACCAATTAAATTAGTTCCAATTCTCACGTACCATACATGTTATGGTTTATGTTTTTGTTTCTTTTAATTTAAACCAAGTGTACTTCATGTAGCTTTCAGTTATTTACTTAGGTGATCTTAAGCTCCTAACCAACATCCTACACACGCTAGGATTTGTTTCTTCCTTAAATTCACTAATCATAACTAAATTTATTCTAAGCACTTCTAAACTTGCCACTTAGATCCATTTGCTTCTATCCTATCCTTCTTGTACAACCATCATAAGTGTTTTTCATGTGATAATTTTCCTCATCGTATCATCACATGGTCTGAAACTATAGTTTATGATAACTTTAGATATTCATGCGATTTTCCTTCATTTTTACTGTACGATTTATTTGCTTGCATTTATTATATTGAGTAGTAAAATTTAGAAACTTATCTTCTAGTTTACCTAATCATAAATTTTTGACCAGTTGAGGTACTTCTAGTTTTCTTGTGATGTTTGTCTGTTACTAAGGATATTTTGGTAATTTGTCACTCATTCCAGGGCATTTTTGTAATTTCTACTTCAAAATATCTAAGGGGATTTTAGTAATTTTACCTCAAGGGAATTTTTGTAATTTCCACTTCAAAATATCTAAGGGTATTTTTGTAATTTTACCTCAAGGGCATTTTTGTAATTTTCACTTCAAGAGTATTATGGTAATTCTCACATCAAGGGAAATGGTAATATGGTCATTTCCCTTCAAACATTTTTGTAATATCTCTAATTAATATTTCACACAAATAATTCAAACATAGACCAAACAAACTTCACATAACCTAACATTCACATCAAGTAGTTACACAAGAGTAATTCACACAACATTTCAATCATACATTTTCAGTTATCGAAATTTTAGGGCGTTACAGTATAGTAAACTCACCCTTGCAATTTTGTACCGTGTGGTTGGTACTTGTGATGATCGTGAACCTTCATTAGTGGGAGCAGACGAGCAGCAATTGGTGATACTGGAGAGAGATCCTTTTGTTGGAGCTGCCAAGCCGACGTGATAACATTGGAATTTATTTTGGGAAAAATTTGTGTTTTGTTATCAACTCTTTTTTAGTTGGTTCCTTGTTTCTCTTTGATCGAGCTTGTAATCTCAAGCTTATATATATGGAAAAACTGAATTATGTTATGACATGTGAATGATATGTAATTGTTTGATATATTTATATATTATGTAATTATTTACGTATTTGTGCGATGTCTAGTGAGTGTAGTATCGTGAAAATTTTACTCTCATTTTCATAATCAAATTAATGGAGTTTTCATTAAAATTTGGAAATTATATGTTTAAGAGTAGTGATATTGTAGCGATGAGGCGGATTGTTATAATAACTTCATTTTAATCTCAACTGCACCATGGAAAAATACATTAGTAATAACAAAAGGTCAATCACATCTAGATCAAAGTTTACCAGAAATAAGTTTGAGGCTAGAGTTAAACAAAAGCACTTTTTGACCAATATGGAACTCCTTTGTAAGAATCCTAGAGTCATGAAACCTCTTCACTTTCTCCTTGTAAATCTTGGAGTTCTCATAGGCTTCTAAGTAGTTCTCTTCAAGTTCTTGCAATTGAAGCTTCCTTTCCATACCTGCTTCACCAAATTCCATGTTACAACTCTTCACCGTCCTATAAGCATGATGCTCAATCTCCACCGGAAGGTGGTATGCCTTACCAAAAACCACCCTATAGGGAGACATCCCCAAAGGTGTTCAGTAAGCAGTTTTGTGAGCCCATAGAGCATCTTCAAGTAGCTTGCTCTAATCCTTCTTGCTGGGAAGCACTACCTTTTGCAACACTTGCAGAACCCACGGTCTAACACCCTCCTAGCGGTCAGTTGAGGACCAAAATGACCGCCACTAGGTGTGCCATGACAAAATTGAAGAATAGACTGAATCTCGTGATCTGGTACACACCTGCGAATCACTTGGTCACTATGAAATCTCCACAAATAAGGATTATCCCACACATAATATTTATCATCACTCTTAAGTTTATCTATTTGAGACCTAGATGCATGAGGTGGGACAACAGATGCAACAATGAAATTCACGATGTCAGCAAACCAAGGTGTAACATGTGATGAACGCAAATGCATCAAATGCTTATCAAGGAATTTATTCCTAATAGGAGAGGACTCAATAGGTCCCTCAATCCCGCTCAAATGATCAACAACCAAGTTTTCTGCACCAGTCCTATCCTTAATCTCAATATCAAACTCCTAAAGAAGAAGCATCCACCTGATCAATCTAGGTTTAGCATTAGGCTTCTTCAATAGGTACTTCAAAGCTGCATGGTCAGTAAAGACAGTGATATGGTAGCAAAGCAAATAAGATATGAATTTATCTAAAGCAAAAACAATAACCAAAAGCTTATTCTCAGTGGTGGTGTAGTTAACTTGGGCTGCATTTAAAGTGCGTGAAGTATAAGCAATGACATGGGATAGTTTATCTACTCTCTGTGGCAACACAGCCCCAAGTGCATAGTTAGAGGCATCACATATGAAATCAAAGGGAAGCTCCCAATCTGGTGGTTGCATAATGGGAGAGGTAATAAGCCTCTTCCTCAACTCCTCAAATGCCTCTTTGCAAGGCTGGTCAAGGACAAAGTCTACGTCCTTTTGGAGAAGCTTGGATAATGGTAGTGCAATCTTGCTGAAATCTTGGATGAATCTCTTATAAAAACCTGCATGTCTAAGAAAAGAATGCACTTCCCGCACAAAAGTGGGGTAAGGTAAAGAAGTAATAACATCAATCTTGGCCTTATCGACCTCAATACCTCTACTAGAGACCAAATGCCCAAGACTATACCCTTATGTACCATAAAATAATATTTCTCACAGTTAAGAATAAGGTTAGTCCTAATGCATCGATCAAGAACTCTAGAGAGACTATCCAAACATGCATCAAAAGAGGAACCATAAACAGTGAAATCATCCATAAACACCTCCATGCAACTCTCTAATAAATCATAAAAGATCAACATGCACCTTTGAAAGAGGAACCATAACAGTGAAATCATCCATAAACACCTACATGCAACTCTCTAATAAATCATAAAAGATGCTCACCATGCACCTTTGGAAGGTGTCAAGTGTGTTGCAAAGGCCAAAGGGCGTCCTAATGCAGGCAAATGTGTCAAATGGACAGATGAATATGGTATTGTATTGGTTCTCTGGTGCAATATGAATCTGCATGTAACCTGAAAAACCATGAAGAAAGCAATAATGTGATTCAACTGCCAACCTCTCAAGAACCTGGTCAATCAATGGGAGAGGGAAATGGTCCTTGCGAGTTGTCTGGTTAAGTCTCCTATAGTCAATGCAAACTCGTCAATTGCTGGTTACTTTAGTTGGGATCTACTCATTATCCTGGTTACTCACAACAATGATGCCCAACTTCTTAGGGACCACTTGGACATGTGAAACCCAAGTACTATCTCAAATGGGATAGATGATCGTTGTAACTAGTAGCTTCATCACCTTCTTCTTCACAACATCAACAATAATGGGATTTAGCGTCCTCTTTGGCTGGCTTACCGACCTAGAATAATCATTCAAGAGTATTCAATGCATGCATATGGAAGGAATTATTCCATGAAGGTTAGCAAGCGACCATCCAATGGTCTTTTGTGGCCTCTTAAAACATGCAACAACTTTTTTTCATGCTCAAGTGAAAGGCTGCTGGATATGATGACTAGAAGCTTTTGAGTATAATATAAATAGGCATATTTAAGGTGTTTAGATAGTGGCTTCAGCTCCAAGGAAGGTGGCTAAATGGTGGACAGCAAGGGAAGGTTGGTGGCTGATGGAAGAGAGATAGGAGAATCAACACCTGTATTTGCACCTCCAACACAATCAGAGTGAAGCGTAGAGGAAATCTCCACATAAATACTACACAGTAGCAAAATCATCATAGGTACAATTAAAAGAACTAATATCAAAATTAGAAAAGTCCGAAAATCAGAAAATGAATATGTACAAATATCTACACTATCTATTGCAACATCAATGATATCTACAAGAAAGATAGAATGCTCCGCTGTAGGATTCTCATGGTCTCAAAAATGTTGAAATGGACAACATCATCACCAAACTCCATAGAAATGGTTCCTACATGCACTTCAATTTTTGGTCTTTGTTGTCATCAAGAATGGCCTCCCTAGGATCAATGTGGATCCATGGTTGGAAGACTCATTCTCCATATCCAAAATGTAAAAATCTGCTGGAAAATCAAATCATTAACTCGCACTAGCACATCTTCATTAACTTTAAGTGGAAGTGCAACACTCATGCTGCCTAAGTGAATGACAACACTAGTGGGTTTCAAATCACCAAGATGTATGACCTGTAAGATGATGTGGGCATGACATTAATTAGGCTCCAAGGTCAAGCATGACATCTATAAAAGTACAATCTCCAATGGTGCAAGAGACAGTGAAAGTGTCAGGATCTTTGCACTTATGTGGCAAGTTGGATAGTGGAATGACAACAACATTTTTGCTCTGTATAAGTGCAGAAACATTTATGCCTATCTTCACTTGCCCATTTCCTTTCAGCTTCCTCCTATAGGTGAACAAATCCTTTAAGAACTTTGCATATTTTGGAATATGTTTGATGGCATCCAAGAGGGGAATGTTGACTTCCACCCTTCTTAAAGTCTTAAGAAGATCATAATCAAGCTCCACTTACTTTGCAGAAATGGATCTAGAAGGAAAAGGTAGAGGAATTTGTTTTGGTGCAGAATCTGTTTTGGCACCAACATCAATTTTGGCATCAACATTTGTTGAATTTGGAAGCTCTGTGCCATTCCTCAAGGTAATAGCACTCACATTCTTTGGATTAATAATTGGATGTGCTGGAATGTTGCCAGAACCTTGCTGCTGCATCTAGTTGATATTTGTAGCTAACTGTTCAATCTGAGTCTACAGGTGTTTGATGGTGGCACTCACATTTTGTTGAAGGTCCAAAACTGCTCTGCACAGGTTGTGCAAGTGTAGGTGCAAACTATAGGAATTGTTGTTGTTGCTGAATGGGGGAGCTTGGTATTTTCTGGTGGAGGGTTGATATTGTTGTTGTTGAGGTTTGAATGGTTGTTGTGTTGTGTCTACTGTTGTTGTTGTGGACTAGGACCATACCTTGAATTCGGGTGATCTCTCCAACCAAGATTGTAAGTGTTGGAGTAGGGATTATATTGTTGTTGTTAAGGTTTGAATGGCTGTCCAAGTTGAATGGCAGAAACTTCAGCAGCTTATTCTGTTTCTTGGAGAGTAGGGTATGTATCTGTTGATTTTAAGGGAAGCTGCAACACGATTGAAGCAAGGTTGAAGGCTTGATGATGTTTTAGCTTTTTACATGCCCAATCATTTGAAGGCATTTGTAATTTGTCTAAGTAATTCAAGTAAATTGCCTTATGATCTTTCATTAGCATGTGCTTTCTCTTGATCATGCATACATGGTTTTCAGTCTCAAAGAAATCAAATGGTTTATAAGAAATTAAGTTCTCAATGGCTAAGTCTTTTAAAAAAGCAAAACTTACTGCTTTAATCGATTACACAAGCAGTTTAATCGATTAAAGACATTCATACTATCCTGGAAAAGCCTTGGAGAACAGTTAATCGATTACAGGTTTCTTGTAATCGATTACACAGTGTTTTTTGAAAAACCATGCATCCCTGGAATAATCGATTATCTCATTATGTAATAGATTATCTTAATTCGTTTGTCTTGATGCTGTTCTGGTTTAATCGATTACAGTATGGTTTAATTGATTATTTTGTTCATGAAACCATTTCCAGAAAGCTGATGAACATATTAATCAATTACATATTGCAATTTAATTGATTACATCAGCAGCTTAATCGATTACTGTCAGTTAATTCTGTTTTTATAAAGCTTTGTGAGTCTATTCTCTATATATACATATTGAGCGAATTGTTTTGAACATATGAGTGATTTACCCAAAAGACTAAAAGCTTTGTAAGAGTTTCAAAGACTGATTTCTGAGTGAAAAACATTTCTAGTAAGAATCAAGAATTCTAAGTTTTTTGAGAAGATGTGTTAAAGAAAAGAAGGTTTTCAAGATAATGCTTCTGAGCTATTATGTTTTCAACTTGGAGAGTATGGTAATCTCATTTCATTCATTCATACATGAAAGATCACAGGTTGTGTTTATCTTGAACCTAACTTTTTAGATGTTCTAACATTTTTTGTTGTATTGTGATATATCAATTTGTTTCTTTTCAAGCATACTAGAGTAGGGTTCTCTAGGTTTGGGGTGCTAAGTAGAGTTCTCAGTATCTTGGTGATTTGTATTCTAATAGGGTTTTAGAATCAGCATCTTTATCTAGTGTTGATAAAGAAAGTCACTTGTGGAATGCTTGTAAAAGATTCTTTGATATAGTAATTACTCTAACCTAGTGTGGGTTGGAAGCAACTGGATGTAGTCTCCAAGGTTGATAGGTGAACTAGTATAATTGCATTGTCTCTTGGTTAAAATTTTGTATGTTTCATTGCAAGTCTTTGTGAAATCAAATATTATTATCAAAGAAACATTTTTCTGTCATTGCATTCATATCAAAGGTTGATCTTGGGTGAAGAAATATTTTTGTATTTGAAAGGATGAACTAGTGATACGATCCAAAGTTTTAATTCCGCAATTTGTTTCAAAAAAATTTTAATATCAGGTTTGAACAAATTCACCCCCCTTCTTGGTTCATTTGCAGTGTATTAATTGTATTTTCAGTATCTGTTGGATGATCAGGTGCACAACAAATACCACACAACCTTGGTTGATTGGCTGTCATCACATTCTGTTGTTGACCAATGGCAAGTTGTCCCAAAAAGGATGTTAATTTGGTTAGTTATTCTCCAACCTCTGATTATAAGCAACCATAGAAACAAAAACTTCATTTGCAACAGCCTTGGATCTTGCTGCAACTCTAGTACCAAATTGTTGATAATTGGTTGGCATGTTAGAAATCAATTGTCTTGCAGCAAGAGGAATCTTGTCAATTAAACCCCCTCCACTAGCTGACCAAAGGGGTTATTTTTTCTCAGAATGTGGGATAAAATTTGGACACCAAGTTGCACAGCCAAATTCCACAAGACAAATCACTTTTGTAACACAAAACACAACAACACTACACTACACTAATCCTATCCACTACTACTCTGTTTTTCACTTTGTTTATTTTGTTCAGCACTACTAATTCACACACACTACATAACAGTATTAACATTCACAAATGCAATATATCAAAAAGTAGTGGTATGAAAAAGGACAATGCACAACAAGCAACATAATGCAACAAAATGGAGAATATGTAGAATATGCAAAATGCAGAATCTGCAACAGATGTAATTTTTTTCCTTTTCCAATAGACAGATGCAAAACTACTATTTTAATATCTAATTATGAGTGGATCAAGGTTGGCACACAATGAACCATATCCTCAATAACGATGTAAGTTTTTGATAATGACTGTTGAATCGCTACAAAACAAATAAAACTAGG
Organism: Glycine latifolia; assembly: GCA_013407115.1. Taxonomy (NCBI): domain Eukaryota; kingdom Viridiplantae; phylum Streptophyta; class Magnoliopsida; order Fabales; family Fabaceae; genus Glycine; species Glycine latifolia. Next base: position 22,708,527 of record CM023951.1, read on the forward strand.
ATACTTCTGTAGTACATGAATAACCTAGGTCGACTCAGAGATACAATCAATTTGTTTCCAACTTCAATTCACTGATAAACAATAGGGGGACTTTCATCAAATGGTTTGTAGACACTAAGTAAAAAAAATCCGCAAAGAAACAAACAGAAACACTGACAGAATTGATAAAAGATATTATACAACAGATTCAAGAATATCAACTCAATTCACCAAACCAAGCAATGGAATTATCATAGTTCTCAGATAATGATCATATTATGATGGTTCATTCAATGTCATTAGAAGTAGTTCAATCGATTTGACTCCTAAATTAATTGAAATCAGAAACCATATTGAAATATCGTCCAAACAATCTGTGATTAAATTTTGAAATTAGAAAATGAATCCATAACCTAATTCATTTTCAATACTAAACACATTCATAATCATGAAAATCGAAGAGACAATTGAAGAAGAAAATGAACATTCACAAAGAAATTGAAATACCAAACCAGAAATCAAATTCTCCTTGGTTGGACTAGATCCTTGAATTGATTGATTTTTTAGCCTTTCATGATCATCATTTGTGGAAGAGCCACAAAATTTGTGTAAGAAATAGAAGAACATAAATGAAAGGAAGAATAAAATGAAGAACAATTAAGAGAAAAAGAGAAAAAATATTTTAATTTTGAAAACTTGCACAAGAAGCTAAAAATTATGTTTGTACAAAATGAAGTAACTAACTAACTAACTAACTAATTAACTACACTAATGTATAGTGACTGAACAGAAGGAAGGGGTGAGCTCTGATTAGGCTGATCTAATCTAACTAATTATGCTAATTAGACCAATCAAAGCCCAAACTCCCAGTCCAAAGCTCAAGTGCAGAGGTTTTGCCTTCCAAGCCTAAAATGACCCTCAAACCAAAAGAATTGGTCCAAGCTTATCTCGAACAAAATTGTATCTTGTTTCTTTGTCTTTCTAGGGACTACTCATATGCTCCATTCGGGGTACTATAAAAATCCTATAGGTCCTACACAAGAAAGATAGGTCAAGTATGTACAAAATATGAAAATAAGTAACTATTATCAATTAAGCCTAATTATTTGCATAAGACTAAAATTGAATTAAAGTGAGAAAATAAGAGTCCAAGAGAGGTCAAATAGGCTAAGAAGAATATAAAATATTAAACTAAAAATGCTCAATCAACTACCCACACTCATTTAATTTTTGATAAAACCACAAATCCTGAATAGTCAAGGTGTGATTATGTTAAGGAATGTACTTGGGTTAATTGCTTATGTAGTGTAAATGTCCATTAAGGTGAGTCTGCCTTTGGTGTCGATGATTGATGGACTAATGATGATGATGTTTGGTGGATCATAATGGTGAAGAGGATTGATTGATTGATGATGATGGTGGTGTATGATGATTGAATCTTGATATAATGGTTGATGAACTAATGATTATTATGAGATACTCTATTATGAAAATTATAAGGCTTATGCTTTATGTATGATTTCTACATGTTTATGTTATATGTGTGATGATTGTAGATCATGCTTTAATTGTTAAGTTTTATCCTGATTTATGCTTGTTTTTGATAAGCTTACCATTGCGTCATTGCACATGTGGTTTGTGTCTATTATGCATAATTAACAATTTTACTTCACATTCAACTAGTTATAGGTTTCCCAACTTTACTCAATTAATACCAATAGGCTGCCCTTTTTGTTTTTATTCCTTTTTTTCTTTTTATTTTATTCTATTTACAAAGAAGGGTAGTTATTCTTTGTTTCCTTTTTGACCACTTGAGATGCCTAACTTGATTTCCATACTCCAAACGTAAGCATTTGCTCACCTTTTCCCTAAAGTCAAGGGTAATAACGCTTTTCTTTTAGCTCGGGATTCATCACATACAAAAATTATAATACTATTTAGGCTCAAAGTAGGTGACAAGAGTCAAACAAGTACAGGTTGGCTATTTGGCTTAGTGGCTAATAACAAACATGGCCTTGACCATTTTTATGCACACAATTACAAGTATATTAAACAAGAGATTCAATCAAAACTAATTGTGTGAATTAGGTGTAACACTCATTCATTAAACAATCTAGTTCACTTACTGACTAGCTAGGATACAAGTTACTTTATTTACCATAATCCATCATGCCAAACTCATTATTCTTTCTATATAATGCAAACACACACAACTTCTTACTAGATGAAACCATGCTTTTAGATTCAATCAATCTTGAGAGGTGTCACATCATATGTACATGTCTAACACTACCTACTCTCTAACAAACAAAATTACTTCCTAAAGTGAACTATCTAAACAAAAAGAAAGCAAAAAAAGATAAGGGAACATAAATACACCCCTAGGAGTCCGCCTCATCAGAGGAAGAATTCGAGTCACTTTCCATTTGGTCTCCACTGTTGGAATCCCTACAACTCCTTCTTGTGCAGCCTCATGCCCCTTCCTTAGGTAGCTACTGGTTGGTCCCCAAAGCTGGCTAGCCATTCAACATAGGTTGCATATTCCTCCTGACTAGGGCAGTGATATGGCCTTACAACTCCTGTGATGGCATGGAGGGTGAACCCTTGCAGTGAATCCGTAACCATGCTAATAGCACGATTGTTGGCTGCTATGGCAGCCCTCATCTCTCTCATCTCATCCATCTAAGTCCTCTAGATAGATGTTGGTGGAGGATCGACAACAACAATAGGTGTTGCTAGGGCTGGCTCATTTGTAGTGGCATTGGCCGATGGTCTGCATTGATCATTGACAAATTGCTTGTTGATAGGCCTCCTAATGGCCGATGGTCTGTATTTTGGCATTGGTTCTACCAGTTGTCTCCAGTTTCTCCTAATCAGCTCCTCTGTGAACTCAGGGTACTCGCCTTCTGCTAATTGAACTCTTCTTTCTTTGAGGAAGGACCAATCTTTGATCAATTCAAAACGGTGTTGGTGCTCCTCACTGCGAAATCCATTCTCATCATAAACAAAGTCCACAAGTAAAGATTTGCTAGACCCTTCACTTGCAGGAGTTTTTCTAGCCTTCTTAAGTGCAAGTTTCTTTGGAGCCATCTGTAATAAGCTCAAATCCAAAATGAAATTAGTATGAATACCAATACACTTTTCTTCAATTTTCCAAATCCTAATAACCCATTGTTTAGCTTACAATATATTACCAAAATTAACTGTTCAATTTTGCAACAAAATTTTCAACCTTCAACAATTAATTAATGTAGCTATTCTGATACAATTAATTCAGCCAACCAATATTGAATGTGTTATCCCATTTAGTTCAAGCAAGTTAAGCCTTTGAAGAATAACTTATGTGCTTTAGAACCAAGAACAATTGATATTTCAAGATTAATTCACAATCTTAGTCATGCAAACAAGTTTATTCCAATGAACTAAGTTAGCTTATCATTTTAACAAGATGCCTAAACATAATTGGGGAGTAACATTCGTGCAAAATTAAGACATAAAGCATAGCTGGCCATTATGACATTTCATTGAACAACTTATGTGCACATAAATTAGTATGTGTAAATGAAGAAAGCTGTACAAATATGATATACAAAATTACAGAGAACAACATTAGGAGAAAGAATACCATAAAATAACATATATTTGCACAGATTTTTATCAAATTTGTGTCTAATTACCTAAATATATTGAATTTTATAGTAAAACAATAGGAACACAAGTAACACCATTAAAATCACAAGAAAGTTGATGGATATGGGATACTTACGTGACTGAAATGAAGTGGTGTGTGAAAGATTTGAATTTCTTGAGATGGAAATGCCTTGGGTGAGTTTTGGGAGAGGGAGAGTGAAGTTCTTGGTTTAGGGAAGAGAAAGGATTTTGAGATGAGGTGAAATCAGATTTTGTAATGCCTTGTTTTACTATCTTGTATTTATTGGTTTTTGATGAAAAACTCTTTTCAACTTACTTGAAAATTATCTTAGTTATAAATTTCACGGAAAGTTCTTTTCTTTTTGCTTAGAATAATTCATACGAAAGGTACTAATCATCAATATTGTAATCGTGTTCGTTCGAAGTCCATAATAATTAAATTCAATCCATAATACAGTCCATAATAATAAAATACAGATCGTTTCTTAGTTTTATTACATGATACATATCATCTAAATAAATATCATAATATTTGCATCAAAATAGCTTTCCAAAATCTTCCACAAAATCCATCTGCTTGCTATGCTTTTACTGTTCCTCTGCTCGCCCAAATAAATTGTGGTCATCGCAGGTGTCAACCACAGACACAAAGTATGGGGTAAGTTTACGATAAACATAGTTCAAGTCACACAGTATATACAGCATACAGATAATCATACAACATACTCATCATGCGATGCATGCTCATCTTCTTTATATGATGCATGAATCTCTCTCAAATTTTCATCAATTGGTACCATAGTCAAAATAGCCCCAATCACTGGCACAGAACTAAAATGATCAGTCGGGGTTGCACAGTGTTGCACAGGATTCTCACCCACACTTCATGTGATCATCATGGGTGGCGTGATTTCCCCACTGCCGGCCCCCTAGCTCAGACTCCTCTTGTCTGAACGCTCGAACTTAGTTCCTGCAGCTATCTGACATACCTCCTCTTGAGGCAAATAACGCGGACTAACCCCCGCCGGGCATATGCATATGAGACATATAAGATTGATTCTCTTCTTAATTTCATCATCTCATCTTTATTTTCAACATCAATCTTTAATTTATATCCCACATGCTTTACTTAGAAATTCAATATAAATCCAGTATAGAACTTAATAAAATATTTATGCACAAAGCTTCATAGAAACATATGGAGTTCATAGAGATTTATAAAACTCTTAACAACACTTGAACTTCATAAAAATTCATAGAAACACTCAACAACACATATTTTCAAACATTCATTTAAACAAAACACACTTAGACTATCTTTCATTCTTTGAAGCATTTCTTCAAACACATGGTGTGCAAACTTTGTTCTTAATAGAAATAGATGGAATTCTATGAAATTCTACACATACTTAAACAAAGTAACACTTAAACTATATTTAGCATAAACTTCCCTATACATACCTTAAAATCTCTTACGAAGCTTGTATTTCTCTTCCTATAAAGCTTTGACAAACTTCCTCCTAAAGGCTTCCTAGCTTCCATGTGATGCTTCACTATGGTGGGGTTTATTTTCTAACTTGATTTAGGCTTGGAAATGAAAGGATGGGAGGGATATGGAAGAGGGGTTTCACGTGAACTAGGTGGGAGAGTAGCTTGGAGAATGACTTGAGTTTTAGGTTCCCCTCCCTTTATATAGTGGTTGAAACTAAAAAAATCTCCTAAGCCATCATTACCTTACTTTCCAAGTGGCCAAATCATGAAGGCTCTTTATTCTCCACCATCCAAGTGTCCAAGCTCTTGAAGGTTCTCAATAATTCTCCTTCCTTCTTGTATTTTCGTGGAATAGCTTGCCAAGGAAGATTTTTATGTTTTCCTTCCATTCTTGAGTTTATCCCAAAATCCATTTTAATAAAATTCCTATTCTGGATTCTTTAACCGTTGGATCTCTTTAAAATTTTAAAGGTACACTACTATCCCACATATGTAACTTTTGACCGTTGGGATTGTTGAAATAATGTCTATAACTGTCCACGTGTTCTGCCAAAAGAGACAATAGAAGATTTTTGCTCTCTTTGCATCCATGCCATACAAGTGTCCTAATACTTGTATTCATCACATGGCTTACTGATCGAAGTCGTATTCGGCCAAATTAATGCAATTAAATGCAGTACTAGGAAGTGACCTAGATCGTCTCACAAGGATCGATTGAATTTGTGTTCAGGTATAAAAACTGTTTTTGGGGGGGTGTTTTTGAGTAGATTCTGGAATAACAAAAAAATATTAAAACCGAAATACAAACTAAATGCAGTAATTAAAACAGTTAGGTCTGGAACAGATTGTCTTCCTAATATCCTTGGTTCACAGAAAATAATCAATTCTGTCTTAATCCTAATTAGTCCAGATTAATCTACTAAGCGAAGATTAACCTGAAACTTCTTTTCACGAATTAAGCAAACGCAAACCTTATTATGATTAAAATCCTGAAATAGATTCACTAAGCATGAACCCTAATTCAAAATTGCAAAACAGAGCCATTAAGCATAAACTCTAATTCGAATTTTGCAGGATTAAAACCTAACAAAGAGAATCAGACAGAACAAATTCAACGCACAGAAAACCTCAATTAATCGCAATCTGTCCAGAACCTAACCTAGGGTTTAGCCTTCCATTAATTCGAAATTAAGAACAGAACAGAAATTGAATCCATAACCAGAAACGAAATTGAAACTTAAAAACAGAAACAGAGACGAAATCAAAATCTAAAACAGAAACGAAAATACAAACTGAAAACGAAATTGGAATTAGGAGCAGAAAACGAAACTAGAAGAAACGAATTTGAAAGCTTGCAGAAATGAAATTAACAGAGAAGAACAGAAACGAAATTACCAGTGAAATTGAAATACGAATTCAAGTCTGAACAACGAATTCAAATTGGAAACGAAAAACAGAAATCACCAACAGAAGCGAAATTCTAAAACCCTAGCAGAGCAAAAACGAAAATAAAAGAGAAGAGAGGGAGAGCTTCTGTTTGGTGACTGGCCCTATTTATAGAGTCACTAAACCTAAAAACGAAAATGGGCCTTTTTAATAGTTCTGGCCCAAAAATACACTTAAGCGAAATAAAGCGAAAATAACGCGAAAATAAAATGCTGCTGCAGAAAATTAATCTTCAAGTCCACGAATTAATTCCAAGCTCACTCAATTATTAATTTGCCCTGAAAATAAAAATTGGATTAATTAAGCTCAGAAAATCCAAATTTGGTAAAATATGAATTAACGGTCCAATTAAGAAATAGTGCGGAATATAAACGATTAAAGCTAAATTAAGGATTAAAATGAGTACAGAAAGATGAGGAAATATAGGTAAAAAGTGACTCATCACTTACCTCTACAAGTGGCTTTCATGAATCTTCTTGCCTATTCTACACCATTTTCGTGATCTTTAAACCTAGGGGTGTGGATATAAATTTCCTTCCTTTTATACCATTGGATGCTTAAGAAAAACCTAATTCCAATTAAGGTTTTTCATATGGTAATTCCTTGTAAGAAGTTTAAATTTTAGTTTGAATTCTTTCACCTAAAATAATATGAAATAATAGAATTCTAGAGATCTCCAAAAATTGGCTTTAATGATAGTTTAAAATTATTCACAAGCAATCTATACCGAATGATACACATCCTTGCCTACAAAATGTTCTTATCTTAATTCTACTTGGTCTATTCTTCTTCTGTCCATCAAAATTACTAAACCATTTTATTGGGTAAATCTGGACATCCTGTAATTGAGAGAAAATCCACAGATTCTATTTCTCATTTTTCCATATTGTTTCGCCTCCTCTATCCTTCTGAATACTATTTCAAAGTAGTCACCTTATAAAATTTATAGAAATTCTATTCTAAGGTTTCTTGTCACAAAATATCTTAATAATCTGCTGTATAAGAATGTTCTGTATTTCCACCAAGTTTCCACAGAATCTCAAAAAGTATCTGGTCATTTTTGGCATAAAGGGCATTATGGTAAATTCATCATTCATCCTAGGGGCATAATTGTCATTTCAACCCTAAAATATCTAGACAAAATATCTAAGGGTATTCTTGTCATTTCCAAAATATCCCAGGGCATTTATGTAATTTCTATCTTAAAATATCTTACTAAAATATCTAGGGGCATTCTTGTCATTTTAACCTCAAGGGCATTTCTGTAATTTCTTCTTTAAGGGAAGGATAATATGGTCATTTCTCTCCAAACATTTCCTTAATGTCTCTAATTGATATTTCACCCAATTAATTCAAATATAGACCATCAAATCTCTCATAACCTAATATTCACATCGACAACTATGCAAGAATAATTCATATAATATTTTGATCATAGTTTTTAAATTTTCAGGGTGTTACAGATTTCACCCTTGTCTTTTATTTTTGCAATCTGACGTCCACTCGCCCAAGCGAGTTAATGATTTTTTTTATAGAAAATATTAAATTACTGCACTCTTCATCCTATATTTCGTTCTTCATGTTTCCATTTATGTTTAAAATTCAATATTCAAACTTACATTACTAAAACTATATTAAGAACGTAGTTTCAAACTAACTATAGACATATTGAACTATAATTAACCTATAAATCAAAATTTATAAGCATAATTTTTCAATAGAAATTAAATATTAAGTAAAGCAATATATATGCACAACACAAGATATAAAACACACATAACATAAAAGAAAGGTTTAGAAATACTAGGATGTCTCCTAAAAGCGCTTCTTTAACGTCATTTTAGCTAGACATCCTTGTTATAGCTTAGATTACCTGCAACTGGACAACAGTGGTCAGTCTCTCAACATCAGCACCCAAGTAGTGTTTGATTCTGCTTCCATTTACAGTCCATGTCCTTTTTGTAGCTAGATCTTCAAGTATTACAGCTCCAAGTGACATGTGTAATGCCTTGAAATTTTGATAACTGAAACTAGATGTTTGATGTATTTATTGTGTCATTAGATTATTTGATAAGTTTAGATTAGTTGAATTGTTGTGTAAATTACCCTTGTGCTATTGCCTGGTGTGGATGTTAAGTTATGTGAAGTTGTTTGATCTATGTTTAAAATGTGTTATTGGTAGTTTGACCCAAAATCTGTTTTAGTAAAACTACAATCCCGGACTCGTTAACCGTTGGATCGCCTTCAACTTTTGATAATAGGTTCATAACTCATCTTTGCATATTTTGACTGTTGGGATCTGAAAATTAACAACTTTGATGCCACGCTAAGCCCGACTGGCACGCTAACCGCAATTCCCAAACAGAAACAAAATTGTGCTGAGCTAGAAAGGGCGCGTTGGGCGAGACATGCGAATTATAAATACGTCCAATAGTGCAGAAAAACATGTTTTCACTTCTCTCTCTCTAAACTCTCACTTAAAAACCTAGAACCTCCTCTTCCAGCACCCATAGCCACCGGTGACCACCACGAGCCACCGTCGCTTGCCATTGGACCACCGCACGAAGAGGAACACTTTAATCCGAGCGAAATCTTCAAAACTCAATTCGAGGATTCGGTAGAGAACGGAGCCTCCAATCCTCCTTTCTTAGTTTCCTTGTCTTCTCCTAGTTAGTTTAAGCCTCTTCTAGTATCTCTTGTGATTTGGGTACCGTTATTGAGTGTTTTTACACTTCCTTTGAAAACCTTTTGAAAATGAGACGCTATAAAAGTTTCCCTTTTATAAAATTGATGTCATTTTTAAGACCTTCACTGAGCCCCGGTCACATTGGTGTGATCGAAATTTCAAAATGATGTCTTTTGATGTGGACTCCCAACACACCATTTTAACCCCTTTTAAATTTGAGTGGGTATTTGACCACAAATGTTAATATTGACCTTGTCTTTGAAATCTATACTAAATTATCTTTGATTTGGTATATAGAGCTCTGCGTTTGGACCAAAGTTCGCAAATTTGACGGATCTCAAAACAACACTGTGAGGAGCTAACGGGAGAATTTATAGATAGGTGATGGGAGTTTATTATTTGGTTATAGCTTTTGATACCATAGTTGGGGGTTAGGGAACCCAATTATGGTAATATATTTCTGTCCCTGTTGTATGCTGCTTTTCAAGAAAAAATTATGTTTTAAACTAATAGGATGCAATATATTTATTATTGATGTAGGTTTGTTCTTGTTATGTGCTTGTTTTCAAGAAAAACTGTGTTTTTAACAATTGGGATGTGATGAATTTGTTATTGATGGATAAAACTGTGAAATGATGTTGATGTTGTAATGATTGGATTTTTGGGAAAAGTCTTAATTATAGAGGAGACTTTGCCTAAAATTTTATAATATGTTCTCCTATTTAATTCTTTTTTTAATTTTTAAATAGACATAAAAGTGTGTTTTATATACTTTAGTCCTCCTCTTTAATTTAGAATTTTCCTAAAATACCAGTCTCGTGGTAATATGGATTATGAATGAATGAGATGATACTGATGTCATTAATGATATTGAGATTGAGATGCCATTGATGTTGATGATGTTGAAAATGAAATAACGTGACGTGGTTGATGATGTTGACATGAGATAATGTTGATATGGTTGATGATGTTGAAATGAGATAATATAGTGGATAATATTGAAATGAAATGATGTTAATGTTGTTGATGACATTGAGATGAGATGATGTTGATGTTAAAGATGACATTGATGAGAGATAATGTTGATGTTGACAATGTCATTGTATGCTATGGATACACATGGGGGTGCATGATTGGATATCCCTACAGGGAAGGGTTGATCCCTATCCATGGTCAGTGCATTGATGAGCCCATGGTTGTATGCTGTGTATGTACATGGGGGCTGCATGACTTATTGGATATCCTTGCGAAGAAGGCTTGGTCCCTATCCATGGTCAGTGCATTGATGGTGCCCATGTTTCATACTTCATAATTGCATGGATGGAAATAGAATGAAGGTAGTGTGTACCTATAGTTTTTATGGGATAAAAACGTGGGTACTAAGGGGCTACTTGATTTGAAATTCCCTTGTGACTTAGGCTTATCACCATTTGGGGGGGGGGGGGGGGGGGGGGGGGGGGGAATGGCCAGTGCACGACAGGGTGACCCTGATAAACTAATGAATCATTTTCCTAAGAGAGACTATTTCCATGAGAATGGTTTCACATTGCATTCTGAGAGTTGAGTCAGGTGCATGCATCATTCTGAGCATAATTGATTTGAATTGTGGGAAAAGTTAATGACTAATTGGTTGAGTGTATGTTGATCTGATTGATTATTGAGAGTGATTGTGGTTATTATTATTATGTTTTCTTGCTAATCATCGTCATCTGGTTTTTATTAATCTGGTATAATAAACTCACCCTTGCAATTTTTGTACCTGTGATGATCATGAACCTTTGTTCGTGGGAGCAGATGAGTAGCAGTCAGTGACCTTGGAGGGAGATCTTTTTTGTTGGAGCCGCCAAGCCAACATGATAACGTTGGAATTCATTTGATGTAACAGCTAAACCCATAGCAATTAAGTTTTCCCAAATCTACATTGCAATAGAACCCAAGCTTCAAGCAAACCTCAAGAACACATAAGCTTCCAGCACTCCTTGAATTGGGGCTATTTTAGAAGTTTAAATTGCAGAAAATGGAAGATGGAAGAAAGGATAGGGATGAAGATGAAGACACCATGGAGAAGCTCTCCAATAAGTCTAGGAAGAATCACCACAATAGCATTGGGAAGCCATTGATAAGACTCAAGAAGTTCTTGAACAAGAACAAGAGAGAAACTCACACACAATTTTCAAAAACTGTATTAATGAACAAAAGTTAGTTACATTCAGTTTTTGGCACCTTATATAGGCCACGAAATAATTGATTAATTCACTCTTGTAATCGATTAAAACAATCAGGGACTGAAATAATCAATTACACTAGCCATTTAATCGATTAAAGTAGCAAGGCCTTGGTTCCTGTTTGCAACTGAAATGCTATAATCAATTACAAGGCCAAGATAATCGATTAAAATAGTGACAACCTATTTACAAGTGTTTGATGAATTTCTTCTAACAAGTGCTGGAATTTATTGAATTAAATTGGATTTGAGACATCAAAATTCAGTTCTTGTCATCCTTGATTTGGTGTGCAACTTCATGCTTGCCCAAGTTAGCTTGAATATGATCTTGAAGTGCTTGAGTCCTATAATAACCAAGGTTTAATAAATAAAAGAAAAGAAAGAAAAAATTTAAATTTGCTATATTTCGTCGGAAAAAGCGTTAGCGACAAATTTTACGACGGATTTTCTGGCGTTGTTAGCGCCAGATTGGCGCCGTTAGCGCCACAGATGCTGGAAATTGGCGCCAGGAGCGCCAAAGTGATGCACTGGATATTGGTGCCATCAGCACCAGAGTAGCGCCAGGGGCGCGACATGTCGGTCAGGTCCAGTATAAAAGGCCAAAAACGCGATTTTTGAAGAGAAAAACTGTTTCTCTTCTTCCTCCAGCGCCCCACCCCCATTTTTGAAGCTCCCAAGCTTCAAAAGCCTTTGTTTCTTGGCCAAAACACCTCCCTATGACCATCAATCTTGTGAGGAACATCTTGAGAGCTCAAATCCTTCATCTATTCTCTTGAAAACCCCTTAGATTGGGAATCCCTTTCTTAAGGGAAATCTTAGGAACTTGAGTTTGGCGAGAAACCAAGGCGTAACACGGACACCTGAGCTAGGAGAAACTGTCCACCAGCCTTCCTGGTTGCCATTGAGGTAAGAAACTCGAGTTTTTTCGGTTAATTTTTGATTTGGGGTTTTCTATGAATAGTGACCCACTTGAGCTGGGGCTAGAATTAGCTCTGCGTCCTGTAGAGAAACTTGTTTAGAACGGTGATGAACTTTGGTACTTGGCTCTGGGTATGCATGTGTGACTTGTGTTGAGTCACTTATTGATAATTATATGACATGCAAGAGCCTTCGTTATGGTTATGCTGTGCTTGAAAGGCCAGAGGAACGGTGCTTTCTGAGAGACAGGGACCGTTCAAGCTATGGTTGAATTCTGTGTATTTGAATTGATGAGAGCTTTGAGCTCATTGTATGTGATTTGCATTGAGTCTGGGGTGACTCAATTGCTTTGATTTCAGCCATGATGGACCTCTGAGGGTCTAAGAGGGGCCTAGTGTGTGCTGGGCCATAATGAACCTTAAGTTAAAGGACTTCTTGTTATGCTATGTTTGAATTGGTTTTGATATGATCATATATGCCTTGATTAGGACTTGACACAGAGGGTGTCGGTGGCGGGTGCCACAGAGCAGGGAAAGAACTGCAGAGCTCGGCTTTGCCAGGTAAGTTCTTGGTCCCTAAGGATGTTTCCCGCTTGTTGTGCTCCACCACACTCCGAGGGAGTGATGGTTGCATTCATGATGCATGCATTGTGGTTGTTGCATCCTCATAATGATATGTATGCTGCATCTATGCTTGAAAAATGTATGATGCCTGTGATTAGATCTTCTGGCCAGTTAGATAGATATGGACCTCCCTAGGAGATGGCTTTCCTCCTAGTTGGTTTGCTCATGGTTGATGTTTATCCTAGGGATCGATGATCCCTCAAGACCAAGGGGATAGGAGATGGGACATTCCTTCTATTCTCGGAGGTACCATATACGTGCGTCCATGCGTAAGGGGCAACTCCCGATGGGATGGCACGGGTGTGAGTTCCGATTTCACACTGAGGTAGGCGTTGATGTTGATCTGCCGTACATAGAGCAAGATGACTTGCTCATATTGTTATGAGGGCCGGGAGGCCGGGCTGGGTGGCCAATTTGATTGTGATTACCCTTGTTTGTATCATGGAGAGTGGGCCAGGGTGGAGGAAATACCTCCAAGGACCCTGAGCTTACTGAGATGTGTATCTCACCCCGTGTGGGGTTTATATGTTACAGGTGACTCTTCTGGCAGAGGAGAGCAGTCTCAGGGCAGGAGGCCCCAGTAGAGACATTGTCTGCTTGGCCGGGTGGCAGCAGGGAGAGCTAGAAGGCTCAGTTTTGTTTTGATGTTGTTTTGTACCCCTGAGAAGGGAAGGTGTGTGTGTGCACACGTGACATGTATAGTTTTGTATACCCTCGTGTGAGGGAAGCTATTCTTTTGTATCACCACGGTGTGGTGCTGATACTGATGTATATATGTACAAAACAGTTGATGATATGATATGAGTTTTCCTCCTGAGTATAAATGTGAAATGGTTGGTTATTTGCCTATGTGAATGTATAATAAACTGGATCAGCAGGGGTGTGAATTATGTTACTATCATGTGTGATGTTTATGATGTGTTTATATTCCATACATAATGAAATCAAGAAATACGGTTTGATCGCTTCCGCATGGTTTAAATGAAAGTTTTTAGCGCGATTCTGATATTATGAATGTTAATACACCGGGTGCACACGGGGTGTTCCATTTGATGGTATCAGAGCGGTTTCTTGATGAGAACATTATGTATGGAATTTGATAGGTGTTTTTGACTGTTGCTTGAGTTTGACATGAGCATTGCATGTGAGTACATTAACTGTGGGCCTGATCAACTCACTGTCTGATGTACATGTGTAGTGCCATGGTGAGATCCAGAAACACCAGTAGGGCTACCAATGCCCAGTCTGATCCAGTTGCGGCTACACTGGCAGCCATGCAGCAAGAGATAGCTGCAAATAGGTAGACTCAGGAGGACTTGCAGCGTGAGATGGCTGCAACCAGAGATATGAATGAAGCCTTGATGAAGGCTAACCATGAGTTGCTAAAGGAGGTGAAGATTCTGAGGAGGGATGACAGAGTATCCTCCACACCTCCTACTCATGAGGGCGAGGGAAGTCGCCATCAGGTTGGTGGGAGCCACCTGAGAGGGGACCAGGTGTCCCAAGCTGAGGCTGAGAGTGATACAGCAGCCAGAGGGAAAATGCTTATCACTTTTTGTAAGCATGACCCTCCAGTCTTTCTTGGTGGTTATGATCCGGTTGCTGCAGCAAGGTGGCTGCAAGCTTTAGAGAAAATATTCACGGTGATGGAGTGTCCAGATCATCGGAGTTGTTGTATGCGACCTATATGCTCCAGGGCGATGCCCACGAGTGGTGGACGACCACAGCCCAGTTGCTGAGAGGCTGGGGAGAAGATATTACCTGGCAGACGTTTGAGGCCTGCTTCCTGGACAGATACTTTCCCAGGGATGCCCGAGAGCAGAAGCAGGCAGAGTTTAACAGTCTCGTCCAGGGAAGCATGACGGTGGACGAGTATTTGGCCAAGTTTAATGAGCTAGCCAAATATGCTCACTTCAGGAGATCCTTGCCTGAAGCTGATGTCCTTGCTGCTAAGTTCCAGAGGGGACTTAGGGAGAGTATAGAGGAGCGGGTTGCCGGTAGTGGATCCCGTGATATGGACACCTTGGTGAGGCAATGTCACCAAGCTGACCCATAAGGGTAAAGTTTTT
>CM023951.1:22723713-22763737 GCA_013407115.1 Glycine latifolia
GGGGGCCTGATCTATTTTAATTGTAAAGAGAGAGGTCTCTTTTAAGTAAACTGTCCACAGCCTAAGAGAGAGGAAATGGAAGTGGTCAGCAGGACCAACCCGGACAACCAAGGACCACGGGGAGAGTATTTACTCTTAGTGATGCTGAAGCCTCAAATTCCCGAGATCTAATTCAAGGTAAATGTTTTATAAATGGGATTCCTTTACTTGTGCTTTTTGATTCCGGTGCAACCCATTCTTTTATATCCCGGTTATGTGTAGAAAGACTTAAAGAGTTTCCCGGAGTATTTCCTAAAGATATATTCGGATTACCCCCAGAGAGAGAGGTAGAGTTTTCCATAGACTTGGTGCCTGGTGCTGGACCTATATCTGTAGCCCCTTATAGGATGTCTCCTATAAAATTAGCCAAGCTTAAGAAATAGTTAGAAGAACTATTGGCTAAGCAATTTGTACGACCTAGTGTATCTCCATGGGGAGCACCCGTGCTATTAGTGAAGAAAAAGGATGGAACCATGAGGCTATGTATAGACTATCGTCAGTTGAACAAAGTGACGATTAAGAATAGGTGTCATTTGCATAGGATAAACGACTTTATGGACTAATTAGTAGCAGCTTGCGTGTTTAGTATAATGACCCTGTGTTAAATTTGGGTTCGTATAACCAGGTTGTAAAGAAAAAAGGGGGGTGTGTTTTGAAACTCGGATATGAAGGGGGTGTAGATAGCACCTTTTCAAATCCGAGATCGTGCTGTATAGAAAGGAACTCAGACAAGGAAGGGAAGAGCGACCGGGTAGCTATCTCGGCTGAGCTCGTGTTCTTCTTTTATTCGAGGTCCGAGTTATGATCTCGGATGAGTTCGAATAAACAACCGGATAGTGATCTCGGAGGAGCTCAAATTTAGTTGACTTGTAAGAGCTACCGGGTAGAGAAACCGGAAGAATTCGGAACCCCTTTTGATACAGTTATCGGGTTAGGAACCCAGATGAGGTTGGGAGGAACCTTGGACTTGTGAAGTACCAAGGTAGGAACTCGGATTAGGTCGGATGAGGTCGGAATAGGTTGGATTAGGTCAGATGAGGTCGGAGGAGGAGGGAACATTACACGTACTACAGTACCAAGGACGGGTTCTTATGCAATCGATTACATAAGTAATTGTAAGCGATTAAAATAGGCAATATTTGTTGTTTAACCCAGACTTAGCCTTGTTACACGTGTTGACTCCCTGCTGGTTGTTTTGACACGGGAAGGCCTTCATATTATTTTTAGGATACGTGTTAACTTACAGGATATATAAGATATGCACGAGTGAGATATTTCAGTAGTAACCTTATTTCTACCATCTTTGCTAAAACACTTTCTCTCTCTTATTCCATTTTCCTCCATTGTTAAAAGTAAGAAAAGCTTCATAGTTACTCATTCCTTGACCCAAACACCTTTACAACCAACGTGAGGATTGAAGAGAATCACCTTATAAACTAGTTTCCACCCTTTGTTAGTTATAAAAACCATCAGGCAAGGAGATCATTTCTTCAAAGAAAGTGCAAAGTTTCAACCTTTAAGAGTTAGAAGGCACGTTAAGGATATCCAAGCTTGGATAAGCTGTTATCTAGCTTTTCTTACGATTTTTAAGGTATGATACGTAAGTTTTAAGGTATGAGTTTGGTTTTGGGTGATGGTTCTTTGGAAGAATATACTTAGAAGGTTGCTGTGATGAAGGTTCAACCTTGAAAGATAACTTTTCTGGGTTTTGGGTATGTTGTTATGCCCGGATAGATCTTTGTGGGGTTTACAAGAAACTGGTTGGTTGTATAGGATTGAGATCTGGAAAAGAACTGGGTTCTTTTCATGAAACAGTTGAGAATCGTTCTTGATATCTTTCTTGCCTGATGTAGGGCTTAATAAAGAAGATATCAGTGGCTGGAAACATGAGACTGAGGTAGCCGGTGCTGGAATCAGAGGAGGTAAGCTCTTTATTCTTGGGAGTTGTTACCTTGATTGTGTTCTACCATACTCCTAGGGAGTGATGGTTGTTGGATATCATGGTGCGTGTATGTACATTATGTGTTATTGCATTTTGATTGGAAACATACATGTAATGGAGATGTGCATTGGCTGTCTAATTTGTATAACTGGATATACATTTGTGTACACGGAGTGCATTGGTTGGCTAATTTGCATATCTGGATATACATTTGTGCATGTCTCTGCTGGAAGGGCACATTGGTGGATTTATCACGTGAAGTCTGTGGTCCGGGACCTCAGGCCGGGATACATGATGTGTATGCGGAGTACACTGGAAGATATACAGTAGTGCACAATATGTGTACTAGTTGTCTAACTTGTATATCTTATATGCAATTATGTATGATATCTGCACTGGTTGGCTAAATTGCATATTCATAGTGGAATGACACATTGGTGTGATTATGTACATGTGATGTTTATCATAGGGCGGGATGGCTGTACGGTTGTTTTATTAAAAGGCCGATTGACTATGTTATTTGTAATGTCAATATAAATGCTATGTAGTGTGGAAGTGAACTAAGGGGAGGTGAGTCTCCAAGAACCCTGAGTTTACTGAGATTGTATCTCACCCCGGTTGGGGATTATATTTTATTGCATGTGATAGCCAAAGAGCGGAGGACGAGGTCCGGGGTAAGAGACCCGAGTAGAGGTTGTTCAGCGGATCTCAATTGAGAGGCCGAGTTGGCTAAGGTCGGTTTGGCTACTAATTGAGGATCCCGGACAAGAGGCCGAGGTCGGGTTCAAGGAAGCGGATTTTGGAAGGCGGTTCTTTTTGAGAGCCTATTGGCTCAATTTTGTTGTATATTTTGTAGCCCGGTATGGGTTGCTTTGTATGATGTACCTTTTGGAATAGAACCCGGGTACCAGAATGTATATCAAAATTCCATACATAATGTTTTATTGTGTTGTATGACGTAAGATGAAGTCTTATTATCTTTATGCTTCCGTATTTACTTAGTTACATTTAGCAAGATAGATCTTAGGTCGGGTTATCATCA
Source organism: Glycine latifolia (assembly GCA_013407115.1). Lineage (NCBI taxonomy): Eukaryota > Viridiplantae > Streptophyta > Magnoliopsida > Fabales > Fabaceae > Glycine > Glycine latifolia. Next base: position 22,726,737 of record CM023951.1, read on the forward strand.
GATCCGGGTAAAGTCTGAGGATATTCCAAAGACTGCTTTTAGAACCCGTTATGGTCATTATGAGTATATGGTTATGCCCTTTTGGTGTAACCAATGCTCCTAGTGTGTTCATGGATTACATGAATAAGATCTTTCACCCTTACCTTGATAGCTTTATAGTAGTTTTCATAGACGATATCCTAGTATATTCTAAGACTTAATAGGAGCATGAGGAGCACTTATGAATTGTGTTGCAAACCCTTACAGATCGACAACTATATGCTAAGTTGTCTAAGTGTGAATTCTGCTTGGAAAAGGTAAGTTTCCTTGGGCATGTAATATCCCAATGAGGTATAGCAGTAGATCCTTCTAAGGTAGAAGCTATCCTTGAGTGGGAACGCCCCAAGTCTGTGTTTGAGATTAGAAGTTTTTTGGGCTTGGCTGGGTATTACAAGAGATTTATGGAAGGTTTCTCTAAGCTAGCATTGCCTTTGACCAAGTTGACTCGTAAGGGTCAGGTGTTTGTATAGGATGACCGGTGTGAACATAGTTTCCAAACCCTTAAAGAAAAACTAATAACTGCTCCTGTGTTAGTTTTGCCTAACCCAAAAGAACCCTTTGAGGTGTATTGTGACGCATCAAAGATGGGCTTAGGAGTGTTGATGTAGAACGGCTGGGTTGTGGCTTATGCTTCTAGGTAACTCAAGACGTATAAAGGAAACTACCCTACCCATGACTTGGAGTTAGCTGTCGTAGTGTTTGCCCTTAAGATATGGAGACATTATCTTTTTGGCTCCAAATTCGAGGTATTTAGTGACCATAAGAGCCTGAAATATTTGTTTAGTCAAAAGGAACTAAACATGCGTCAAAGGAGATGGTTAGAATTTCTTAAGGATTACGATTTTGAGTTAAGTTATCATCCCGGCAAGGCCAATGTGGTGGCTGATGCATTAAGTAGAAAATCTCTGCATGTATCCGCATTAATGGTTAGGGAATTGGATCTTTTAGAACACTTTAGAGACCTGAGCTTAGCATGTGAGTTCACTCCTAATAGCATAAGACTAGGAGCCCTGCGAATTACGATTGGATTGCTAGAAGAAATTTGGCAAGGCAGAAGTCTGACCCTTTTCTGAAAACTTAGCTGGAGTCCATAGCATCAGGAAATGCTAGTAGTTTTCATGTAGGACCGGATGGAGTTTTGAGACTTCAAGGAAGGATTTGTGTTCCCAACATATCCGGGCTTAGGAAAGTGATCTTAGAGCAAGGGCATAGAAGTAACTTAAGTCTTCACCCCATTGCCACCAAGATGTATCAAGATCTTAAAACTATGTTTTGGTGGCCGAACATTAAGAAAGAAGTTAATGAGTTCGTATATGCCTGTTTAATCTGTCAGAAAGCTAAGGTAGAACACCAGAGACCATCGGGTAAGTTACAACCCTTAGAAATACTCCAATGGAAATGGGATAGTATTTCCATGGATTTTGTTGTGGGGTTACCTAGAACCCGGGCTGGGTTGGATTCGATCTGGGTTATTGTGGACAGATTGACTAAGTCTGCCCACTTTATTCCTATCAATATCCGGTTTTCCTTAGAAAAGTTTACTTCCCTGTACATTAGTGAGATTATCTGATTGCACGGTGTACCCTCGAGTATAGTGTCTGACCGGGATTCTAGGTTCACTTTTAGATTTTTGGGAAAGTTTGAACAAAGCCTTAGGAACCCGACTTCGGCTGAGTTCGGCCTACCACCCTCAAACTGATGGTCAGACAGAGCGGACCATTCAGTCTTTAGAAGACCTTTTAAGGGCATGTGTTCTAGAACAAGGGGATAGCTAGGATAGTTTCCTACCCTTGATAGAGTTCACCTACAACAATAGTTTTCACTCTACCATTGGCATGGCTCCCTACGAAGCCTTGTATGGTAGAAGGTGTAGAACACCCTTGTGTTGGGTATAACCCAGTGAAAGTCTTGTGCTAGGGCCTGAAGTGATACAACAAATGATCGAGAAGGTCAAGTTGATCCGGGATAGGATGAGAATGGCCCAAAGTAGATAAAAAGGCTATCACGATAAAAGGAGGAAGGACCTAGAGTTTGAGGTTGGAGATTATGTATTTTTTAGGGTTACCCCTTGGACTAGGGTTGGTCAAGCATTAAAAATCTGGAAACTCACTCCACGGTTTGTTGGTCCCTTCCAAATTTTAAAAATAGTCGGCCTTGTTGCATACCAAATTGTCTTACCCCCGTCTCTTTCTAATCTTCATGATGTATTTCATGTGTCCCAACTTCGTAAATATATACATGATCTTTCTCATGTAGTTGGACTGGATGATATTCAAGTAAAAGAAAATCTGACATATGAAACACTGCCTTTAAGGATTGAGGATAGACAGATAAAGCATCTAAGAGGGAAATAAATTCCTTTGGTTAAAGTAATCTGGGGAAGTCCGGCAGGAGAAGATGCAACATGGGAACTGGAGAGTTACATGCAGGAAGCTTACCCTGATCTGTTTGTAGCAGGTAATTTCGGGGACGAAATTTCAAAAAGGGTGGGAGAGTTGTAACACCCTGAAATTTTACAAGTAGAAAGATATTTTTGTTGATTAATTGATTAATATAAATCTTGCAAACTGTTAAAGTGTTTTGCATGGGTGTTTATGCATGAAAGGTGAAAGTCAAATTTTGTGGCTGAGATAAGTTGTCCGTACACGCATAGTAAAAATTGTGGTGGCTCTGGTGGTTGTTCGATCACGCAAGCAGGCAACTATGGTAGTTGTGATAGCTGGCTGATTCAAGTTGTTGGCAACTTGCCTCAGTGCTTCGTCTATAAATAGCAGTACATGAAGCGGAAGCACAATTCACTCTCACTTCTGTGTGTGTTTCTCTTCTTTTCTCTCTCTAAACTCTTTGCACCAGAAATCTCTTCTTCCACCTTCTTTACCACTTAAACTCTCGGGAACCACCATAGCAGCGGTGGAAAATCCTCTCTGTTAAGAACAATTCGTGAAACCTTTCATTCCTGGTCGCTGTGAGAACGAGTGTTCAAACAAAACACACGTTAAATCGAAAGAAAAGAATCCCTGTTAAGGTAAGGGGAGTTTTATTATGTTAATAATGGTTTTAGATGTCATGGTTAAGATGTAGTACGTATATGTTTTCTGATGTTTTGCATAAAATAAATTGATGAAGTTTTTATGTGATGTGTTTGTGAAGAAGATGACTACTGGATTGGGTAAGTCGGGCTTGGCCGAGTTCCATATATGTGTCAAACCTTTGTTTGAGATGTCGGCTATCGGGAAGGGTTGGCCGAGTTCCATATATGTGTCAAACCTTTGTTTAAGATGTCGGCTGCCGGGAAGGGTTGGCCGAGTTCCATATATATGTCAAACCTTTGTTTGAGATGTAGGCTACCGAGAAGGGTTGGCCAAGTTCCATATGTGTCAAACCTTTGTTTGTAATATCGACTACCGAGATGGGTTGGCCGAGTTCCATATGTGTCAAACCTTTGTTTGTAATATCGACTACTGAGACGGGTTGGCCTAGTTTTAGCGGTTTACGTAGCATGCATGTATGCATGCAGGACGTAACTTAGTCCTTGTTGGCAGAAGTTAGTATACCGGGTTCCTTACCCGAGGTTGTACTTTGGAGCTGTTAAGCTCAAGTTACTTCGAGAGAGAGAACTACCAGGTTACTTACTCGACAGAGCATATACCTTTTCAAGAATAGAGCTACCGGGTTCGTTACTCGGTGGAGCTCGTACCTTTTCTTTAAGAGCTACCGGGTTCCTTACTCAGTGGAGCTCGTATCTTCTTAGGAAAAGAGCTACTGGATTTCGTACTCAGTAAAACTTGTACCTTTTCTTTAAGAACTACCGAGTTCCCTTACCCAGACAACCTTGAGTCTTGCAAGCGCTAGCTATTATAATCAATTACAGTGCTTTTGTAATCGATTACATAGTGCTAAGTCTGACCTTGTTCGGATTCTTACCTTACGAAAATATGTCCAAGTTCCAACCCGAACACCTAATACTTCACACTTATTCACTTGTTTGTAATGTTTATGAATGACGAATGTGATTACGTTGAGGTCAGCCTATATGATGGCTTGAGATATTAAATGCATTGATACCATAGGGAGTGTGTGGCATTATCCACACCAGGATGAGTAGGTCCCGGGCCGGGCCATGCATTGATGGTGCACATGGTCATCTAAATGCATTTGGACATACATAAATACCCACGGGGGTGTAGCCAGGATGAGTAGATCCCGGGGCAGGCCATACATTGATGGTGTTGTGGTAACATTCTATGTATAGATGTGAGATGCTGGGACCGAGTTGATAACCTTACGAGGACCACAATTAGTGCATCAGTAGGCCCGAGAATGGGTCGGTGTACATGTATATAGGCGGTGTATGGCATTATCCTAGTCAGGACAAGTTGATCCCGGGCCGAGTCATACATTGATGGTGCCTATGTAACATATTTCATTTGCATGACGGAAATAGAATGATTGACTGTAATAGTATGAGAAGTACTGGAGGGCCACGTCTGTAGGGATATCCTTATGATACCCATTATTGGCTGATCACCATGGGGGGATGAGTTCTGTGCACAACAAAGTGACCCCCGACCTCAACTGTAGCTATCATTTGCACCATGGATTTGGCCTATTTCCAAATATGGTACCACATTGCATTTTGAGAGAAAAGTCAGAAGCATGCATCATGACTAGTCATTATAAAATGAATTGTGAAATGTCTTTGGACGGGTTGTCTATAGTTGATTGCGTGATGAATGCTTAAATATTATTGTGATAATGTGGTAACCAAATGGTCTTTTCATAACTGATGTTATCTATTACTTATTATTTTACATGATGAACTCACATTTGCTTTGTTGTACCTTGTGGTTTGGTACCTGTAATGATCACGAACCATGTTCGTGTGAGCAGATGGGTAGCAGTTGATGTCTGGGAAGATGACCTATGTTGATTGGAGCCGCCAAGTGGCCGGGATGTATATGGATTAGATCCCGGACAAGGGTTGTATTTTGCTTGTTGCACCCCTTGTTCTAATGGCTACACCCCATTGTTTTGCTAGTTACAGCCCGACATTTAAATCCTTTGTTTTTTCTTGAAAATTTTGTACAAATTTAAACATTGTTATTTGTAATCACCATCAAATTACGTTCTGATATATATATATATATATATATATATATATATATATATATATGTATGTATTTTGATGTGTTACATCATGGAATGTTTACATTATAATTTCGTGATATTAATTATGCCCACGCGAAAAATTTACTACTATTTTCAAAATCAACTTAAAGGGATTTTCAATTACAAATCGTGATTAAAAACATGATTAAGGACATGATACAGTAGCGGTGAGGCGGGTCATTACACGCAACACAGATCTTGTTGGTCAAGGTTACATGTGTGGTGCAATTGTAGAGGAAGATGTTGGCGATGACAATGGCTGAGTTGTTGTGAAGTGATTCTTTTTATATCATAGGAATTGAATACCATATCAAAATGTTTATAACACTCACACACCTTACTCAATCAACTAAACAATACTCCATTGGTACCATATTGCATTAAGGTAATAGCAAAATTATCAGCATTTGATATGAACAACGATTTTACTTGCCTACATCATATAACCCACCATCTGAAAACAAGTATTTATTATATATATATATATATATATATATATATGTGTGTGTGTGTGTGTGTGTGTGTGTGTGTGTGTGTATATATAGGAGTTTGCTATATAACATACTCTCATGTTAGAGTATTTTAACAACCTGAACCAAATTATTTAGACAAAAAATTCAACTACTTCTTTTGTAATAATAAATTTATTTAGAAACAATATGATAATTTAATGTTTATATTTTTAATTGAAATTAAAAAATATTAAGGGAGAAGAGAGAAAATATGTGCCAAATAATCAAATGAATTTTAAAAATATAAATATTAAATTAACATATTATCCCTAAATAAATTTATTATAAAAAAAGAAGTAATTGAATTTTTAGTCCAAATAATTTGTTATATCTCATTAAAATACTCTAACATAAGAATATATTAACAAACCTATATATATATATATATATACAAAGCACGTTAGAAACTTTTAAAGATGTGCAGAAGAAAATGAAGAGCCTAATAATACCTATACAATACAGTGAATTGCAATAGTAAATGGAATGCAAGTCGAAAGACGAAAATAATCAATGATACAAAACACAACCTGCAGATAATGTGTTCACATCCACTAGTTTTTCAACACTTTTTCATCTTTGCTCCTTTCTATCTCTTTGAATTCCTTACAACTCATATTTCCATGCCAAGGAACCTTACACCGTGCGCAAAATAGCCTATGACAAGAGGGGCACTCAGCACTGATCACATATTTTTCTCCATCATTCACCAACAAAACTGAACAGTCATTGAAGGGACAGTAAGTCTTCTCCAACTCAAGAATCAAAGACTCACATCTCACAGTTTCCCATCTAACAATGAATTCACTGGCCAAAATGTTGTGAAAATATTCGGGCTTTAATTTCACGGAACAGTTAGGGTTTGGACACATCACCTTGAGAATATTTTGGTGCATCTGAGTAGCCACGTGTTTGGATATGCAGTGAGTGCAAAAGGGGTGGTTACACTTACCCTCTCTGAACGTTTCAGACACTGGTTTGTCATCCAAACATAAACCACAAAGGAATTGTGAGGGTTGATCACTCTTCTTTGCTTCACCGGGATCATGATCAAGGGGGGATTTACCCTTCAACAATTTTTGTTGTTTTGGTTCTGTTTGCATGTTTGCTTTGAAATCCGTGATGGTTGGGTCTGGAGTTAAGGGTTTTATGATATCCTATGTTGTTTGTGATTGTGACGCTGAGTGTGTGCAATGCAAGTGAATGTGATATGCAGATGGCATGGACTGATCCCCTTGGACAGGTAATTATACTTATTAAAATATTAACTCACATTAACACGGGTAATTAAACATATTAAATATTATATTAATGTCATGGCGTGCCCAGTAATTAAACGGATTAAATTATTTTTTGTGTACCAAGTAATCCATTGAAAAAAGTGATTAATCTTCATCGAAATCGTGAGTATATACAATATGTGTATTTTTCTCCCAACACAATTGTTTTATGTACAAGGATTAACCAATATTTGAATTCTGAAACTTATTAAAATATGATATTAATGTTCTACTACAAAAAATCGATAATTTATGGCTGTTAAAAAAATCATTTGCCACTTAAAAATCGTCACATAATGCATTTTTGAGGGTCAGACCCAATCATCAGAAGTACCAATATTAGAAACAATTTGTGACAGTTTTAAGATGAATGTTGGTAAATTCACCAGAAAATTTGTCATTGCTACAAACCGCCACAAAGTGTGATTTTGCAATTTTTTTTTGCCAAAAATAATATTTTTTATAAAAACACATTAACTTTTCTCTAATTTTAATCATTTACGTTAGTTATATAATTATTCTTATTCCTATTTGATTAAGTATAAAAATTGAGATAATGTATTAAATTTTTATGCTCTCAAATTTCAATACTATCACAATTATTGTAATTATTAATATCATCTTGTTGTTTAATTTTTCTTTCTTATTTATTCCTAGTCAAACCACAATCTTCAAAATGATTCATTATATTCGTTGATTATACTGTGCACCAATAAGTCAATTATATTTTTGATAGAATTAGAATTGCAATTAAAAATATAAAATATAATTTGAACATGCATAAAACTTTAGTGTAATAACAAGCTCCAAGTTGAAATAATGTGCATGCATAATGTGGTTAAGTAAGGAAATCTTATAACGCCCTAAAATTTTGATAATTGAAAATATATGTTTGATGTATTTTTGTGGGATCAAGGAACCCAATTATGGAGAGGAATGCATGTTCATGTTGTGTGCTGATTTTCAAGAAAAACTGTGTTTTTAACTAATGGGATGCGATATATTTGTTATTGATGAATGAAATTGTAAATGATGTTGTTGTTGTAATGATTAGATTTTTTGGGAAAAGTCTTAATTACAAAGGAGACTCTCCCAAAATTTTATAATCTATTCTCCTATTTACTTCTTTATTAAATTTTAAATGGGCATGAGTTTTTTTTGTATATTATAGTTCTCCTCTTTAATTTAGAATTTTCCTAAAATATCAATTTCGTGATATTATGAATTGTGAATCTCAAGCATGTGTTATATGTATATATGTGGAATGTAATTGCTTGTGATGTTAATGATATTGAAATGAGATTATCTTGATGATTATATTAATATGAGATGATATTGATGTTTATGATGATGATATTGAAATGAAATGATTTTGATGTTGTTGATGATATTGAGATTGAGATGATATTGATGTTGATGATGACATAGATGAGAGATGATGTTGATGTTGATAATGTCATTGTGATGGATGTATGTTGTGTATGTACATGGGGGTACAGTGACTTGTTGGATATCCCTAGGAGGCAAGATCAGAGTTTAAAAATTTTAAGCATCCCTGAAGAGGGAAATGGATTGCTTAGAATTTTTAACTATCCACGGTTAGTGCATTGATGGGCCCATGTTTGATACTTCATAATTGCATGGAAATAGAATGGTGGCAGTAAGTACCTCGAGTACTTGGGGGCATATCACTTTATTTGGAACTCCCTTGTGACTCTGGCTGATCACCATGAGGGGAGCGGCCTGTGCACGATAGAGTGACCTCGATGAGCTACTGCATCAATTTCCTAAATGAGAGTGTCATGTGGACACACTTAGGCTATTTCCTTATGAACGGGACCACGTTGCATTTGAGAGTTAAGTCATGTTCATGCATCATTCTGAGCATAATTGATTTAAGTTGTGGAAAAAATTGATAACTAGTTTGTTGAGTGTGTGTTGAAGTGATTGATTACTGAGAATGATTGTGGTTATCATTATTGCTTTCTTGCTAATCATTGTTATCTGATGTTTGTCGATCTTGTATAATAAACTCACCCTTGTAATTTTGTACTGTATGGTTGGTACCTGTGATAATCACGAACCTTCATTCGTGGGAGCAGATGAGCAACAATATGTGATATTGGAGAGAGATCCTTTTGTTGGAGCCGCCAAGCCGACATGATAACTTTGAAATTTATTTTGGGAGAGAGTTGTGTTTTGTTATCAATTCTTTCTTAGTTGGTTCCTTGTAAAAATTGAATTATGTTCTGACATGCGAATGATATGTATTTTTTAATATATATATATATATATATATATATATATATATATGTGTGTGTGTGTGTGTGTGTGTGTGTGTGTGTGTGTGTATTTTTGTTTTTTTTATTAATGTATTATCACTAGAAATTTACCCTTATTTACACAATCAAATTAATAAAGTTTTCATTTAAAATTTGAAAATTATAAGTTTAGAGTAATGATATCATAGCAATGAGGCAGGTCATTACAAATCTGATTAGTCAAACCATTGAAAGTTTGAAACATATATTACATCCAAAGCAATACATATCAAAAGGAATTAAGCAACATATGTCAAGTTGTATGAAAATTACTATCTCACTACAAGAAAAATCGTCATTACCGATGGATAAAATCTGTAGGAAATTGCCAAAATCAGTAAGTAACATAAAATTTACTGACATATTACCTTCGACCAAAAATCCTTCGATAATTTGCTCATAGGTAACTTTACTGATGAATTTTGGTGTCAATAGGTAACTTACCGACAGATATAATCTATAGGAAAAGTCATCACTACCTACAGATTTATCCATAGGTAAGTTACCAATGAATTTATCTGTAAGTAACTTACCTACGAATTTAGTTGTAAGTAACTTACCCACAAATAACGGATAAATCCATGGGTAAGTTACCTACAGATTTATCTGTAGGTAACTTAGCTACAAAGTATTGGTGGGAAACTACCTATGGATTATTCCTTGGGTAACCCATTTGTTGGATCGAGTGCTTACCACTAGCTTGGCAAAAAGCTATAGCTTATAGTATGGGCACAACTCTTTCTACTTAAGAGTGTAACAACCTAAGTGCCACAAGTAGACTATGACTTGACCATCCAGGCCTCTATCATGAGGCAATTGATGCCACAACCAAACAAACAATCTCCTCCTTAGCAATTGCCGCATTGAGAATCGAACTCGTGACCTTGGACCTGATACCAATTGAAATAACAACAATCACACTAGAAAATAGGGGTTGAATAGTGTATCAATCAAGGATATAATAAACTTGTACAAATTTTAGCAGATATATGGATGGAAATGTAGACGAACGATTGGTGGTCCACCGAGGAGAAAAACAAGGTTTAATAAGCTTAAGTTTGATAATCTAGACACTTAGTAATAGAGAATCCTTTAAAAAAAATTCAAATAAACACTTGGTATAAAAGAAGTGATAGAGAATGTTAATAGAATGCTTAATAAACCATAAAGGAGAGAAGTAGAAATACTTAGTTTATATTGGTTTACTCAACCTAAGCTATATCCAGTTCTCCTAATAGTAAAGGGTTCTATTGATCAAAACTTGATTACAAACAAGTATTTTGATCTAACACTCCTGGCTTTACAAGTATTCTTAATACCACTTCTAGAACTTTCTTAGACTCCCCCTGAATCTATGAAACCCAAGCATTTTTTAACATTAAGTCACTCCTAGATTTCACAAACAATAGTTTGAATGAATACAGGTATTCAACAACACTCAAAGAATGGATAAACATTAAATCTTGATTACAAAAAGACTTTGCTCAGCAAAGAATAAACAAATGCAAGCTTTGTATTATTCGTTCAGTAATTTCAACAAAGTTTTGCTTCAGTTAGTTTCTTTCTTTTTTGTCAGTAGTTTTCCACACCTTCTTTTTTAGTATAGACAAACTTTTATTGACTTCTGTGAGAGATCCTTTGCGGGAACAACCTCGATTCCTTGAAAAAAATTGTTGTCTCACAGTAAGGGAGAAAGCTATGTGGCGTGCTCTGATTTGCATGATAGTTTAGATAACCGCATCTTACCTTTAGAGAATATTTTTATCAACATCTTCTATTTTTTCCTTTCATTAAATTCAAATATTGGCATTTCAAAATAAAGAGAGACAAAATGAATAACATAGTGTATAACACTAATTGTCAAAGAGAGTGGACACCATTTATTTAGTTTTAGCGCATTGGATGTTGGATAGATAGTTAACGTAGCATTTCTTCTTGGACAGCACAACATAATGTTAAATCCTTTAAGAAATAGAACTTGTCCACTTGTCAAAAACTCATTAGAATATCATTAACTTATACTTTTTCTTATTCATCAAAATTCAAGATAGACAAGATGAGTGGTCGTCCAAACCTAAAAATCTCTCCCTTTTTGATAATGACAAACAATATAAATTTTGATGTGTATCCGAATTTTAAGAGGGTAAGATGAATGAATGTAATGCATTAAATGAAAACTGTATGAACAGCACACAAGAACCAAAAGCGGGGTGAATTGGTTGATCTTGGTTAATTAAAAAGTCTTAAACAATCGGAGTTAAAAAGATCGTATCACAAAACAGTCCAAGAAATCTTTCAACCAATCAAACACCAATTCTCAAAGAATGCAATCAAAAACTTTTTTTGTTGATTGATAAATGATGTACCAACGAATGACAAGATATAACCACAAGAAAAGATAAAGATGAAGTAGTCAATACAAAGATTTATACTGGTTCACTTCTCAACCTAGAGAAACTGCATCCAATTCTTCTAACTAACAAGTTAGAGTTTCACTAATAACAATTTGTTTCTTACAAGCTCTTTACAACCACTCTTAATCACACCTAGATCGAGAACGAGATTTCTAACTCACATAGAATCTCTGTGATCAAGACATAGAGAAAACATATCTCTACTCTTACCTCTAGAAACACCTATTCTAGAAAAGCCTTAAGAAAAACTATTGTTATAGTTACACAAAAAGAAATTCAAACAGAAATTACAAATAAGTTGTATGGAAAGAAACCACCTGATGATCCACTACTAATGTATGCAAAAAATTACCAGACTTGAATCAATGGTGAAAGAAAACTACTTCAGAACTTTCCTTCCAAAATCTTCTTTTGAACTTTGCCCAAAAAGAAATCATCTTTAGAAATCTTGAAGCTTGAGGATTTGTGGGACTAACTCATAATAGCACTTTGAATCTTTTCTTTCTTTAGAAAGCTTATGAAAATACTTTGATAATTCGTTGTATCTTTTCAAACACCCAACAACTATTTATAGAAAACTATTTGTAACTATCAGTAATCGATTAATTACTTATTTAATCGATTAAAGTGTTCTTGAACTTTCTGGAAAAAATTTATGAGCAATATAATCGATTATTTCACAATGTAATCGATTATCATAGGAAGTCTTTGTTTCAAACACGCGCCAAGTAATCGATTACCACAATATCGTAATTAATTATCACAGGAAGAGTATTATGTGAATTTGTGTAGTGTAATCGATTACTATACTCTTGTAATTGATTAAAGTATTCTTTAAAGCTTAAGTAATAGATTACCATTTACTGGTAATCAATTAAACCAGTGAGAAATTATTTTTCCAAAAACTTAAACATGTAACACTTGGCTTTTTATACAATCATGAAAACTTTATGTTTTAGAAAAGCTTTTTCACAAAACTTATGCTTTTATGAAAATGTGAATGCAAAAATATGAATGAGCTTTATGCAATTGATCATAGGAAGTCTCATCTTAGACATACGTAAATTGCAACTACCAATCAATTGAATTGGTATGTAAAAAGCCTAAATACTTTACTGCCTAAGAGACTCAGCTTCTTGATCCTCTTAAGCTCCCCCTAACTCTAACATTAAAACTCTCCCTGAGTTTAATCATGAGAAAAATATGGCAATTAATAGTAATTAACAAATAACTAAAGAGAGAACACATGAATACAAACACTCCAAACCCACTTTTATTTAATAATGTAGCTCTTTACACTGAAAATTCCTACTTCTCCCCCTTTTGTCATAAGAAAAAATTGGGTTTGAAGATAGCAATAATAAGGAACATCATTGTCATCCTTGAGCAGATGGTGGTGGTGGAGGTTGAGAAGGTAGAGGGGAAGACGGAGATTGTGGTGGTGTTGGATTAATGATTGGTGGTGGTAGAGGTTCAAGAGGTTGAGGGGCAGTGGATGTTGCGGAATGGGTGTAGGTGCAGTAACAACTCCGAGCATAGACATTTGTGAAAAAAGTATGAACACACACAATTAACCAAGAGGCAGGGTGAATTGGTTAAAACAGGATCTTTAAAAATTTCTTTAGAACAAGTAGCGGATTTAAGATCATATCAAAGATACCCTTTTGAAAAAGAAACTTTCAGTCAACCAAGAATCACCCTTCACATAAAGCAATAGCAGAAAATCTTTTTATGTTGATAAAAGATTATCGAAAAGATTAGCAATCAATTACAGAAGAACTAAACTGGTTCACCCCTTAATAAGAGAAGCTACATCCAGTTACTTCTAACCAAACCTTGGCTTAAGTTTCACTATCAACAAAAATCTATTCTTTACAAGCTTACAAAAGATCACCCTTTATCAATCCTAGATAAAGAACTGAAATCTAAACACCCTCTAGACTTTCAATGATCAAGACATAGAGAAATCATTCTCTACTCTTCCTCCTAGAGAACCTTACTCTAGAAAAGCTTAGAGAACCTTTTTGTAATAGCAACTAAACAGATAAAAATGTGAAAATGAATTACAACCAAAGTTTAGAGGAGAGATACAATGTTCTGATCCAAAGAATGCAAATGGAAATGTTTACCGATCCGGAATCAGGTTGAAAGAAAGCAAGTTTCAGACCAAGCTCTCCAAGAAACTCCTTTGAAATCTTGTCCAAAAGAATTCTATCAATGATGCATGAAGATATTGAATTATGGGACTAGAGCTTTGTTACTTAGTGTGTTTTCTCTCAAAACAGAAGTCTTTTGAAAATCTCGAATTGTAGTGATGTATCTTTAAAACCAAAAGACCCAACAACTTTATATAGAAAACTATTGTAACTGAATGTAATTGATTAATACGTCCATGTAACTGATTATTTACACTTATGTAATCGATTAATTGTACATTTAATCGATTAAATTGTTCTTGACCTTTCTGGAAAAAATATATGAACAAAGTAATCGATTAATCTGTTGTTGTAATTGATTAACACAGGGATTTTCCATCTTCATAAAATGCTTAGTAATTGATTACTTAAAATGGTAATCGATTAATGCAGGCATGACTTGTTCTGTGTTTGTACTGAGTAATCAATTACTTAATGTCTATAATCGATTATTCTGTTCTTCAAGGCTCAAGTAATAGATTACCAAATTGTGGAAATCGATTAAGGCAGTCAAAAAGAGTTTTCCCAAAATTTGAAACCATGAGCACTTGGCTTTTATGCAATCATGAAAAATTTAAGGCTTTTTCACAAACTATGTGCTTTTATAAAACCATAAGTGCAAGCCAATAAATGATGTTTATGCAATGCAATGGATCATAGGATGAAACTCTCATACATCCAAAGATTACAAATGCCTTCAATTAAATGGCATGTTAATAGCTAAAACTCATCCAAGCAAAGAGCCTCAACATTCATCTTGATCCTCTTCTAGCTCCCCCTGTATCTAACAATCTGATCCTGTTGAGTATTTTGAAGGAGGATAACACTAAGGTTGGAAAATTGCGTGGTGATTGCATTCTGCATAGAGAACCTGAATTGCTCATTTTCTTGACATTGTCGTTCGATGAAGGTTTCCATAGCTTGTCCTATAATGTCTTGCACTTGATCCCTGGTAACAGTAGTAGGTTGTGCATAGTTCAGAGGAGCAGGGCCTGAATTGGTGGAGTAGATGATGACAACATCAAGTTCTCTTTTGTCTCTAAAAGTAGCCTCATAGTGTTGTGTTCAACTTCATCAGCTATGCTTGCATTGGATGCCTCAAGTCCATGACACCAGTATTGGTAAGATCAATGCTGACCCCACGTACAATGGTGGCATCCACAGCTTTAGCAGATACTTCAACTTTGACGGAGGCAACATGTTCTTTCATAGCAGCAACAACAACGTCTTCTTCTTCAACCTTCCTCTTTTGATGAGCTTCTTGGAGATGAGTCACATGAGCTAGCATTTGGTCTTCGGTCATCTTTTTCATATTATAAGTGCCTTCGTATTGAATGGTAGGAAGTTGGAGTAGGCATTTGATGAATGAGTCATTGTCGGTGTCCTTGGTAAAGCAGACGCAAGCATCATCGAAGTGACACTTCCTAATAGGATGTAACACTTGAATGTCATCACGGTGCTCAACATTATCCCTTCGATCATACCCATAAGTGGAGGCTTTTTGAGTGTTTGGCTACAAAATCTAGTTCTAGAAGGTCCTAGCATCATAGGCATCAAAAGCGTGAACAAGCCTTTTTCCACTAAATAGGAAGCTCCAATTTCAAGGATGATTGACTACTTCCATCTTCATTTTCCTTGAAGGAATCTCCTTGCTGTAGTACAACTTAATGCCTTTATTTTAGAAGCATGCCAAATAGGTAAACTAGGACACACCTTGTCAATAGTTATCTTAACATTGGTGGCCTTTACAATGTGCAGACCAGAAGGGTATACAGTGGCTTAATCTTTTACAAACATTTGTGAAAGATAGTTTCCAAGAGATAAGCATTCTTCTTGGGTTAGATTTAGATCAATCGAATGCACAGGCATAAGCTTTGTGAATGGTGTCCACAAATGCACCTTCTTTGAAATTTACTTTTCAGAGGTTCAACTTCTTGCGAGGGGTCCCTTCTATGCTTTTCAAACATATCCCTCGGGATACTGTTTTATGTGCTCTTCTTGTGTTTGCACTTCTAAAGGTTACGCCAAGCTTCTGTTGGACAAACCTCTATTGAAGGATGAATTCATTGTTGAGTGACAAGTGCAAGTTAGTGAGGAGGCATCTTGATAACATTAGGTTATGCTGGACGAGTCCATATTGGGAGAGGAAGAAGAACTATGGTATCCGTTGGTAAAGCCTTAAAGGCATCAGATGGAGTATGCTCAAAGTCATACTTAGTCCATGTAGGTGCTTGGACACTGATTGTTTCTCTTTCAACAATTTAAACATAAATAAACTCAAAGTATGGCATTTGAGGTGTAGGATTACCATTAATGAATGTTAGAGGAAACCTCTAAGCATCTGTTAAGGGATCCCTTGGAGCAACCTTCTAAATTTCTCTAGATGAACAAGTGATGGAGGTGGACATAGTTGTGTAGAGGAAACATGTTTGCAAGAAGAGAGATAGAAGTGTTGTCTGTGGACTCACTATCTGATGATGATGAGGCTTGATCCTCTTTGTTCCCAGTGAAGGAAACTACCCATTCCTTTTCACTAACCTTTTGGTTGCCTTCGTCTTGATGCGTCTTTGTATTGTAAAGGGGATGATAGATACACGTGGTTTAGGGGATGGTTAGACTTTCTTAGCCTTTTTTGGGGTAGAAGCAACTTGGGTAGTTACTTTCCTCTTTTGAAGGACTACTTGTACAAGGCCTTCATCTTCTTCATCAGTCTCACTTAGGTCTTTCAACCTTTATGGGACTGAGGTTGTAGCCGTAGGACACAAAGGGGTGGAAGAAGTAGTTAACTCGTGCCTTTTCTTCATCTTGTGCTCCCTGGCAAGTATCTCTTCCTCCTCTTCTTTTTGGGATTTCTTCCTTGTCTTCTTTCTCTTCTGTTGCTTAGCCATATCTTTTTGGAGATGCCAAAGTTATTCAGACCTTAATTTTATTCAGCAATGACTTTGGCTAGCCTTTTCTGCTTCCTTTTGTTTATAGCACCCACATCCACCTAAGGAGCTTCCTTCTGACTTTTTCTAAGGCAAATTTCATATCTTTTAGGTTAGTCTTGCTAAACTTTATTTGTTTAGAAGCAACTGAACCCTTGGCTATAAGAGGGTGCTTAGAGTCTTTGTCCATCTTGTTGAAGACGTGATACATCCTTGATCCCACAGTATCTTGTTAATGAGATCAGCATAATAGATGTCATCCAAACTACCTAAGCTTTTCAAGTTCCTCAATATGCTGATGTAGATGATGTGTGGCAAGTCAAAGAGCAGATTCTATATCAAGTGAAAAAGAACAAACTTGTGGAGGTTTAACATAGTTGTTTCCTCCATATCAGTTGAATACCTTGTACTATTTATTATTTCATGATTAATAATAGAAAACTTTGTCTTTATCATATTTATGTCTTAACTATATTTATAGAAATGTGCGTTTAAAGATAAAGGCCCTAAGAATAGAACAAGTGTACATTCGAGGATCTATGATAGGGATCATGATCATGAGAATTCGAGGATAGTACATGTCTATTGCCTAAAGCTTGTTTCTAGTCTTGAATCATCAAGAAAGGGCATTGATGATCTCACTAAGACTAGTACGACATCTTCTCCTTGTATAGAGATACAAGGTAGGGATCTCATGGAATACAGGCATGGTGATGCCTTAGCTGATATCGTGGGTGGATCTGTTGGGGAACAGATGGCACTGAACTAACCTGCTGAGAGACTCCACAAGGATTCTTTAAAATATGATTGGATTTGTAAAGTCTTTCATCATTTGGTAGTGCGGATCGTCCTAGACTTGAGGATGTCATTGAATACTGTGTCCTACGGTTATACTTTGATTGTACGACTCTATCCGCCTGAAAATGGGGAGAACAGTGTACTCTTGGGTATAACCTGAATACATGAGTATAGATGGACATGCCGAAAAGACTCACAATCCCTTACGAGGGATTAGTCGTTCACAAGACCGGTAGGGCTTGGATGACTTCTAGTTGACTCGGGAATCTATGCATAGTAAGAGATCATGAGGAGTAATGATTTGTCTTAGAGTCAATAGAAGAAGATTCCTAGTTCCTATGAAAAGCTATATTTAGTTAATAAAGAGAGATAATACTTTATCCTTGCTCTCGACTAAATGTGAATGACGATGTGAAGGATGTGGAGACACGGTATCCAAATTAGAAAGGTAGATCATTTGATCAACTCAATTAGTTTTGGGGCCGTAGAGCATTGCTAGTGTCTTATGTGGTCATTAAATGAATTGGGCCCGTTAAAAGAGTTTAATTGGTCCAAGTTTATTTATGTTAGTGACTAATTGGGCCTAATGGGTCACACACAAAGGTTATTCTTTGTTGCAAGTTATAGCGAGTTGTGGACCAATAATTAGTTATTGGGTTTTATCAAGACTATAAGTTAAATTGGGTTAGAGTTGGACTTCAAGCCCACTTGAATCATGCACCCTATTTGGGGCATTAGTGGTGAAATTGGTTTCTCCACTAATGGGCCCAAATGTGTTGACAAGCTCGATGGGCCTTGGGGTATGAATCCTAGTAAGTCAAGGAGTTGACTTAATCAAAATAAGTTTTGAGCAAATTCGAAATTTGAATTTGAAATTTGAAATTTGAAATTTGAGTTCGAATTCAAGTTCAAATTACAAACTGGGATAAGATTGAATTTATATTTGAGTTTAAATTTCAAATTGGAAATTTGAATTTGAATTTTAAATTCTATGAGGTTAGGTTGTTGAGAATAATAATTTAAATTATCTAAATGAATTATCCAATAAAGATTGGATGAAGATTCTCTCGACAACATTGTCATTTGAATTTTGAATTCAAATGAGTTATTGTTGCAACAAACTTTGGAAGGATGAGAAAGAGAAGGAGGCAGTTTTGAAGAGAGGATCTTGATAGATTCTTTTTCAAATTTTCTGCAACAAATGGATAGAATCCATTCACTTGAATTTTGAATTCAAGTCTTGCAAGAGTGGAACAAACTCAAGGATGTTCTAGTAACATCTTGAATTTCAAAATTCCCAACAAACTAGGGCTGATTTGGAGTGAGAGGATAATGCAATGCAAAACCTCATCTCACCTTAAATTGGGGCCTATGTAGGGAGGATTGATAAGAAGAAAATTTCGCCCCCTCCTCTCTTGATTCTGAATCAAGTTCTAGCTTTTCCTCTCCTTTATATTCTCTCCATTTTTGCTGCACTTTCACCTGACCTCAAGACACCATCATAGTATTGAGAAAAGAAACCAAATACTTGAAAGCCTCACACCTTGCATGCACCTAGCAAGCCACCAAGGAGAAGGAGAAATCAAGGAAAGAAGTTCTCACTTGCAAGAAGGAGATAACTATGTGGATCACCATTTGAGGGCGTCATCTTCTTTGAGCCTTCAAGTGATAAAGGTATTTCTAAAACCCCAACATATTTCAATAAGCAATTCCTAAGCACACACACATGAGGTGCATAGATGGTCTATGTTTCCGCATTAAAAATTTTGTTTTTACCCTCATGTGAGCACACCGCGGTTGGACCAAGGTGCTGCATTTTTCAAACTTTCAACGTTGTGGAGAACACTCTTATTCAGAATGTTGGCCCAAATCTTTGCTTTCTCGCACATAAGATTATACACAATAGTCTTATGATCACCAACTTTTCATCATTTTCTTGGTAGAGCGCCCTTGTAACATAGGAATCATAGTTCTTCTCCTATCCCTCTTGGTAGGTTTTGCCTTGGCGATAGAGTCGTTGGACAACTGATTGAGTATTTTTAGTTTAATAGTTTTCTATTATTCTTAGCTTATTTGACTTCTTTTGGACTTTTATTTTCCCATTCTAATTCAGCTTTTGCCTTAGGCAAACAAGTGGGCTTAATTGATAATTGTTGCTTATTTTCGGATTTTTTGCTCACTTGACCTATCTTCCTTGTGCAAGATCTAGAGAGTTCTACAGAACTCCAAATGGTGCATATGAGTAGTACCTGGAAAGATAAGGAAAAGATCTATAATTTTGTCAGAGATAAGTCGAGACCAATTCTATCATTTTGAGGTTCATTTTACGCTTGGAAGTCAAAACCACTGCACTTGAATTTTGGGCTGCGAATTGGTGTAATTAGTAATTAGTTAAATTAGATAGGCCTAATCATGGCCAATCCTTTCCTACTGACTCATTCACTATACATTAGTGCAATTAGTTAGTGGATTTTTTTACACACTTCATTTTAGCACAAACATATTTTGTAGTTTCTTTTAGAAGTTTTCAAAATTAAAACTCTTTCTCTCATTTTCTCTCAACTGTTCTTCATTTTCTTCTTTATTTTTCATTTTTGTTCTTCCATTTTTCTGCACTAATTCCGTGGGGCTTCCATTGATGATGATCATGGAAGGCTAACCAATCAATCAATCCAAGGATTTAATCTAAGCAAGGAGAATTTGAGTTCTGGTTTGGTATTTCAATTTTTGTGTGAATGTTCACTTTATTCCTCAATCCTCTATTCGATTTTCATGATTATGAATGTGTTTAGGATTGAAAATGGATTAGGTTATAGATTCCTTTTCCAATTTCGAAATTTACTCAGATTATTTGGATGATATTTCAATTAGGTTTGTGGTTTCAATTAATTTAGGGGTTAATTCAATTGAACTGCTTCTAATGAAATTGACTAAACTTTCATAACAAGATCATTATCTGAGGACTATGATAATTCACATTGCTTGGTTTGGTGAATTGAATTGATGTTCTTTAATCTATTTTACAATACCTTTAATCAATTCTATTAGTTTGTTCAATTGTAGTTTGTGTTGTCGCAATTTGCATTTATCGAATGCAAACTGTTCGATAAAATTCTCTATATTATTTACTAGTGAATTGAATTTGGAACCATATTCACTGTGTCTCTGAGTCGACTAGGTTAATCTTGTGCTACATAATTAGTGTAGTTTAATTGTTTTGAAGCAATACGACATTGATTATCAAAACTGGCGTCGTTGCTGGGGACATGGTTCATTGTGTGCTAACTTTAATTCACTCATAATTAGATAATAGCATTAGTAAAATATAAAAGAAAAAAAAATTTGCATTCACTGCATATTTACATCCTACTGCACAATTGCACTTTGTTACATATTTTCATTGTTTCTGTCGGTTGTTATGAAGTGTGTGTTGTTGGTTTCAAAGAAAGCACTTGAAGAATGGACAAGAGATCAAGCTTGGTTTTGAGCTTTCAACATGCCTTGAAGACTTGAAGAATAAATTGTAATTAATTGTAAAGGAAAAAGCACCTCTGGTGATCCAAGTGCATTGCATTCATATCATTCATTTAGATTTTCAATTAGAGTCATAGAATTAACAAGGTTTTGATAATTTGATTAAATGTTTAAATTGAAACAAAGGTTTTTGGAAAAATACTCTTTTACACTATTTAATCGATTACTTAGGCATATTAATCGATTACTTTGTTCTTAGCTATTTCTGGAAAACTTATCAAGAACAATGTAATCGATTACATATCGGATTAATCGATTATTTGACCTTAGTTTACATATAAAACAGCCTTGATAAACATTTTAATCGATTACCAATAGGCTGTAATCGGTTACAAAGGCCAAATAGAAAACCATAGCTCACTGCCTTAATCGATTACCAATAGTTGTAATCAATTACATTATACACTACTGCTTTACTATTTGTTATACAGTAATCGATTACCAAAATCAGTAATCGATTATATAGTTCATTTGGCTGATCCTTGTTTTATGAAGCTGTCTGCCATAATCAATTACACAAAACAATAATCGATTACACAGTGCTTTTCAGTTGCATTCTGAACTTCAAGTTTTTCTAGAGCTCACTATGATAATCGATTACGATACGGAATAATCGATTAATTGGTTCGTTGCCAATACCCAGAAGTCTATAGAACATATTAATCGATTACATGGTTTATTTAATCGATTACATATGATAAATAATCGATTATTAGGTGCATTTAATCGATTACTGGCAGTTAGAAATGTTTGTTATAAATAGAATCCATACTGTGCTTGATTTGTAACTTGTCAATTTCGAATTCTGAGCTAACATAAAGCATTCTAAATGCCTTCTTGGGGTTTTCTGGGTTCTGGGAGTTCTTGCTTACATCAAAACACATATGGGTTATTGATTGTTTCTTGAAGCAAGAAGGTTCTTGTCAAAGCTTAAGGAATGTGCCTTTCTGAGTCTTGTATTGATTCTTAAACCTGATTCATTCATTCATATGCATCATAATTCATTGGATCATCAGGTGATTTCTTTCCTTAGCTTTGAAGGTGTACTCTGTTTTTGAATTGTAATTGAATTTCTATTGTAATTGAGGTTCTTGCATGTAATCTAGAGAAAGAGTTTCTCTAGGGGTGTGCTGAATGGATTCTCAGTGGGTTGGTCTCTAAGAACCTAATAGTGTTTTAGGTTTCTGAACTTTATCTAGGGTTGATAAAGAGAGATTTGTGTAATTACTTGTAAGACAGAAAATTGCAATAGTGGAACTCCATTCTAGTGTTGAATGGAAGAAAACTGGATGTAGCTTCATAATGTTTGAAGTGAACCAGTATAAATCTCTTGAGTCTTGTGTTTAAATTCGTGCTTGCTTATTCTATATATATATTGATTGTATTGTCTTGCTTATCAATTTTATCTTTGAACAATTGCATACCTTGGGCTGAGCTTTTGATTGAATAACTATTCTTGATTTTAAAAGTGATAAAGATCCTAAGGAAAACTCTGATTTTGTTAAAAGAATTTTTAATTTACCAAGCCTAACCAATTCACCCCCCCTCTTGGTTAAGTTTGAAGTGTTCCTATCTTTTACATGTGTGAGGTACTGGTGCAAAAACATAAAAAAAAAAAAAGACAGAGGAAAAACAGGGAGAAAACATAGTAGTAGTAGACAAAGGAGTGGTGTGGTGTAGTTGTATTTGTTGTGCAATTTGCTGTCTAGAAATTTTTGATCCTATGTCAAAATTGGCAAATTCGACCTCTAAGTAGGAGTTTTAACACAATTTTAACAATTAGCACAAGGGCATTCTGGTCATTTCACAGCAAACTATCTCAGAATGGGCTGAAATTTTCTTAGAATGTGGAGAAAATTAATACATCATTTTGAATTATGATTATACATACACTATTAGTGTAAGACAAATTTACACCATCATAAAATCATCATTTGAATTGTGATTAGATGACTTACCATGTTAATGTATAATCTCTTTTGTCTTATTTAAATTATGGTAACAAGGCAATTTAACAAGTATATATATTTTGATTTAAGACAGTTGAAGATTTATTATTACTTTATTTAATATGTTTCCTTGCCATAATTTTTAAATTATTTTTTGTTGCAATAATTATTATATTAAATAAATTTGGATTTAATAATTATGGTAATTATTTTTATCATCATAGTTTTTTTCATTACCAGGTTTTAATTTATAAGACTAATATATGTTCTATTTCTAGAGTTTAGGAAAGGAGATCCTCGTAGCATGTTTGTTTGACAAAATTAGCTGAAAATTGAAAAATTAGCTAGTAGTTGAAAACAAAATTGGTAGTTGGAAGTTAAAAAGCTATTGTACTACTTGGAATTGGCAAGCCTTCATACTCAATAGCTAAGTAGTCTACTCAAATTCAAAGGATCCAGAATATTTAAATAAGGAAAGAAGAAATTTCATCTTCTAGCAAAAAGATAAATCTCTAATTTCAGAAACTATCTATTATTAGAAGGGAGATTGAGATCTCATAACCAATCGCACCTCTATAAAAGGGGATTATCACATTTCATGTAAATCATTTCGATTTCAACCTATATATTGATACTTGCATACATCTACGTCTCTAACTTTAGCATCTGATTGTCTTCGTAGGTACATCCCACAATTGTTCATAGAGGAGTTCACGAAGGAATGCTACTGTGAAATTTTTTTGCCAAATTCGGTAAGAACAATTATCTTATTAAATTATAATTATTCAAAAAAAACTAGTTTTTGAATAGTATAAAATGACAGATAATAGTAAAATCATTATTTATTTAGATAGAGTAATCAGAAAATTGGACAATATATTAAGGATAAAAATAAAATAAATATAAAAAACTATAAACTAATATTAAAAAAACAATAAAAATTATTGAAAAATTAAAAATTAACTTAAATGTCTTGCTATTGAACATAGTCCAACATCAATGTGTCTCATTTTACTTTGATCATCACTCTCCTAAATGTCTCTAATATACAAAATTATAATGAATATCTAAAACCAATTTTAAATATATATTTATTCTTCAAAATTTAGATATGTTTATCATATGCATATGCATATAATATATCATCTTTTGTCAATATAATTTTGTTTCAATTGTAAATTTTACCACTCAAATTTTATTAATTTATAAATTTACCACTCAAATTTCATTTATGTACATTTTTCCATTGTTAATGAAAGATGGATGAATTTAACTTTTGACATCAATTGTAATTACAATTGATGTAGAAAATAACTTTTTACTTAGTTATATCACAATTTGTGTAAAAAAGTCACTTTTATATATCAATTATAATTATACCCAATATACAAAAATATAGAAAAATGACTTTTACATCATTTTGTTAAATATCCAAAAATTAAAAATTTGTATGGTAAAATTTGCAAAATGGAAAAATTGTTGAAAGTTGAATGGTAAAATTGGTGAAAAAAAAGTGGGTAAAAAAATTCATGAAAGAAAAGCTTGAGTGGAAATTTGTAAAATAATAAAAGATGGTAAAATTTATAATTAAGCCTATGTTGTTAATATCAACGAAATGCAGTTTGTAACTTAATAGTTAATACCAAAAATCAATTGTAATTATGTATATTTTATCTTCAAAATTCAAATATTATTTTCTTCTCTAAAGATTTTACTATATATCTTGTGTCTTTTTATATCTATTCAGATTTCAAATGAAAAATAACAGTTGTATATGGGACAGCATTTTGCCCACTGGAAACAAGTAGCCAAGTAGGAAAATGAAAGATTGGCACATTATGTTCGGAGTGACTTTTATTCTGGGTAACGAGAATACAACACATCTCTATCATACAGATCAGGAGTTATATATATGACCAGGCAATGGCAAGTCCAGTTGAAGCATACCCTTAGAGAAGGGAATTACAAAATAAAATAGTTTTTCATATATTTTGTTTAAATTTTAGCCTGTATATATAGTAAAGACTATGATAGTATGAAGAGCAGTCTCCAAAATTTATAATCTAAAAGTCAGACAATACTTTTGTCTGTATGTTGAAGAAGTTCACTGTAATCATTATAAGGTGGGAAGTGTTTCAAAAACCTAATAAGTATTTAATTAGCAAAGATATACCATTATCATTGTAGTAGTTAAAATCTCGATCATCACAACACTGTTAAACATGAAAAAGTTGCGCATAATAGAAAACATACCCAAATATAGGAACAATTGACGACTGATTTGATGTATATATAGAAACATAAAAGTGATAATTAAAATCCAGGTATCCTAGAATTGACAATAATAAAACTCAAATCTTTTTTTGCTTGCCAATTGTATCTAGTTCAAGTAGTAGAAGGATGCTTCGTGCATAAATGTCCAAACTCCCAATTCTCCCCACAAGTGTAGCAGAAGTTGCATCCACACCTGTCAAGACAAAAAAAGTGGAGAGATAATACAATAATCAATTTCTATATTTCCATTATTATGAAAATCACGATGAATTATATAGCATGCAAATCAAAAGCCACAAAAAATAACCATAGATAGATAACAGAACCTGCAAGTAATGTGTTCACATCCGCCGCTACTTTGGACAAACATGGTGCACTTGGGACATTTCTGCCAATTTTCCTCTTTGGCCAACTTGAAAAACTTTTTATCCATCTCTTTTTCATCCATGATTTCAAGGATTGACCACTCCCCTGCGAGAAGTAAAAGGCACTGAGTGCTTTTACGTGCGAATTATATATATATATAAAATACCAGAAGCAACCAAAACAACTACTACTAAGTTGTTAACATGACAACATTCTCTACGTCGGAAAGCTTGTTTACATTACCGATGCCCATTCATTGCCTTAGAAAAAAGCAACGGTGAACGAAGCGTGCAACATAACATTCAATATGGACCCTTTATCTTCTTTAACATTGTAAAAAAAAACAAATACTTTAAGGCATTTAAGGCAACTCAATTACCAATATAATTTAAAAAATTAGTCATTTCTTTTTCAGTATGACCTAAGTTACACTATATACTTCCTTATTTAATATGTAGCATATGAAATTGTTAAATTATTCCATCCAGTCTTATATGGCCGACTTTTGCATGTAGTCTAGCTCAATATGTACTCCCTTCATATCTTTAATATAATTTCCGGCTTTGTTTTTTGGCGTGTTGGTTTAGGTGATGAAAACCTAGTTGGGATCATTCGAGCCAATTGGTCCTAGCTCAGCCTCTGTTTTGTTTATATATATTTTTTCCTTTGGATTTGAATATAAGAGAAAAAATGCTTTAGCCTTATATTTAAATATAAATAAATTTCAATTAATTTTATTTCATTTAATGAGTCAATCTCCAAAACACTTTTCATTTCATGAGTTTTAATTCCAATGACTTTTTTTTTCTTAATATCAAATTCTAATAAAGGGCACTTTAGGAAAATAACTTATTTTTAATTGTCTAAACAATTTTGTTTAATTTTGACCATCATGTTAAATACTAATTATTAACAATTTTATTTTTCCCAACTATAAATACTCTCTTTTTTAATATGTAGGAATTGAACACGGTAAAAAAGAAATTTATAACACTTACACACTATACTCACTCTGAACCAACATGATATTCTTCAATGATTATCAAGATACAATTTGTTAAATTTATTTGTAATTATATTATAGATTACAATTTGTCCAATTTAATGATTATATAAACTATTTCTGCTTAAAAATAGTTTTCTATTTATTTTAAGAAGCAAATCTTATTTTTTTTTTAATATTTATATAAAAATACTTATTTTAAAATTATTATCTTTTTAAATTTAAACAAACTCATCCATTATTTTAAAATCGTTAATTAACAGATATAGATTATATTAATTGTATATGTTAGTTATCGAATATCACAAGACGAGTTTTTTCTTTGTATTAAGAATGACCTTGTTTTGAGTTGGGTCATTCATTCAAATAAGCAGTTTTTATGAAGAAAATTCTTCAAAAGTGGTCAAGACTCTCTAGAGTGAACAGTTTACTCTCAACACAAGACACTATAATTCTCTCGTCAATTGAACCTACGAATAAATTCAAGTACATTTACTTTATCTCTTTCTATCATGTATGATGATAAATATATATTATGTATCTATAAACGTTTTATATGTTCATGTATTGTTCTAATTTCATCATAATTTAATGAATTAATATATTTATTTAGTCAATTAATATATTATTTATTACTGGTGTCATAACATATTTTATAATCTTAATATTATTAGACATTAAATGTCAATTATCTACCAGTATTATAAACAGAAGTAAATATTCTGGGCAAACGTCAGACCCAATAACAACTTACATGTTGGACCAAGCACCACACTAAAGATAATACAATTGTACCACACCGAATCCATTTTCTAAAGGCAAGAACAAGACACGCAATTGGTTTATTATATGTAACAGTGTTTGAGGTGTATTAGCATGTTTAGATGTTTTTATGCAAAAGGCTCAATAGACATTCTCTGAAAACTGAAAGGAGGTTGCACGACCCTGGCTGCTGCTGCTGGCAAGTAAATTGTTTTTTTTTTTTTTATCTGTTCATGAACTAACTGACACATACTAATTATTTTCTGATACCATCAAATAAACAAAATAACATATGGTTCTTTTCATGCAATCAGAAACTTAAGAACCTGAAATTAAAATACAATAATAATTAAATTATACAAACAAATAAAAAACATAATTTTTTTTACCTTTGCAATTCAATAAGTTAGACCACTAGTTAAATTCAAGACACACATCACATTGTTGTACATGAAGTTATCTAAGGGATTCCAAAACTTTATTTTGTCGACCTATAGCATATCAATGCTATTGCCACAATTTACAATACACCTCGTTAAAGGAATGAGAAATGGAATAACTCAGCAAAATAAATATTTTGGTGTACTTTAGTCAACAAACAATTTTGTTGTTACCCGTTGAATTCTATTCATGGGACCACTAATCACACGAACACGGGTGTCCATTGTTGTGACTAAATAATGAGCTCTAGTCTCATTCCCCTCGACAACTCAAGTACATGCTGGCACGTCAACCCTTTTGGAAGTAGATACACAATATTGTTTTCTGACCTGACAAAGTCAATAGAAATAACACCATGACAAATCAAATTTTTGATAGACTTATGTCTCACTCTTCAGTGTCTTCTTTTTTCATTAAAATTGGTGCTAGTAACTTTAGAAATAACAACCTGACATTCACAATGCATTGAAATTGGAGGTATATGATTATTCAACAATGGCAAATCACATAGAAATTTTTTACGAAACTCTACCTCCCTAGTAGAAGTATCTAAAGCAATAATTTCTGCTTCCATGGTAGAACGTGAAATAATAGTTTGTTTAGCATATTTCCATGATAATGCACCACCAGCTAAAGTAAAGACATAACCATTTGTCGATTTTGTTTCATCAGAATCAGAAATCCAATTTGCATCACTAAACCCCTCAATTACAGTAGGAAAACATGTATAATGAATGTCATAATTAATGGTTCATTTTAAGTATCTTAAAACCCTTTCTAATGCAGTCCAACGACAATGATCAGGATCATTAGTATACCTTCCTAATCTACCAACTGCATATGCAATGTCAGGCCTAGAGATAGAAGTTTGTCAAATGCAACAAAGAACCAATAATTAGAGAATATTTATGAGAAGAAATTCCTTTACTCAATTTTTTCTTTAACTTAATGGATGAGTCATAAGGCATAGAAACAGGTTTCACATCAAAATAATTAAACTTCTTCAATAGCTTTTCAACATAATGTGATTGGGTTAAACCATGCCATCATCTTTCTTTATAAGCTTAATACCCAAAATCACATCTACAGGACCAAGGTCCTTCATATCAAAATTACTAGACAAGAAAGACTTCATGTCATTTATGAAATTGATATTACTACCAAATACATCCACATCCGCTATCATCAAATTGTTTCACATACACACATTTATCACTATTCTTGATTTGAAAACCATATGAAAGAAAAACTTTATCAAACTGTTCATGTCACTGCTTTGCAGCTTGTTTCTAACCATATAAAGATTTAACAAGTTTGCAAACTTTCTTTTCTTTACCTGGTTCTACAAAGGCTTTAGGTTGGCTCATATAAATTTCTTCTTCTAAATCACCATTTAAAAAAGCAATTTTTACATCCATTTGATGAATTTCCAAATTAAAAACACAAGCAACTGCAATTAAAAATCTAATTGTAGTAACTTTAGAAACAAGAGAATGTGTATCAAAGAAATCTACACCTTCTACTTGTTTACAACCAATCACAACAAGTTTTGCCTTAAGTTTTTCTGTAGAGCCATTAGTTCTTAGTTTCTTTCAGAAAATCTACTTACAACCTATACTTTTACAACTAGGGGGGAGATCAATTAGAAACCAAGTTTTATTAGTTTTAAGAGAACTCATTTCATCATTAATAACTTCTTCTTAAAAAGGTGCATCAATAGACTTCATGGTCTCACCGTAAGTTTCAAGATCATCTTTAAGCATAAATGAACAAAATTTAGAACCAAAATCCTTAGCTTTTTTAGATCTTTTACTTCTCCTAGGTTCAAAAACAACATCCTTATTAGCTTTACTACAAGATGGTAAATTAGAACAAGAAGTATCACAAACAGGTTTAGACCATTTATTTTTCAAAGGAAAAATATTTTCAAAGAAAGTGGCATCTCTAGATTCCATAATAGTATTATTAGAAATTTTAGACACTTCAAAATTAACAACCAAGAATCTAAAAGTAGTACTATGAAAAGAATATCCAACAAAAACACAATCAATAGTTTTAAGTCCAATTTTTCTATTCTTATTAATAGGGATGTTAACCTTTGCAAGATACCCCCACATTTTAAGATATTTCATATTTGATTCTCTTTTTCTCCATAACTCATAAGCAGTTTTTTTAAAAAAATTATAAGGAACCCTATTAAGAATATGACATGCAGAATATAAAGCTTCACCCCACATATTTTTAGGCAAACCAGAACCGACAAGCATAGCATTCACCATATCAAGCAAGGTACGATTCTTTCTTTCCGCAATACCATTAGATTGAGGAACATATGGAGGTGTCACTTCATGAATAATACCATGCATTTGACAAAAATTACTCATATCTAAAGATGTGTGTTCTCCAACTCTATCAGAATATACAATTTTAATTTTTCTTTTTAATTGGTTTTCTACTTTGTTTTACATACTTTGAACTTATCAAACAACTCACTTTTATGATTAACTAAATACACATAGTAATATTTGGAGAAATCATCAATGCAAGTAATAAAGTATCTCTTACCATCACATGTTAACACATCATTACTATCACATACATCACTATGAACCAATTCAAGCAAGTTAGCTTCTCTTTCAATACATGTAGTAAAACCCTTTCTAGTTTGCTTTGCTTGAATACAAGTTTCACATTTTTATTTTAAATCAATAGAAGCTTTAGGAATAAGATTAATATACATCATTGTTTTGATAGAATTCAAATTCAGATGTCCAAGCCTAGCATGCCACATATCAGAACATTCAACATTTGAAACAAAAGAAGAAATGCTAGATATTTTATTAATAGAAAGAGGCACAAGACTTAACTTAAATAGACCATCACAAATGTGATAGACTCCATCTAAAACAAGAAAATTCCCTGAAGACAAATCTAGCTTCACTTGACCTTCTCCTAACATATGTGTCATACTCCCATTCCCCATGCTCATAGTTTGTGTGCTTGATTCCTAATATAAAGAAAATATTTTTTTATCAGCACACACATGAACATTAGCTTTGGAGTCTATAAACCAATCATTTGAGTTAAAAACACAATTTAACTTAGGGCTAGTGACATGGTACCTATCCGATGGGAAATAAGAGGAAGCACTAATGGTAACAACATTAGCCTGAGGTTTAGGGAAAGACATAGGTTGGCGATGATGTTGAAAATAGTTTTTGGCCAAATTATTAGCTCACGCATAAACAAAGCAACAAACTTCATTCCCCAAATTTTTATCCTTAGGCTTATTGTTGTTCTTCAAAGCATTGTTCTTATTTTTTGAAAAAGAAGGCTTTTTACCAAACTTATTTTGTTAAACTCATGCTTCTTAAAGGACTTAGAGAAAGGCTCACTAGAGCTCTCAACTAGATAGGCCTTATAATAAGAATCAGATTTTTGCATATATTTTTGAGAAAAACGATGTTTATCCTTAATGCAGAGACAAACAAGCAAATCATCAAAGGTGAAACCTTCATGTTTATGTTTCAGACTTCGAGCTAAATCAGTCAACAAAGGAGGAAATTTTGAAATCATGAAAGCCACAAGCATAATGTCAAGAAAAATAATTCCTTTCAATTCCATGTCATAAACAATGTTTTCAAATGCATGGATCTGATCTGAAATACATTTTCCATCAAACATTTGAAACTCAATCATTTTTTCACAAGAGTATCGACTTAAACCTTTATCAACAGATCCATATTTCAATTCAAGTGCTTCTTATAACTCAACAAAAATTTTAGTATGGCAAAAAATCTTATAAATGTTATCATCCAAAGCACTTAAAATGTGTCCATGACATAAAATATCTTTATCAGAAACATCATGCTTAGTGTTGGAAGATTTGGTAACATCAGTTTGAACTACATCAATAAAGGAAGTTGAAGTTTTTATTTCTCTTTTAGAAACCACAAAGTATAAATCCAATTCAGTAAGGCAAATTTTCATTTGTTGTTGCCAACAGAAAAAGTTTTCACCCATAAAGTTTTAGGCTTACTAGAAAGGGACCTAATCATATCCATGATAGACATTTTGATAAAACAGAATGCTGCTGCAGAAAATATTATACAAGAAGAAAGTAGATTTTTCTCTCTAAGACTATTAGAAAATAAAATAAAATAAATAAATGAGAAGAATATACAAAGCTTCAAACTAAATAATAACAATAGTAATACAACTTCGACAGAACATGGGTTAACAATGCAATATAACAAATAATAAGCACAAAGAAAAATAATTTTAAAGGAGAAGTTTTAAATAGGTTGGGTTGAAGCGCACAAACACTATCCTTGAGAGAAAATGCCCCACTTTACTGGTAAAAGAATCTGATTGCACTCCTCTCCCAAGATACGACAACCTGATGGTTCCGATTGTGTGCAGCGAAAGGATTCCCAAACCTTCTGAACACCAATGTTTTTTCTCTTAAAAGTGATTTTTTATAAGAACAAGAAGAGAAGAAATTTAGAGGAAAATATTGTTGTTTGTAATGCCTAGAAAATATTTTTTTTCTACTTGTTTC
The DNA here is from genome assembly GCA_013407115.1 of Glycine latifolia. Lineage (NCBI taxonomy): Eukaryota > Viridiplantae > Streptophyta > Magnoliopsida > Fabales > Fabaceae > Glycine > Glycine latifolia. The sequence goes on from CM023951.1 coordinate 22,759,279, forward strand.
TATTGTCTAAAGAAGGAGAGAGATATATAGGCATAGGCTCCCTTATGCAGCAGCACAAAAAACTCAAAATAAAACTATTGTACCTAGTGAACGTTGGAAGCCAATGTGCATAGAAAAGAAAACAAATGTAATAAACCAAAGTTACTTGTAACATTACAAAAAAAAAAAAAAAAAAAAACTATCCTTGGTTTGCACGTGAAAAAAATTGTTCCATTAAAAGATAGGAATTCTAGTTTTATGTAACAGATTTTAAAACAAATATTTTATTTTATAAAAATAAAATTAGTATAAGTAATATATTTTATAAACTTTAAATTATAAATAAATATTTACTAACAAATCACTCACTATCTAATCTCAATTTATATAACACAAATTCAAATTTTAGAGTTCACAATAAAATTTTGATAATATCTTCTACTACAAGAGAAAAGGAGAATAAAGTAGAAAGGAATAGTTAGTTTAGCGATGGAATCGAAGGAAGTAGGACGAACATTGTGATCATACTTGGGAGGCGTGACGTCGAAGTCGGTGGTGGGTTCTCTTCGAACTCGATTCCCAATGGAAACTGTTGTTCCTCCGCCGTCGCCACAAACCTTAGCTAGACACTGCTCACGTTAGCATAGAGTGATTTAATCTCAAACTATACGATATGCAAATGGTGAATTGCAATAAGGAGGAATGCTATAAACACACATTTTAACACACTCTTCCGTGTTTGTGTGTGTTAAAAACTAAAAAATCAGTAGAGAAATTAAATAAATAAGATGTAAAATCCATTAAATTGTATGATTTTAAATAATTAGGTAAATTAAAAAAATTAAGTGTGTTAGAGGATGTGACCCAAACATTTTCCTTCCAATTATTTTTTTTTTAATTTTGAAACATGGTCTTGACATCACCATCGAACAGATTTTGTTGGTTTTTTTTTTTATCAAAAACAAATTTTGTTATAAATATTTATTTTATTTTATTTTTAAAAATATGTTTTTATTAATTGGGAATTATTAAGAAATGGAAATTTAATTCCAATGCAAATGTACTCCTGCCAAAGAAAGACTTTGTGCATGTGTTTTTTTATCCTTTGCATTACCAGAGATTTTACCATATAATAGAGAATTTATCATATAATTTATATATTATATTACCAATTAAGTTATATCTCCTTAATATTTTATGTGTGTTGGTTTTATGTATCATGTTTTACCAACTAGATCCCTTAACGCTTTGTGTGCGTTTGATTTCTCTTTCCAAAATTAATTCTGAGCTAACTTAATTTTAAGTAATTTTTGTGTTTAATCAAAAAAATTATACTGAGTTATACTTCAAAATCAATTCTAAACAAAATCATTCAAAGATAAATCACATCATTACTTTAAAATCAATTTTTCCAACATTCATCCAAACATGTAATCCGAACCATGTTTATTCGGCCCTTCATTCTTTCCACTATGTTAGTATTAATTTGTTCCATTTGAATGCATTTCATTAAGATGAACACTTTTATTAAAAAGATTTGTTGCATGCACCACTATGGCTTTATTTCTCCATTTTATATTAACTTTTTTATATTTTGATCATGAAGGCATTGGCAGGACAGGAATTCATCAATGTTAAGTATGGAAGATCCAACAAGCATGTCCGATGATGGAAAAAGAAATAAAGAAAACTTTAGAGCTATATATTTTGTTGGTTGCTAAGGGCAATAGGGAGGGATTTGTTCTTACAAATTTCTAATATTTACTTAAATTTGAAATTATATTTTATTACCATTAGTAAAATTTTAATTATATAATTTTCTTATCATAGATTTTCTAAAAAAATCATTGCTATTTATTTAGTTTAATGGAAAGGTAATTGATATAACTGCAACCTTAGGGAGCCTTTGATATAAGGAAAGTTTTTTCTTACTAAAAAAATATCATTTCATGAAATCATAATTCTTAGGAATGACTAAATTTGTTTGGTTGGTCATAAATATTTTTTATATAAGTTTTTTGAAAATAAATGAGTGACATAATATTTTTTATCTAATAGATAATCTATTATTTCTTATTAATGAATAATTTCCGACGTGTGAAAATTTAAATTGATATTATATCATTTTTCAATAATATAAATGAATTAACACAAATTCTTAATATAAAATTTTATGCATACAAAAAAATTTCCCTCCAAAATATAGATATGATATAATTAAATATAAAACAAACAATAAAAAAATTTGAGGGCAGCAGCCTAGATGGCCTAGCCTTGTACATGGTCCAGTATTTGAATAATTATGTTATGATGTTTGAAACTAAATTCTTTTTCTCACTTTTTTGTCCTTAACAATAAATTTATTAAATTATTTTTACTTTATTATTTAATTTTCATTTGACTTTGTTTTTAACAAGTAGTTTAGAGATAATGATAAGATTATTGTTCCAAGCTTCCCTCCCGACAGTCTACATCCCACCATTCCCAATATGAGGATCCCAACATGAACAAGTACTAGTAGTAGTGTTTTTCTTCTCAATTTTGACATTCATTTTCTTTTGGATTTTTAATTGTCAAGAAAGAAAAAGTGTGGTTATGCGGTTAGAGTCAGGAAGAAGTGTAGCCCCAATCATCAATATTATGAATGCTTTTGTTCGTTATATATTAATTATGTGTCAGATACTTAGATGTGTTATATTTTTATGAGTGGAAAAATAAAGGAACTACCTACATACGAGTGAAAACTACACTAGAAGCATTCGCTAACAACACTACAAATGTAGCTTTTTACTATACGGATTCTACCACGGTTGTGTGAAAACTGTCTACATTTTATAGGTGGTGGCAATTTTGTAATTAATGGGAAAATTACAATGACGGTTATTAGGCATACGTCCTTGAAAGGACAAAACGAGGACGGTTTCTAACAAGACCGTCGTCGTTTTGGACGATTCGAAGACGATTGTTGATAGCCGTGTTCGTACCTTCCTGTATCAATTTTGAAATTAGGTTTATATATATGAAGCATGCCCTTCTCGACATAACACACCGTCATCCAGTTGCAGCTTTGCGTCGGCCACCGCTACCTCATCTTTCAAGTTGCACACGCCGTTCCCGCTCCATCCCAAGAAACGCTGAACCGAATCGAACCGAACCCAAACCCAAACCCAAACCGCACCGTCTTTGTCATCGACGATGACCCAACCCCTCACAAATCTGCCACACCTTCTATCGTTCCCGAGACTCCAATGTCCGCGCTTTTTGATTCCGAGATTGCAATCGTCAAATGCAAATGCTTTCCGATCCCGCCGTTTGGGTTTTCCCTAAAAAATTCTCCGGTCAAATTGTGCTATGACTCACTTTAGCTCTATCTCTCCTTTCTTATTTTTTTCCGCCATTACTCATTTTCAGTGATTATAAGTAAATATAAGTTTGCACTCTGCAGTTACACCTTTTATTATGCCAAATTAATTTGCTATCCATAAAACAAAATGGCATTGCATTGTTAGGTATTTGTTTGTTTCCGTACTAATATGCAGCTTTGGGTTCCTTTTGTATAAAATTTGCACCTTGTGAGTGAGTTTGGGGTTTCAATTTCAAATAGAATTGAATTTTGAGAAGGGAAGGGAAAGGAAGAATGATAGTTAGAACTCCACTGCCATTTCTTCGAAAGTATAGAGAGGGAAAAAAAGCGACTTCGTGATGACCATTCACAACTGTAAAGCGACTCAAAGTTATCTATTTCAAGAATATCCGCAAAGGTAAGTGGCTATGTTTGTTGTTCAGACTCAAAAGCTATTTACAGCTATGCGTTATTATTTGAGCTGTGTATTGTTTTTGTTGTAGCTTGAACAAATGGAATGCAGAGCTAATAATGGTTAGAGAGAAGCGGAGCTGCTAAAAGAACAACTGAAACATCTTAAGGATCAACTTGATGAGGTTTGGGTGTCTAATTAGCTGCTTGCTGGCTTTTATTGTTCCTTTAAGAATGTAATGTGTGAACAAAGCTATACTCACTCTGCAATATGAAATTTGATTTGGTGTTAAGCCTCTGAAATCATGTTCACCCTTTTCTGGTTGATGACTGATACGATTGGAAAATAACAGATAAATAAGAAAATAAATAGAAAGAAAATTATATGGAAGCAAAAGTGGATATATGTTTATCAAGGTTGATATAATTATGGTTACAAGGTTGTTTAGTCCTCCTTTGGGTGGACATTTTGGTTCCATTGAGTATTGAAATTGTTATCTTTTCTTGTTGGTATGATCCAAGAAATCATCGTAAATTTGTGCTAGTAGAGGTCCTTGTATGCTATATATATATATATGTATATATATATATATATATATATATATATATATATATATATATTGTATGTGTAGCTTCAAGAGAAGTAAAAAGAAACTACTATGTCAAATGCTGATCCAACAAATCACGGTAAATTTCTGTTGGTAAATTATATGCATAATATCATAA
>CM023951.1:22838845-22856860 GCA_013407115.1 Glycine latifolia
CCTATAATTTTCTGATACTCGAGATAATCTAGATTAAGCTCTTTTCATCCTATTTTCCAAAATTCGTAGAAATTCTATTTTAGGGTTTTCTGCCCTCAACCTTACTGATAATTTGTTATCTAAAAGTATTTTATCCTATACTTAGGTTCCCACAAATTTCTAAAGTCATCTTGGTCAGTTTTGACCTAGGGGCATTTTGGTACTTTTACTCTTCACCCGAAGGGTAAAATCGTCATTTCTCCCAAATCTTTATACTGCCTCTGATCAACATTTTATCCTGATGATTGACTATACTTCCAAAATTTTGGGGTGTTACAGCCTTGTCTTCCCTAGCCTCCACCAATTCAAAGGATGTTGTGGAATTGATCAACACCACCACTTAGCTTCCACTGTCCTTATTCATTCTCTATATGCAAATCATACTATGCAATGCAAATCACAAGTAATTCTCTATACACATGACTCGCTTAGTGCCTTCTAACTGGTACTTATTAAACGTAAAAATATGTTTTACTGCAAATTCAAGGGGATATGACATATGAGTTTACTTTTCCTAACTTAAAGCTAATTTGTTTTGAAAGTTAAAAGCTACTTTTTAACTTGCTGCACTACAAAAAGAACACCTATACCGATATGCAAGGTATGGCTATCAGCCTATGTATGGGTGTAATAATGACGATAGTGGTTCTCCAACAAGAGCTGTACCAATCCAAAGCAAATAGCAGTGAACTATAGTAAAATCTTTACCTGTAGAAAACACTAAAATCAGCCACTAAGCTGTCCTAAATTCTTCAACCAGCCATCTACGCAAGTTTCTCAAATCCATAACATTCAATCCTAACAATTAACTACTTTGTGGTCCAGGAATCAATATGCAAAATGAGTTGCTTCATAAGATATTCTACAATATGCAAAACTTTTAACCATTACAAGCATCTCGAAAATAGGTAAAAAAAATCAATCTACACACAGTCACAAAGCATCTCCATTACATTATAAGAACTTTGAACACAAGAGAAAAGGTATAAGCTCACGATTTTGTTGGCTTTGTTCCCTTAGGTCACATTTTTTCTTGCTAGTAAAGACCAAAAGAAGTTACACCAACAGTGGAAAAGAAGCTACACAAGAGAAAATGAAGCTTAGAAGAAGAAGAACACAAATGCGGAAGCAAAAAGAAGCTCATGGTTTCGTCAATGGAAGTACACATACCTTGTGGGAGCCACGACACCGACAATGGAACCACTGTTAGAGTGAGCCGACACCGATAATGACAGCGATTCAGGTGACTGTGACCGTGACCGTGACTGTCGTAGGTGCAGTGAAGGGCAACACTAACAGTGAGAGATAAGCGCGAGAGTGAGGATGTTTAATTTGGGAGTCAGGTCTTATAATAACAACAACATCAGTTTTCATTGAAAAATCGATGTTAACGTCTTCATATTAACATCGGTTTTCTTAAAAACCTGTAAAACCAATGTTAACAGGAACATGTTAACATCGGTTTTCCAGGTTTTTAACAAAACCGATGTTAACCATATCCTATTAATTACGAATTTGCCACCGCGTTTTCGTTAACATCGGTTTTCCAGAAAACCAATGTTAACTTAGCGTGTTAAAAACAATTTTTGTAGTAGTGTGCACACTCGAAGTTTGCTATACCAGTTCCTACATTACCAAATTCAACATGCAATATTCATCAAGGTAGCGAACTAGCACAACTCTTGAAAGTAACCAAGCTAATAATTTGGAATGAGGCACAGATGGCACACAAGTTCTGTTTTGAGGCATTGGACAAAACTCTTTGAGATATAATGAGTTTTACGGATGCAGGAGAAAAACCCTTTGGAGGTAAAGTTGTAGTTTTCAGAGGTGACTTCAGACAAATCATGTCTGTCATACCAAGAGGTAGTCGATCAGATATTATCAATTCAACAATCAATGCTTCTTACTTATGGGAACATTGCAAAGTTGTTAGATTAACAAAAAATATGCGTCTACAAAGCATTGGAGATCACAAAGAAGTGACAGCTTTGAAAAAAATTTCAGAATGGCTATTATGTGTTGGCGATGGAAAATTATCAGAACCCAATGATGGTTATGCATAAATAGAAATACCTGAAGACTTACTCATTAAAGAATTCACTGATCCCATTAAGGTAATAGTTGAGGTCACATATCCAAGCCTTCTTAAACAACATAACAATGCTGACTTCTTAAAATCAAGGGCTATCTTGGCATCTAACATTGACACAGTGGACAAAATTAATGAATATGTTATTTCCTTGCTACCTGGTGATGAAAAATAGTATTTAAGCTCTAACAATGTTGACATGTCAGAAGCACTGCACAGTCAGCCACTTGATTCTATCACTCTAGAGTTTCTAAATAGTTTAAAGGCATCTGGGATTCCTAGTCATGAAATCATTTTGAAGCCTGGAACTCCAGTTATGTTACTTAGGAATTTGGATCAAGCAGAAGGATGCAATGGAACGAGGCTCATAGTGACAAGATTGGCTGATCATATTATTGAAGCGAAGATTATTTCTGGAAAAAAACATTGGCAATTTAGTTTACATCCCTTGGATGTCATTAACTCCATCACAATCACCTTGGCCTTTCAAACTTGTCCGTAGGAAGTTTCCACTTATTGTATCATATGCTATGACTATTAACAAATCTCCAGGTCAATCATTGAAGAGTGTGGGTTTATTTTTGCCTAAACCAATTTTCAATCATGGGCAATTATATGTAGCATTTTCTAGCTAGAGTCCAAAGAAAGGAAGGATTGAAGATCTTAATCCATGATAATGATGGAAAACCTATAAACAAAACAACAAATGTGATTTTTAAAGAAGAGTTTGAAAACTTATGGTCAGTCTATTAATTATTTTTTCAAACATTACATACATAACTCATTCAGTTATCTAATTCTTGATTCTATTGCAGATTTTCATGAAGCAGAACAACTTTCAATTTGGACAGAAACAACAAGGATTTGTTTAGGTATAAAACAGAGAAATTTGATGCAGCAAAAGCACTCTATCAATATATTTTATTCACTAATATACATATTTCATCCATTTGCTGTAATTCAAATTTGTTTTAGAAAAAACAAATAACTTTTGCATTTTTGTGGAAACTACAAACTCTATTATTATTCTATATTCTTTCAACAAAACTGTCTTATTTTATTTAGTTGGTTTTTAATCGGTCATATAAAATATTTATACAACTTGCACAATCCGTGCGGAGCCCGGGTGCTGTACTAGTTATGTGAAAAAAGAAACACATTACTCACAAAGCATTCTTCACATTTGAGCTTCAATCAAGCTTCATAATAAGATTGTGTGTAGGAACATGCACTGCTTTTGCTCTGTTTGTAATTAAATGAGCATGATTGGCACCCAAATGAGGATTAAATGATTGTAGCAAAATAAAACTTAGATGAACCCTTAGGAAAATGTGACCAAGAGGGCCATAATATTGTGCTTTTAACCTCCACAATAATAATACACACAGCCGTACAGCCAATCCATATTCTAATAAATTGTTTCTTCCATACACTAACTCCAGGTCCGAATTCATTCTACTATTTTCCTATATGTACAACTGCACTTCCTTTTAAAAACAAAAAAACAAAAACCACTTAGCACTTTTTCAACTTGTCACCCATGAACCATGAGGCATTCCAAAATGAACTTTGTTTTCCTACATCCAATAATCTCTCTAACAACTATGTTGATTCAAAAGAGAATATTTTGTTTTCCTAATTACAAGAAACATAAAACTACTTTCAAAGTGTGTTAATAACTATTTTTTTTTTATCTTTAATTAATTGTGAGATCTATTAATGATATACACTCATTTCTTCTAAATTTATTAGGCTACTAACAAAACATGGTATACTTATTTGTAAAAAGAAAAATAATCATTAGTTAAACCATTTAATATTATGGATAGTTTTGGACTAAAATTAAAATATATGAAATTATTAATTAAAATTAACCATTTTAACCACTTTTATTGATCTTTGATGACTATTATTTCCTATATATAAGACCATAAGTTATAATTTATTAGTTAATAAAAAAATTATTTTTTACATTAATAAAATGCAAGAGAGACAAATAAGACTTACACATAAATTTTGAACGGATTTTTTATTGGAGGATCATATTCATATGGTGAAATCGGCAATCTAAATTAAACTAATTAAATTAGTTTGGATTGATTTGGTTAATTGATTTTTTTTTTGTTTCAGACCTAAATCAAACTAATTATAATTGGGTTGATTTTCATGTATATCTTTTTCCAATTTAAACCAACCACATGACTCAATTTTTTTTTAACTTTACACTAATACATTTTATACTTTGATATTTATTTTTTCTTCTATTTTTGTCTCTCTTTTTTCTTATTTATTCAATTTTTTTAAATAATTTCATCTAGTATTCAAATTAAAGTGTATTTGATATGATTATAGTTATTATGTGATTTTTGATAATATTTTGGGTAAAACATTTCTTGTGTGTACGTGATGTTGAAATTTGAACATAAGATCATATGCATACTATTCCAAAATAGAATAAATTAAATTAATTATGACATATAAGTTGATAGTTATAGAATAAATTAAATTTTAAATAGAATAAAATTTAATTATGAAAAATAAGAAATATTATTTCCTTGCATTCATATGACTTTTTATAAAATATAAAATAATAATTGAAGTTAAAAGATACAACTGTAATTACACTTTATCCGATCCACACTATAAAGGACAGAAAACCAGCAAAAAAGTTTGCCTGCATTAGATGCAAAAGGAAGGTTATTGAATTGGAGTTGAGAAATAGATAAAGCTGAGAAGAGTAAACAGGGAACTTGATGTTTAGAAAGAGTAGTAGAGGGCATGGTAAAAAAGATTTATAAAGAAAAAAAAAAAACTTGTTTATGTTATAATGAATGCAGTCATATCTAGTTAAGATTTTGAAGCTAAATCTGAACACAACATAGACTAATCACTTGAACTTGAGGACGGGAAACTTAATTACGTGAAGTGTTATCTCATGTGTGAGTCCCTATCTTCTTGAAAGAGATGCATCAATATTTTATTTATGTGCTTTATATAGAGAGAAAAAAGATAACAAAATGTAATGTGCATGTTAGAAATTGAAACGTGTTACTTTCCTAGTTTTAGTGAGTTAGGAAGTTTCATTATTTAAGGAGCACCCTGTTAGTGTGTTAGCTTATTGAAACGTGTTTCTTTCCATGTCCCAATTAAGAGCATGTTCCTGCTACAAATGTTCCATGTCCCAATTCTCCATGTGCTTGTTCCAACAGAATAGTTTACTTTCTAAACAAATAAAGGTTGAATATTTTAGTAATAAAAATGCAATCAAATCATTTTATCCTGCTAGAACATGAAAGTTGTCATATTGTCATGTGTAACCAAAAGGGTAGAGTTTATCTCAATTGATTTAAAGAGTGTGGCACTGTTATAAATTTTTTGATACCATATTTAATTAGTGTTATATATACGTATTAATTATTATGAATTAGTAATTGTTAAGATATTAAATTTAATTAAAATGTTAGTTATAGAAAGAAAAAAAAAAGTAAGAGTAAAATATTTTTTTTACCAAATGTTGAAAATCTAGCAAGCTTGTGAATAAGGTGTCGCATATTTGAAAATAAAAGAACTTATAAATGTGAGGTAATATACAATTATCCAATTATTTATTTAATATATCAATTTTGAGTTAGAAATAGTAGGTTCTCATTTTTAGATTTCTAGAAATCACAAAATCTTTCACACAAGCATTTTTCCTTACGTGGCTCAGTTTACAATTTGCTATACCATCTTTAAGATATTGGTTATTAATGATGATAATACTTAGGAACATTAACAAAAACTTATATCAATTTTCGTAAATGCTCTTAATCTTAAACTTCTATTTATTCTGTGAATTTTATTTTGTGATTTATTGATTCTTTTGTTTAGTTTTTCATAAAAAAAAATTATACTAGTATTACCCATCTATTTAGATATCCGCGCCACAGTTTAATGCCTAGTCAAATGAAATAGACACTAGTTATGTGGTTGCCTAACTCTACGTTCTTTCTATCTCCATCGCATAATGTCACTAACATAACATGTAAAGCAATTGACTATGCATGCATCCAAATAAGGAGTGGTCACATTTAACCTGTCCCATTCTAAGCCTAAAATAATAAGAGATGTGTTTGGTTCACATTCTTTAATTCCCTTAAAATTACAAGAAAAAATGATCTATGCCTATAAACAAAAACCATCACTAGATAGTAAAAATGCTTAGGTAAATGTATTAAAGACTTTGTTCTATAGACATTTTGATTGTCAACTTTGAGGGGTGTACAGTGATGAATTATAGTCTATTAGTATAGATTTTACCTACGGATTTACTTTCATCTACAATTATATTTAATTGTCACTATATGTGATTTCTACAATTCACAATGTGCACAGGTAAAAGTCTTTAATTTAAATATACAACCTTTAGCTATAGGTAAAAATATTAACTTGTACGTACAACATCCAACTGTAGGTAAAAGTCATTAACTTATGCCTACGATTGAAAATTTGTTGATACAAAAATCATTAACTTATACTTATAGGCTTTAACCATAGGTAAATGTCACATAATAAAAAAATTCCGCTGGCCAATTTCTATTGAGATGCTTTACGACCATATTATTATTATTATTATAATTATTATTATTATTTCGTTATCTAGATAAAATGAATATCAATTGTATCTATGTTAATCGTCTAAGCTTTTTACAAGTTCAAGGAACTAATCTATGCAATAAAGTAATTGCCTTACTTAAAAAGGAAGTTTTAGTAGTTTTGAAACATTGGAGCACACATTGAAAATTGACAAACACAGGCTAATTAAACTCCTCTCTATGAGGGATGAAGGGGACAAAGGTACATTTCCCATGGAAGTCACATAATCACAAAATCAAACAAGAGTATTTATGTATCCCAAAATACCTAACAAAGATGAGATGATATCTAGCATCCACAATAGCCAAAAGAATAGCCACATCCAAGGAAAATCACATAATCACAAACACAAACAAAAATATTTTTGTCCCAAAACACCTAGCCAAGCCGAGATGATATCCAGATTCACAATAACCAACAGAATAGACATATTCAAGTAATCACCGATCTGCATATTCATGAACTAAGTTAGCAACAAATTAAAACTTAATTAGTTTGAGTCATTTCTCACCTCTAGTTAGGATCGCTTGTAGTTTGATGATCGTTACTAGTAGAACCATTTGTAAGTATCAAAATTAAAAGAATGTTTTTTCTTTGTAAAATATCATATCATAGTTAAATCTTTGAATAAGTTGAATTATAAATTCATACCTCTTGATCTATAGCTTCTAAGACTTGATTAATTTGTGGATCTTCTGCAAATCGCACTTTAAGGATAGCAACAAGATTTCCAACCAAATTCTCCAATTTTTGAATTCTATTGTCTGCATAAGAGCTTTGAGATTAACTTGCTTGATGTGGAAGCTTGCCAAGACAACGTACAAGTCCTCTTTTTTCAGGTCCTTTGACTTTTGAATATATATCATTTGTCCAATTCGTATAATCTTGGGTGCTTTGTAAATTTTGTGAATTATCTGCTTCAACCATTTTCTTTTTTAGTTCATCCTACATAAATACAACTTATAAATTATTATCATATATCAATATCCTCAATACTTCAATGTCACCAAACAAAACTTACCTTTTCATTCGTTACTTCCCCCCACACCATAACCCTTTATTAGAAAATTGAGCAAAACAAAATATAAAACAAAGAGAGAGTATTGAAATAAAAATTAAAATTCTTACAATTACAGCAACAACCTTTTCAATAACAATGCTTCCATCTCTTCAAGTTCGAGTGTCAATATAAATTTCTGTCCAAGAAGGTTGCACTCCTTTAGCCTTTGTTGTCTAACATTAGTTATAAAAAAATCAATCATTTTATTTGTACTAAGCAATTAAATATTAAAAAGACAAACCATCTCATGACTTCGTCTTGGAAGATTCTTGGTTCCCATGCAATGCAAGTCTCATATTTTGAGCGATTCTTTTTGTTTGTTGCTTATTTTCTATAACAAAAAACTATAAAAAAGTCAATAATAAAATAAGCATATAATAAATAATTGTTATGTTAGCCAAAGGTTGGTGATATTGTACATATATACCTGTCCTTTCTCAGAACATCAATAATGAACTAAATCACGATATTGAGAATGATCAACCCTTGGATCTGGGATGTGAGCAATCATTTCCTCCTTAGTTTTACTCTCATCATATCCTTTTGATTTCAGTTCATATTTAAATTGCCTCTATTTCAGACTCATGTCATCAATCAATATTGTCTTTGTTTGTTAGTTAGTTCAGGAACAAATTGAAACTTCCTCTATTATGAGTATCATTAACAAACAAAAAAAAATACCATTTTGTTAGATATTACAAAACAATTTTTTTATAAGAAGAAAAATGAAACAACACTTATAAAGTATTATACTAGACCTGAATCAATTCAACCATGTCAGTAATATAGTCCTTAAGAAAATTGATAGGAGCACATTGATGTCTCCTTACCAAGCTTCCAATTGCATTCAATAGAGTTTTCCTTTCCCAACCCATAGGATTGCCCCAATGGTCTACTTCAACAAGTATCAATTCTCCATTTGGCAAGCCCACACATCTAACATATGTGTATAACCTCTAGTCCTCTTTTTACCTAATCATTCATGGATATGACATTCATCAAATATAAATATATATATATATATATATATATATATATATATATCTAGAGAGAGAGAGAGAGAGAGCGTGTGAGTGAAAGGAAAGTGTGTATACTTGTATTGTTAAAAAGACCAAAAATTATAGTTACCTTTAGTTGAACTTTCACTTTCACTTTCAAGAGAAGTATGAGACTCAACATGATTTTTTTCTTGTATGTGTTATTCTGTTTGTAATTGTTGATTTAGTTAATGAACAATTGTTATATAAACAATTCAATATAAAATAAAGAAATTAAGTTAAAATCTTTATACCTCCTTCAAATTGTGCATTTTTTCCAATTATAAAGTTGTTATTTTGGTTCGCATAAGTAGAGCTTTCAATTGATTGCTCTTTTGCTTGTGATTGACCATCATTCTGAATGGTATTCAACTTTCTACGCTTTCTCATTGTACGTTGAATAAACCAATCCAAAAAATTAGATATAGCTACATTATTGACTATGAAATTTTTAAACACCATGCCAAAAATAAAAAAAGAATAACTAAGTAAAAGATGGTGTGAATATAATTACCTGAAATGTGAATTTAGATTTCTTGTAAGCTTTTTTTTCTCATCAATCTCCAATCACCAAGAATCAAACTGCTGAGGAAACAACCAAGCAAATTTTGATAGAAAACTAACAACAACATTATATTTTGCGTGATTTTTATACATACAAAAAATAAACACAAGAGTAATGAGCAATAAGAACAAAAAACTAAAGAAAGGAATAAAAGTATATAAATTTGACCAAATGTTCAACACATATACACTAAAAATATAACCAAATGTTTAAATAGAATAAATAAAAACAAATCAAAAGAAGTCAACATCACTCTCATCACCATCTATATAATTATCATCCTTATCATGTGGTAAAATATTCTCCATATAGGTATTGTAACTTCAATGATATCTTCACTATCATCGGCTTATGGTCTGATCAAATCATTGTCATTTATCTCTTGTAAAGCTTGTTCATTCCTTCATATATGTCATTGGATTCCTCATCACCCATATCATATACATTTTGGATTTTAGCATGCACAACAACAAGCCAATCATTTTGTGTTTTATTCTTCACATAGAATACTTTCTTAGCTTGAGATGAAAAAAAAAGGGTCATCACATATATCATTCCCTGTATGTTGCAAATAATTGAAATTCACTAATGTCATACCGAATTTATAAATTTTGCAGCCCCTGTTTATATCAACCCAATCACACTTAAAAAGTACAACCTTATATCTTCCTGAATAATCCATTTGAATTATATATGTTAGTACACCATAGTAATGGATTTCTCCTTCCTTTAGGTTTTTATCTCTTGAACTGGCATAACTTAATATCTTAACAGTTACAACAATGCCACTATTTTGAGTCTTGAAGCACCTTTCACATGTCTTTGTATGAAATCTAACTCCATTAACAATGTACCCGCTATATCTTCTCACTATTTCTAGTGGACCACATGCTAACCACTTGATATCATTTGTCATTAGAGTGCTGCCTTGCTCTTCCAATCAAGCAACCTACCACAATTTTATTTCAAATGGTTAAAATTTTAAATGAATGCAAAATTTAATATTATTGATGCTTCCTAAACTTACCTGTTCACGAAACCAATCTGGAAATTCTTTACTATGAATTTTGTCAACTTCATATGGAGATAGTCGATGATTTTGTCTCTTGATAAGATTGGTATGGGCTCTATGTAAAAAAGGTTAGAAAAAGTAAGCATTAGAATTGATAGAAAGATATTATACAAAATTTCAATAGCTAAATATAAACATGAAAGAAATTATATTCCTTTTGAAAAGGGTCAACATTGTTGCTATTGAAAAACACATATCTATTTGCTTAAAGCAATGCTTTCTTATCAAGAAAAATTCAAGAAGCTTTTTTTCTCTTCTTCACATTGAGTCCAACTTGCTTCTTTCTCCCCAATGGTCTACCTCTAGGATTTAAAACACTTGCATTTTTGTACATGAATCATCATTCCGAGCAAATCGATTAAATTGAGTCTTCACCCTAGATAGATATATTGAACAAAATATCAAGCATTCATGAGCTAAATATCCTTCTGCAATAGATCCTTCTCGATTATGAACAAATGACTTTAGAGTTAAAAGGAACCTAAAAAGAAATTATAGGTTACAAATTAAGATAATATCATTTTACTTTATAACTCTAGGATGTTTTAAAATAATTAAGAATTACTCATACCTTTCAATAGGATACATCCATCAGTAATGTACAGAACCTCCAACTCTTGCTTCATGTGCCAAATGGATTACCAAATAAACCATTATAGTGAAAAAGATGGAGGAAAAATCCGTTCTAATTGGCATAATGTTTGAGCTACTTGATGTTCTAAGTGCTCTAAATTATGCTCATTAAGCACCTTGCCACACAACCTTTCATAGCTATAGGAAGAAACACTTGTATTAAAAGATGACAATCATAACTTTTGAGACCAAATATTTTCTGTTCCTTCACTTACACACATCTTGAAATATTAGACAAATATTCATCAGGGGCTTTTATTGTTTTGAGAACTTTCAAAAATGTTTCTTTTTCATTTGAAGTCATTTGGTAACAAGCTCTAGGAAAATATTGTTTTCCTTTACTTGGATGCATCTTTGGATGTAATTGGCTTCTAATATTCATATCAACAAGATCATAACGTGCCTTATCATTTTCCTTTGACTTATCTTCTAATTGTAACAACGTCCCAATAATGTTATCACACACGTTCTTTTCTATGTTCATAACATCAAGATTATGACAGAGCACACTATGTTGCCAATAAGGTAATGTGAATGAAATACTTCTCTTTTTCCATGGTGAACAATCCCCAACTCCATGATATTCCATTTGTCTCAAAGAAAAAGCTCCACTAGGTAGATCAGGTGGAGCTCTAAACTTTATAGTTCCATCAAAATCTCTTTTCTTGTATCTCCACTTATGATCGGGCTCTAACCAACGACAATGACATAAATAGCAAAACTTTCTACCATAACGTAGCCACTTTGATCCAATCTCAAAACCACAACATGGACAAGCATATTAACCTCTAGTGCTCCAACCAGACAAATTTGCATAAGCAGGAAAATCATTAATAGTCCACATAATTGCAGCACGCATTTGAAATGACTCTTTTTTACATGCATCAAATGTTTTTACCCCAATGTCCCATAATTCCTTTAATTCTTCCACAAGAGGCTGCATATAAACATCAAGGTGCATACCTGGACCTTTTAGACCAGGAATAAGCAATGAAAGTATAAAATTAGATCGCTTCATACACATCCATGGAGGAAGATTGTATGGAATCAAGATAACAGGCCAAGTGCTATGGGAAATTGTCATAGTTTTGAAAGGATTAAAGCCATCAAAAGCCAAACCTAGTCGAACATTATGAGCGTCACAAGTAAAATCAGGATACTAACGATCAAAATCCTTCTAAGCATATGAATCAGCTGGATGCCTCAAGAGTCCATCTTTAGTTCGACCATCCTCATGCCATGTCATAGAACAAGTTATTTTTTATGATACAAAAAGTCTTTGCAGTCTAGGTATAAGATGGAACCAACGAAGAAACTTTGTTGTTATCCTTTTTCTAGATTCAACATCATCAGAGTTTCATTTCCATATTGAAAAATTACATTCGGGACAAATTTCAGCATCAGTCAAATCCTTCCTATACAATATGCATTCATTGGGACAAACATGAATTTTTTCATATGATAGACCTAACCCTAAAATAATCTTCTTTGTACATTAAAATGATTTGGGCAAAGTATTTTCTTCTGATAATGATCACTTAACAACTCTAACAACATTGAAAAACTTTTTTCAGTCCACCCATTTAGACACTTTAAGTGATACAAATGTACAAGGAATGACAATTTTGTAAACTTCTTACAACCCGGATAAAGACTTTGCTCTGCCTCTCTTAACAACTGATAGAACTTATCTGAATTATTGTCATCTTCAAATTGTTGAACACTAGGCCCATTCATGAATGCTCCAGAATCTCCAGCCCCCATATTTATATCTGGATCATCACTCTCATTAGTTGCGTGTTTTGTGAATGCATTATGAACCAATAATTAAATCAAAATACTGGTATGTTTAATCAAAGGTATGTTCAATCATAATCAATAATTAAATCAAAATTAACAACATAAGATAAGCCTTGTAAACTAAAGAACACTTCAATAAAGTAATTAAGGTAACAAGTATATACCTTATAAGGGGAAGCAACACTTATAGGGCAATTCAAAAACATGTAAGCCTATCTGACAAGTAATAAAAATAACAAGTTTATCCTAACACTTAAAACATTTGGCAATTTTAAAATAGGAAAGATTAAATTCTTCACATAATGACAACAAAAATTTCCTCTAGTATTAGAAGTCATTCCTATGACTCAATCAAATGTGAGTTGTCACAAAAAGTTCACAAATTGTTCCTATGAAATTCTAGTAACCCCGCATATTAAGGATTTGGAGGCATTATCGCTCTAGCGGCAACTCCTTCACATAATCTTCATTTGATTTTGCATAACTTCGACCACCTAGTCCAAAGTTATAGAAAATATCTCACTCATTATTGCCCATAATTTATTAGTTTCAATGAATTTGGACACTTCCCCTCAGATATTAGGTTGATCAAGTCCAATACCCAAGATATTAGTATGTCACACTCATAGTTCTAACAAGTAAACTTAGGTGTCCATATTAGATTATTTTTTAAAAAAACAAACCCAGTACCACAGTCCTATTTTTAAGATCCAACTGCTCTGATACCATAAATGTAATCCCCTTTGTTACAATAGCAACCCATAATAAAAATATACTTTAAAGCATTCATAAAATAATAATTTAGAAATTTCAATGGTTTGAAATACTTCAAATACTATAAATAAATGAGTCCTTACATAAATAAAAAAATTTATTTTCAAATATAGACATGTATAAAGTTAAACTAACAATAAACTAAGTTTTCAGTTCTCCCTCGTGTCAAAAGCTTCTTCCTTGAACTCTGAAAACAACACTTTTAATGAGATAATCTCAAAGAATAAAATAACTTTTAAAAGAGTTCACAAATAGTATTATTCTCAGTTGGTGCGGCAACACAAAAACCAACCGTGATATCCGCAAAGTTAAATTACATACACACACTCACACACACATGCACACACACACACACAAACACACACACACATACTTATAAAACAACCACAAATTTATTCACACTACAAAAAAATATAGCAGTAAATAAACACCAGCACTTCTCCACATTCAGTTCTTGAACAAACAATTTAAAACATCATAAGATTTAAATTGTTCTAAATTATCACAAATTCAAATATAACAAACATCTTGCCCAAACTATATATACACTGTTATATTATTAATATAATAATTATCTTTATAATAGTAATAATCTTTTACTCCTTGAAATTAGGATATAGCGTTGTTACGCTTTCATTTATAATTATAAAATAATCTCAATATTTTGTGTTGATAGATGAAAAGTTTAAAATAATTCACTTAGGGAAATGGAAAATTCATTAAAAAGTAACAATAAAAGTTTATCTGATTTTCCTCCAATGCCTAATCTAGAAATTTCATCCAAATCTCAATCTCAAAATCGTCTAATTTATGACGAATTAAACTGAAAGAAATTTTCTTGAAACTGAACACAATGAATTATTGCCCATATTGATGGTTGAGAAACAAAATATATATGATACAATCATGCTTAACGCAAATTCAAATAACTGAGGATTTTTTTTTATTGTTATAGAGAGACATGTAAAACTTTTCTTTGGAGAGTTATTTATGTCGCATTTAGATCTAAAGGGGAAATTGTTTTAACCATGACATCAAGCAGGATAGTTGCTTTGTTGATTTCAGGTGGAAAACAACCCATTCGAGATTTCATATTCCAATAAATGTCAATGAAGATTCTACTTGCAACATAAAACAAGGTACTCCGTTAGATGAGTTAATCTCAATGACTAAACTCATAGTTTAGGATGAAGCTCCTATGAATCATAGACATTGTTTAAAGTTGTATATTAAGATTATCTGACAGGGGAAAATCACATCTTCCATTTGAAAGAAAAGTTGTAGATTTAGGAGGAGATTTCGTACAAATACTTCTAGTCATACCAAAGAGAACAAGAAAACATATTGTTCATGCAAGTATTAATGTTTCATATCTTTGACCCTTATGTAAAGTTCTAACCTTAACAAAAAAACATCAGACTTTAATTGAAGAGGTGACCTAGGTGAAGCAATTTTTGGATTGAGTATTGAGTATTGGAAATGATATAATTAGTGAAATAACTGATGAATATACTACCATTGACATACCATATGATATACTTGTTAACAATGCATGAGATTCTTTTGTAGATATTGTCAACAACATATACCCATCACTTTTGGAAACTACTGTAGACCTATCAATTTTTTAGAAAAGAGCTATTATAGCTCTAACTGATAACATTGTTCATGAGTTGAATGAATACATCATGTCATTGATTCCTGATGAAGCAAGTACTTAATTAAGTTTGGATGCATTGTGTTCAACAGATGGAAATGTGGATACATCTAATGATGTACATACTCTAGAGTTTTTGAATACAATCATTGCATACAGACTTCCCAACCAAAAAAGCTTATGATAATTGGTCTTCTCGTAATGCTATTAAGAAATATAGACCAATCTTTAGGCTTATGTAATGGTATTAGACTCATTGTTAGCCAAATAGGAAGTCATGTTTTAGAAGCAAAAGTAATTTCTAGCAACAACAATCGAGAAAAGATGTTGATCCCAAGATTAACATTGACTATTCCATCTGATCCTGAAATTCCATTTCAGTTTTAATGTAACTAATTTCCTTAGTGGGTTTCTTTGCAATGACAATAAACAATAGTCAAGGACAACCACTCAAAGATGTGAAAATTTATCTTTCAAGGCTAGTTTTTTTCACATGGACAATCATTACTACACATGTGATATTTAACAACATTTTTTGCCTAACACTTAATAAAAATGCTGCTAAATTGGTTTGGCAACATTTGAAAAATGTAATGAAATATGAATAAATATTACTAAGTAATACTCTTTTGTGATATTTTATCAAATGTTGTGTATAATCCATGTCGCTAAAACCTTTGGCGACATGGATTATATACAACATTTGGCCCTCTTAATGTACATCCTAACACAAACATGTGATTACCTTCTAGTAAAAGATTATGGAAAGCAATCGATTGTTAATTAAGGTTGACATGTTTTGTCCATTTTATTTCTAAGTATTTGTTATCTAAGTCTTTTTTTATTAGGAAAAATTACAGTTTGACATCTTATAATTCTTTCTTTTTGGTAAAAAAGGAATTAAAAAAGATAGAAAGGAAAGCCTAAGATACAACAACTTGATCACAGAGAAAATCATCCATAGCTTCAAGCGAATGTGTCACAAAAATATAGATACATACATTATGTATCCTTAGCCCCCAGTATGACTAACTTGTATGTTACTCTATTCGTTTGTCATGGGATGTATGATATCATCAACAGAAGTTACTTAATTCCATGTATACATGCCCTATGAACATGAAGCCTGGCCACATGGCTATCACTCCAATTTTTCGTGCCTAACAAAGAGGCCTCATTTGTTACAAGAAGTCTAATTATGTAGGCAAAAAAGACCTACTATATAGATATCACATTTAAAGTAAGATGTTTGTCTTAAATTTTGATTTAGCCCTTACTCATCGTTTGACTGGTCCTGCACTTCCACACAGTACAACTTGTAACGGATAGGCCATGCCGATTGCCAAGCATAGGAAAGGCCCTCCTTGAGAGCCATGAATTCAGCTAGTACAGGGCTTCCTGACCCATCTTAATTGGAAAAAAAAGATTTTAACTAAGGCTATTTTAAGGTGTTTTAATTGTTTTAAAAAAATATCCAAAAATAATTAATCATGTCAAGAAGGGCTACTATGAGGGAGGTAAGGAATTGGGTGGAAGGGCAATGGTTTATAGTGTTAGAGGTGAAGATAATTTTTGTTATGGAAAAGAGATTTGTTGGGCAGGATATTACATAAGTTAGAGGAAGTGAGGTTGAAGGAGAGAGTATGATAAGTGTAACACCCCGGACGTGTTATCATTAACAATATCATAAGCGCGCTATCAGAGTTAAACAAACTCAGTGCGGAAGCAACAGAAACGTTTTTCTTGATTTCATTATGCATGGAAGATAAAACTACATACAAAACATCATCAACAAGCCCCTTACTGATCCAGATAACTTAACCTATAAAAACATAAGCAGAAAGCATAAAACTAAAACAGAGATAACTAGGAGGAATATACTCAAAGTCTGTACATATACATACTCAAAACAAGACCACATCGGGTCATACATCAAAATATGTACAGAACTATGGGTGTACACTCACACCCTATACAAGACAGAGGTTAAATAAAGATTCTTCAAATCTTCATCTGCAGCCCATGACCACTCCAGCACTCTCAGCTAGGGCCTCCTGCCTGTGGTAACTTCTCCCCTCTAAGCACCTGAAACCACAACCCACAACAGGGGTGAGATATACATCTCAGTAAGCTCAGGGTTCTGGGAGATCCTCCCTTACCCTGTTTCACCCCCAAGCACAAACACAAAGGATGAAACATAATAAAGCCCAGGACACTGTCCTGGCTATTACACCTTCCCCAGCTCTCTGGGTACTAACTGGATGCTATCAGCATCGGAGGTATTCCACCTCATACAGGCTCTCTAGCCATCTGGCTCTCTAGCCATCATAGACTCGTCTCACAGAGATCTCACAGAGGTACTATGACATAGTGCCCACCCTAGGACACTTCTCATACCAGAGAGGCATTGCCTCATCTCTGAACAGCATTGCCTGAGTCACCTACTCAGGACTTCACATATACACATTGCCTGAGGAATCCCTCAACTCAGGACTTCAATAAATCCAGATATGGCTCATCTAAGAGGCCCTAGGCTCTCATCCCCTCGGGAAGCCCTCTCTTAGAGATACAACATATCTGCCACTGCCTGGTCTCACCAGGTCTTTCATATCATATGCCTGGGCAAGAACATCCATAAATGGGCAATCACC
>CM023951.1:22879101-22914715 GCA_013407115.1 Glycine latifolia
AAATCACACCATCCACATAGCAACACACAGATATACAACCTACTCATGAAATAATGCATGCTCAACTTCTTTATATGATGCATGATTCTCTCAACTTCTCATCAATTGGTACCATAGTCAAGATAGCCCCACCCTCTCTCAGTGGAACGAACTTATCCATTAAGTCAGGGTAGCCCAGTGGCGCGTAGGAATGTCACCTCCACCTATGTGATCATCATGGTGGTGTGGTCCTCACTGTCTCAACTACCCCCTAGTTCAAACTCCTCTGAACGCATGGACTCAGTTTAGCTATCTGACAAACCTCCTTCTGAGGTCAACATCACGGATTAACCCCCACCAGGCATATGCATATGACAACTCTATGAAACTCATCCACATGGAATATCAAGTCCCATGTCAGTGGCCTACCATAATTTATCCGATCAGTCAGGGTACTCCAGTGTTTTCTAGGTTCTCACTTACACGAACACTTTCATGCTTAGTGATTCCGTACTGCAAGATGCACCCCCTAGTTCATCTGAACGCACGGGTTTCATTCTAATAACCAACTGACATACAACTTTTTACGATACCCATGAGATGGTTTCATTTATAACAACTCATTCATCTTCATCACATCTTTTCTCATCACTTATCAATATCAACATAATACACAACTTAATTTATTTCTCATACACCATACATCATACAACCACTTAAAGTTCATCAAGCTTCAAGAACCATCAAGCAACACATGAACTTTATAAGAATTGATAGAACACTCAACAACACATGTCTCCAAACATTTCTTTCAACATCACAACACTTGAACCATCTTTATATTTTTTTTCATAAAATACTTTAAAGAAAGCTTTATTTAATATTAATCTTTATATTGTTCAACATAATCAACATAGGTTCAACATAATTCTAGTATCACAACAAACATACTCAAGGTATTTATTTTAACAAACTATATCACTTTAGTACTTTGCTTTAATAAAACATCTAAACTTTAGAAACCATTTACGTAACTACCATTGAAAGAAACTTGTTCTTTTAAAGGTAGTTATAATACATGTAGATTCAGGTCAACATAATTTTAGCATCAATTAAATATATAAGCTCAAGAAATCATAGAATACTTTTAATCAAACATATACTTGTAACAAAATATTCTACTATACTTCTAAACAATTATTTTCTTGGAAATAATCATAAAACATGTCGTTGTAAGTCATTTTAACTTTCATTAATTAAGTTAGATTCAAGTTATCTATTCAACAATTATTTATAAAACTAAAATCAAGTTATTTAATTGAATAACCATTCATATAGAAATCTTTGGTTCTTTGAGGCAATTCATCAAATACCTAGTCTACAAAGCTTAATTCTTCATGAAATCAAATAAGGATTCTCATGTAATTAATATTCAAACTTGGCTTATCATAAACTTCCCCATACCTTACTTTCCTTCTTCAAAAATGAATAGCCTTGCTCCTTGGACCCCTTGTTTTTCACGTGGACTTCCAAAGTGGGTGAGCTTTTGTTTTGCTTTGTAAATGGGAAGTGATGGAAATATTTTGGAGTGGAGGTTGCACCTAGCTTTCTCTTTTAAAATTTGATAGCCTTGCTTCCCATTTCTCTTAGGTCTTCACGTGAGGAATTAAGGGTGGGAGGCCTTGGTTTTGCTTTGTGTGAAAATGGAATTTGGAAAGGAATAAAATGGAAATGCTTTGGATGGATGTTTGCACGTTGAAGCTCCCCTTTAGGGCCCAAAATTTCGGTTTCCACACCCTTTTTATAAGCCTATGAGTCTTGCTTTTGCTACCAAAAATCTACAAATATCTTCTTAAGTTATCATTGCTTGGCTTTCCATTTGGTTTCACCTTATTGGCTAATGAATTCTCACCTTACAAGTGTCCAACTTCTTGAAAATTCCACACCATTCTCCACTTTTCTTCCATTTGCACGTGGACTTCCTTAGCTTGGAGTGCAATCCATATTTTGCTTCCTTTCTCACGTAGGAAATGCTAGGTTTGTAGTGAATGCTTTATACTTAGTCATAAAAATATCTCTAAAGCCATGATAACTTAACTTTCCAAATGGACCAATGGCAAGGTTTCAAGCTTTTCTACCAACCAAGTGTCCCTTTCTTGAATTTTCTAAAGCCTTCTCCATTCCTCTTGATATCACATGGCCATAGCTTGCCAAGGAAGATTTTTATATTTTCCTTTCATTCTTGAGTTTATCTCAAAATTCGTTTTAGTAAAATTCTAATTCCGGATTCGTTAACCGTTGGATCTCTTTAAAATTTTAAAGGTACATTACGATCCCATATATCTAACTTTTGACCGTTGGGATTATTGAAATAATGTCTAGATCTGTCCACGTGTTCTATCAAAGGAGACAAGAGAAGATTTGCTTTAAAAATCTTCTTAAGCTAATCCTACATCATACAAGTGTCTTGACACTTGTTTCCATCCCATAGCTCCTTTTACAAATGGCTTACCTTGAAAGTTTCTTGCTTCTTCCACTCCATTTATTCACGTGGACTTGCAAGCTTAGGGAAAGAATACAACTTTTTCTTTAAAACTTCAAAGTCGTTACTTTGTAAATTTCATAGAAATTTTATTCTAATGTGCCTTGTCACAAAATATCTTAATAATCTGCTATCTAAGAGTATTCTTGTAATTTCATCAGGTTCTCACAGAATCCCTAAGAATATCTGATCATTTCTAGCCTGAAGGGTATTATGGTAAATTCATCATTCATCCTAGGGGCATAATTGTCCCTTCCATCGTAGAAATATCTATTCAAAATATCTAAGGGTACTCTTGTTATTTCCAAAATATCCAAGGGCATTTATGTAAGTTTTCAACTTAAAATATCTTTCTAAAATATCTAGGGGCACTTTTGTAATTCTTAAAAATATTCAAGGTTTTTATCGTCCTTTTATCCTCAAGGTCATTTTTGTCATTTCAAATTTATGATAAGGGCAATATGGTTATTTTTTCCCAAACATTTCCGTAATGTCTCTAATTGATATTTCATCTACATAATCAAATCTTTCCTAATTTAAGACTTTCATAAATCTCTATTGAGCGATAGTTATGGAAATTTTGGGGTGTTACAGGCATCTGCTCCAATGCTTCAGAAAAACGAATGTTGATTTGTAGTTGTTTGAAAATATCCAAGAAGCGTTTGTACTGCCTTTCTTTTGCTTTTTTGGATGGAGCATGTGGATAAGACATATTTTGGACTGGTGGTGGGGTCAATACAACTTTGTATTTTCTCTTTTATTCATTCATCACTTTTTTCTCAATTTTTTCATTTGTTTCCACTTCCACTTTTTTCTCATTTTCTTTTTCAACTTTTTCTTTTTCATCATTCTTTTCTACAACTCCTTCACTTTTCTTTTTCTCATTATCATCCTTCAAACCAACCACAATCCCCCTTCTTGTTGTAATAGCCTTACATTGTTCCTTTGGGTTGACTTGTGTGTTTGCAGAGAAAGAGCCACCTCCATGCTCAGAGAGTTGTTTTGCAAGTTGTCCTACTTGAACTTCAAGATTCTTAATGGAAGCATCAATATTCTTTTGATTAGAAATAGACATTTGCATAAACTAGGTAAGAGTGTCTTCCATTTTTGACAATCTATCAGACTGAGCTTGTTGTGGATTGCTGTTTGAAGGACCTGCATAAGAATTAGAAGAACCTGCATAGGGATTGTTAGTGGTACCTGCAAAAGGAGGGTTAGTGGGAGCATTATATGCATTTTGTCTCCAACCATAAGGTTGATTTGAACCTGGACCGCCTCGGTAGCCTTGATAATTTCCTTGGAAATTTTGTTGTGGTCTAGTCTGATTCTGCATGTAATGAGCCTCCTCTTCTTGTTGGCAATCACTAGGTGCTGAACAGTGACCATTTTGATGGTCTCTACCACATAAATCACATTTTAGGATTTGTTGCACTTGATGAGCAGTGTGTGTTTTCTATAATCCTCCTTGATGGATTTGTTGAGGAAGTTGGCCTATTTGTTTGGTCAAGGCCTCTAGTTGTTGAGTCAGGAGCCTATTATGTGCTAGAATGGCATTTTAAGTATCAAGCTCCATTATACCTTTCCTCTGTATCCAAGATTTATCATGGTGAGATTGATAATCACTAGCTGCTATGGAGTCAATGATTATAATGGCCTCCTTTGGAATTTTGGACATCATTGTACCTCCAGTTGAGGCATCAAGAATCATTTTGATCTGAGGCCTCAAACCACTGTAGAAAATCTGTAATTGTGATTTGGGCATCTCCATAACAATGATTTGAACCTCTCCCATGTTTCACAGAGAGGATCATCTGCTCCTTGGGAAAATGTAGCGATAGTTGATTTGGCACTGATGAATCATGATGGAGGAAAGAATCTAGCAATAAATTTCTCCTCCAATTCTTCCCAGGTGCTGAGACTTTTGTTGGGTTGGGACTGGAGCCAAGTCTTAGCTTTACCTGTCAAAGAAAAAGGAAAAGCTCTGAGGTAAATAGCTTCAGCATCTTCATCTGAGGCTCCCAAAGTACTGCATAGCTCCATGAATGTGGATAAGTGTGTGTATGGATCTTCATGGTCTAGCCCAACAAATGGATGTGAGCCAATGAGACTGAGTAATGCTGGCTTTAGTTCCACAACTTTATTGTTGAAAGGAGGGATGACTATGCTGTTGTAATGCTTGGGACCTTGTTGGTAGGCATAGTCACCAAGAGTCCTCCTTGGTGGTCTATTCTCTTCTCCTCCTATGTCAGCCATGTTATCACGTACAAGTGGTTTTGAAGGTGAAGGAGAATCGATAGATGAAGTTTCACCCGGTGGCTTATTGGCTTCTTGTTTCTTTTTCTTTCTGTTTTTCCTTTCTATTTTGGTAATTTCTGGATCAAACAAAGGTTTACCGGTAGAAAAATTACCTCGCATAAAGGAAAAATCAAAACTACAAGATTCCGTAAGCACCAAGGTTAACAAAATAAAGAGAGAATTTATACAAAATAAAAGAACAAAAGTAAAAATACTAATAAAATGAGAGATTAAATTTAAAAGAACTAAGCAAACGAATCAAATCCCCGGCACTGCACCAGAAACTTGTTAGACTCTTGGCAAGTGTACCAAATTTGTCGTTGTAAGTTACAAAATTTATAAAAGTTCGTCTCCACAGGGACTTGAGTTTACTTTAGTTAATTTAAATAAAATTTTAACAGTTCAATAGTTTTATGTACAAAGATTGTAAGCGAAAGTTCATTTGGTTATGTGATAACTAAACGTACTAATAAAGAGAATGAAAATCTAACGGATATGGAAACTATAAAGCAAATGAAAGTGAGTTTAATTTCAGGAAAAGTGGAGGATTGGATTTCATCGTTCTTACCTTTAATATTTCTAGTAACTTTATTATGCATAAATAATTTTCTATCCTTATTGATGCACACATTAAATTACCCTAAATCGATTCCTCACATTGAAAATCCTAAGAATATTTACTAAATATCGATCTCTCGCATATCGAATAAATATCCCAACATTATAATCATAATTGCGTGTTTTATGCAATCAGAACGCTATGCCCTATTCCTAGCAACGTAATGTAATGAGTAAAATCATTCGGTTCAAACCCTAAGATTACTTTCCAGTCTCACTTAGGATTAAATTCATGAAACTAGTGATCAATTAGAATCAAGCATTAAGAGCAGAATGAATTTACCAATAAAGAATAGAAATGATTCATGCATAAAGAAATATTAAAAGAGAGACATAGGGTTAAGAAGATTACATCCAATCCTTAGAGAAGCTTAGGCGACCATGGAGAGAACCTCCTCAAGAGAAGAATTAGTGAAGCAAATCATCACCGCTCCTTTCCGACAGAGTCTCCCCTATAATCCTTACCTTTCTCACTCTCCTAAGCTACCTACTAACAATATTTGAAGAACCTAAGGCTAAGAAACAAACTAAGGAGTAAGGAATATGCAAAATGGAATGGAGTTCCTCTCAAATTCGTGGCCTATTTATAGATTTTGCCTCCTGCCTGCTTCCACTCGCCCAGGCGAGCTAATGTTTATCTCCTTGGAACTTGCAGCTCGCCTGGGTGAGTCATTTGACCTGTGGAGGCTCGCTTGGGCGAGTTAAAAGCTTAGTCCTGAAGAATGCTTTGGGCCTTGATGGATTGTGGGCCTGTTTTGCTTGTAACACCTCCCATGTTTGCTTTTTAAGTCCTTCTTGCTTTGCTTTGCTTGTTCAGAAGCTTTGGAATTCCTCGAACCTATCAAAATGAAAAATATGATTGGACAAATCTTCAAAATATGAAAACAACATTCATCAAATGTACTAATTACAAACTAACTAGGTTTTAGGGCAATTTCATAGATAAATTTAGTGAAAGCCAAAGATAAGTGCCTTCATTGTAGTCCTATTTTTACTCAGATATGGCACTTATCAACATCCATCTAATGAAGCTCTAAATCATAATGATCCACCAAAGCCAATACAATTCTCAAAAAGAGTCCTTCTTAGAAATAGGAGATAAGGTTTCTTTGTAGTCAATGCCATCTTTTTGAGTGAAACCTTTGGCAACAAGTCTAGCTTTGTATCTTTCAATATTGCCCTCCGAGTCACATTTGGTTTAAAAGACCCATATACAACCAACTCATTTTGAACCTTCAGGCAACTCAATTAGATCCCAAACTTTATTGTCATCCATTGATTTCAACTGTTCTTTCATTGCATTGAGACACTTTTCATAAATGTCACTTTTCATGGCTTGTTTAAAAGAGATTAGATCTTCATCAATGCTTAATTCACATTCATGTTCAATTGAATAGACAACATAATCGCTTGAAATAGCTGACCTTGTTTTCCTTTTAGACCTTCTTAGTGCTATTTTTTGTGCCTTCTCTATCACTTGTTCATTTATAACTTGAACATTATTTATTTGTTCATCTTGTGGATTTTGAATATTATCATGTTGCCTTTGGGTGTTGTTTGGTTGTAATACAACCAGAGGAACAATATCTTGAAATGAGACTTTAGGTGAAGAAGTTTCACCATGAGTCTCTATAATATCCACCTTTCATGATTTCTCACTTCCACTGAACTGACCATTCTCAATGAATCGAGCATTACCAGACTCAATTATTCTTGTACAATGGTTAGGATAATAGAATTTGTAACCTTTGGACTTTTCAGGATACCCAATGAAGAAACCACTAATGGTTTTTACATCAAGTTTCTTTTCATGTGGATTATACACCTTTACTTCTGTCGGACAACCCCAAACATGGAGATTCCTCAAACTGGGTTTCTTTCCTACCCACAGTTCATAAGGGGCCTTAGGAACTGCCTTACTAGGAACCCTATTAAGAACATATGTGAAAATACAATGAATACACTGCAAATGAACTAAGAGGGGAGGGGGTGAATTGGTTCAAACTTGATATTTAAAAACTTTCTAAAACTATTTGCGGAATTAAAACTTAGAATCGTATCACAAGTTCACCTTTTTCAAATACAAAAATCTTTCTTCACCCAAGATCAACCTTAGTGATGAAAGCAATGACATAAAATTGTTTCTTTGATAATAATGCTTTATTTCACAAAGACATGTAATGAAACATACAGAAATCTAAACAGAACACAAAGTAATTATACTGGTTTACCTCTCAACCTTGGAGGCTACATCCAGTTGCTTCCAACCCACACTAGGTTAGAGTAATTACTATATCAAAGAATCTTTTACAAGCAGTTTACAAGTGACCTTTTTATCAACACTAGACAAAGATACTGATTCTAAAACCCTATTAGAATACAAATCACAAGATACTGGGAACCCTACTCAGAATCCCAAACCTAGAGAACCCTACTCTAGTATGCTTGAAAAGAAACCAATTGATATATCACAATACAACAGAAAATGTTAGAACATCTAAAAAGATAGGTTCAAGATAAACACAACCTGAGATCTTTCATGTATGAATGAATGAAACAAAATGAGATTACCACACTTTCCAGGTTGTAAAGAACAATAGCTCAGAAACACTATCTTGATGACCTTCTTTCTTTAAAAAATCTTCTTTGAAAACTCATAAATCTTGATCACACAAGATATTGTTTAAACTCAGATCAAAACAGTATTTTGGGCACTTTTGAAAGCTTAGAAACTTTTTGGTTAGTCACTCTCCTTCAGAGTAAATCGTTCAATGTCTATTTATAAGAAAAAGACTCACCAAGCTTTATATAAAACAGAATTAACTGATAATAATCGATTAATCCGCTAGTGTAATCGATTAAATTGTCATAAGTAATCGATTAAAGTAACTAGATAATCGATTAAACTGTTCATTAGCTTTCTGGAAAAGGTTTCATGAACACAATAATCGATTAAACCGTACAGTAATCGATTAAACCAGAATAGTATCATGAAAAATGAATTCAGATAATCGATTACAAAAGGAGGTAATCAATTAAACCAGTGATGCATGGTTTTTCATAAAACACTGTGTAATCAATTACAAGAAACCAGTAATCGATTAAACTGTTCTTCAAGGCTTTTCCAGAATAGTTTGAATGTCTTTAATCGGTTAAATTGATTGTGTAATCGATTAAAGCAGTAAGCTTTGCTTTTTAAAGAACTTTAGCCTTTGAGAACTTAACTTCTTGTAAAACCATTTAATTTCTTTGAAAGTTAAAAACCATGTATGCATGATCATGAGAATGCACATACTAATGAAAGATCACAAGGCATTTAACTTGAACCACTTAAACAAATTACAAATCCCTTCAAAATGATTGGGCATCTAAAAAGCTAAAACAAAATCAAGTCTTCAATCTTGGTTCAATTCCTCTTCTAGCTTCCTTTAAACTCAACAATATGCAGCGGACTTTAATGCGTGCATCCATAAAGATAAAGGTACAATACTATAATTCAACATAGATCTAGCCATATCCATCAGAGTACGATTCGGCCTTTCAGCCACACTATTCTGTTGCGGTGTGCCAAACGTAGTGTATTATGAACATATGCCTTTACTTTCAAGGAACTTTGCAAATGGACCTAGACACTATCCATTCCCATTGCATTTTCCATAAAATTCACCACCTCTATCAGACCTTATAAGTTTCATCTTTCTGTCCAACTGCCTTTCAACCTCATCAATGAATATCTTAAAGACATGCACTAATTGAGATTTATCATGCAGAAGATACAAATAACCATAACGTGAAAAGTCATCAAAAAAGTGATAAAATACTTTTCACCACCCCAAGTACCCGCGGTACTTACTGCCACCATTCTATTTCCATGCAATTATGAAGTATGAAGCATGGACACCATCAATGCACTGACTCTGGATAGAGACCAGAATCCTAAGCAATCCCTTCTCCTCTCCAGGAATGCTTAAAATTCGTAAACTCTTCCTCTCAAGGATATCCAATAAGTCATGCACCCCCATGTACATACACAACATACAAACATTGGCTCATCAATGCATCGACCATGGATAGAGACCAGAATTCTAAGCAATCCCTTCTTCTCTCAAGATATGATTAAAATTCATAAATTCTTCCCCGCATGGATATCCAACAGCTTGCTGCACCCCCATGTCTTGATAGTGGATAGAAATCAGAATTCTAAGCAATCCCTTTCTCTCTTCAGGAATGCTTAAAATTCGTAAACTCTTCCCCGCAGGGATATCCAACAGGTCACTCCACCTCACATGTACAACATACATCCATCACACCTCCATCACAATATCACCAACAACAACAATATCATCTCATTTCAATATCATCAACATCAACAACATTTCATTTCAACATCTTCATCAATATCATCTCATATTAATATAATCATCAACATAATCTCATTTCAATATCATCATCAACATCACAAACAATTGCATTTCACATCTATATATCATATGTCTGAGATTCACATTCCCCAGGTCTTCAGACAACACGAACCTCATTCATTTACAATCCATATTACCATGAGACTGATATTTTAGGAAAATTCTAAATTAAAGAAGAGGACTACAATATAGAAAACACACTCTTATGTCTATTTAAAAATTTAATAAAGAATTAAATAGGAGAATGTATTATAAAATTTTGGGTAGAGTCTCCTCTATAATTAAGACTTTTCTAAAAAATCCAATCACTACAACAACAACATCATTCACAGTTTTGTCCATCAATAGTAAATTCATCACATCCCATCAGTTAAAAACACAGTTTTTCTTGAAAACGAACACACAACAGGAACAAACATACATCAATGATAAATATATCACATTCCATTAGTTTAAAACATAGTATTTCTTAAAAATCAGCACATAACAAGGACAGACGTACATCTTCATAATTGGGTTCCCTGACCCCAACTATGGTATCAAAAACTGTAACCAAACAATAAACTCCCCTTACCTATCTATATCCCTCTGTTAGCTCCTTGCAACATCGTTTTGAGATCTCTCAAGTTCACGTGCTTTGGTCCAAATGTAGAGCTCTATATACCAAATCGAAGACAATTTAGTACAGAATTCAAAGGCAAGGTTAATATTAACATTCAAGGTCAAATACCCACTCAAATTTAAAAGGGGCTAACATGGTGTTTTTGAGGTCCACATCAAAAGGACATCATTTTGGAATTCCGATCACACCAATGTGACCGAGGCTCAACGAATGTCACAAAAATACCATCAATTGTATAAAAAGGAAACTTTTACAGCTTCTCATTTTCAAAGGGTTTTCAAAGGAAGTGTAAAAACACCAATAACGGTATCCAAAACACAAGAGATATCAAGAGAGGTTTTGTAACAACCCGCCACATTGCTACTGTATCACTAACTCTTAATCACTCCATAAACATGTTTTAACTGAAGATCTCTTTAATTTGATTCTGAAAATGGTAGTAAATTTTTTGCCAGCACATAATGATCGTAATCATAAACAAGACACGTACAAAACATCCCAATTGCATAAATATACACAATAAAAATGTGGTTTAGTTGTAAGTACAATTATCCATGTCTAAAATATACAAGTGTTCTACAGGGAAGCAAGAAATTAAACATTGGGGTGTAATTAGCAAAACACTGAGGTATATCCATCAAAACAAGGGGTGTGATTAGCAAAATACAACTCCTGCCCGGGATCTAGTTCATCGACATCCTGACTACTCGGCGGCTCCAACCAAAAGTGGTCATTTTCCCGGCCACCTACTGCTGTCCATTTGCTCACACGAACACGGTTCACGATCATCACAGGTACCAAACCACCTGGTACAACAAAGCAAAGGTGAGTTCGTTATGTAAAATAACAAGCAAAAGATAACATCAGTTAAGGAAGACGATCCAAGCGTCACATTATCATCACAAAATCCAGGTATATCAACGCGCAACCAACATGAACAGGCATCCAGGGACATTCCACATGTCAAATCATAATGCGCATGCTCCTGACTCAACTTTCAGCATGCAATGTGGTACCATCCTGGAAATAGGCCATCCATGTGGTCAGATGATGCAGTAGCTTGTCAAGGTCACTCTGTCATGCACAGGAAGCATGTAACAATCCGCCACGTCGCTACTGTATCACTAACTCTTAAACACATCATTAATGTAGTTTTTGATGAAAAGAACACCCCTTTTTATTTGTCAAAGAGAAGCTGTGGTAAATTTTTCACAATCACGTGACTATCATGATCATAAACAAGACATGTATGAAACATTCCAATTGCAAATATATATATATATATATATATATATATATATACACACACACATACGAAACGTGGTTTAATTGTAAGTACAATTATCCATATTTAAAACGTACAAGTGTTTTACAAATGAAGTAAGAAATTAAACGTCACAAGTGCAACTAGCAAAATATGGGTGTACCTATCAAAACCAGGGGTGTAATCAGCAAAGCATAACCCCTGCCTAGGATTCGTCACATCGACATCCCGACAACTCGGCGGCTCCACTCAAAAGTTGTCATCTTCCCGGTTCACCTACTGTTGTCCGTCTGCTCACACGAATCGGGTTCACAATCATCACAGATGCCAAACCACACAGCACAACAAAGCAAGGGTGAGTTCATCATATATAAAATAACAGGCAGAGGATAACATCAATCAAGGAAAACTATCCAAGCATCACAATATCACCAAAAATTCCAGATATATCCATGTGCAACCAACATGAACACGCATCCAGGAATATTCCACAATTCAAATTAAAGTGCCTAGCATGATGCATGCTCCTAACTCAACTCTCATAATGCAATGTGGTATCATCCCGGAAATAGGCCAAATCCATGGTTCAAATGATAGTTGTAGTGGACTTCGAGATCACTCTGTCGTGCACATGACTCACCCCCCCCCCCCCCGTGGTGATCAACCAAACGAGTGTCATAAGGATCTCCCTACAGACATGGTCCCCCAGTACTTCTCGTACTATTATAGTCAATCATCATATTTTCGTCATGCAAATGAAGTATGTCTCTCATGGGCACCATCAACGTATGGCCCGGCACAGGAACATCCTGTCCTGGCTAGGATCTTCATACCCTCCCATGTTACATACATACTGCCCCAAACAAGGGCCGCCCGAACACGGGCTACAAACGTTGTATGTCTCTCATGGGCACCATCAACGTATGGCCCGACACGGGACCATCCCATCCTGGCTGGGATCTCCATACCCTCCTATGTTACATACATACCGCCCCAAACGAGGGCCACCCCAACACGGGCTCATCGATGCACTGACCGTGGTCCTTGCAAGGTTAACCACTCAGTCCTGGCATTTCACGTATCTACACATGGCTTCTTACCATGGCCCTATCAAGGTGCAAACATCTCAAGCTATCACATAGGCTCACCTCAACGTAGTCATATACGTCATACACAACACTATAAACAAGTGAACCAGTGTGAAGTGTTAGGTGTTCGGGTTGGCGCCTGGATTTAATAACTTAAGGTACGAATTCGAATAAGGTCAGACGATGTCGGTCAAAGTCGGACAAGGCGATTAAGGATTCAAGGCTTAGACTTAACCTTAAAGAGAATCGCCCAACCGAGTAAAGGACACGATGGCTCTCTTCTTGAGGAAGCACGAGTTCATCCGAGTCAGGGAACCCGGTAGTTTACTCTCTCAAAGTGAACTTAAGCTCAATAGCTCTAAGGTATCATCCCGAGTAAGGAACCCAGTATGTCGATGCCCGCCAACAAGGACTGCCACGTTCTGCCTTCACACATGCATGCTACGTAACCTGCTCAACTTGGCCAACCCATCTCGGTAGACGACATCGCAAACACATATATATATATAACTCGGCCAACCCATCTTGGCAGCCGACATCATAAGCATATATATATATATATATATATATATATATATATATATATATATATATATATATATATATATATATAACTCGGCCAACCCATCTCGGCAGCTGTTATAACAAGCACATGTATATACAACTCGGCCAACCCTACCTGGTACTCAGCTCCTTCATGAACACTTTTGCACAGTGTTTTGGGAGCTTTTCAGCATCAAAATGCCAACTCCACACACATGCACGGGGAGTTATTACAACATCAGCTCCTCCTTTTTAGACTACCATGCCAAAATACCATTAAACATCAACACAAAATACCAATCAATGAACATAAAGAATAACCAATTCCATTCATTCAAAGACACAACTTTCTGGAAAATAATGCACACATGGACATGCAATCATCTCCATGGTTGGACTTCGCTGGTCCTCAACCATGCTACCTGAAATTGTTATCAGACATGATAAACTCCCCTTACCTAACCAAAGGTTCGTTTCACAGCTACACGACGTGTTGTCCTGAGCTTCAGTTCTGACCACGAGCTCCTTCTTGGCATTGGGATATCGTGGCAGGGACGATGGTTCTCGTGGGTTGAAGGTGGTACAGAAGGGTTGAAGGAGGAAGGTTTCTGGGTGTGAGTAAAATTTGGAGAAAAGAAGAGCAAATGCTAAGGTTGGAGAAAGGAAGAGTAAGCTTCTACTGTGCCAGTCTGCTACTTATAAACACGGCTGACACAGCACGTCCACTTAACGTGTACAGCTAGCAACCACATCACAATAGTGTTGACTTACGTCCCATCACCCATCAAGCACGCATCCCAAAACAAAGCACTCAGGACAGCAATAATACAATAAAACATACACCAAAACATATAATTAATTAATATAATACACACATCAAGCATTCACTAAGAAACTTGTAATCTGAGTCGTTACAAAGCACCCCCCTATGGTGATCAGCCAAATGGGTGTCAGAAGGAGTTCCCAACAGATGCAACCCCCAGCACCCCGGTACCTTACAGCCAATCATCAATCCTATTTTTGTCATGCGAAATGTTGTATGTCTCTCATGGGCACCATCAATGTATGGCCCAGCACAGGAACAATCCCGTCCTGGCTAGGATCTCCGTACCCTCCCAAACGAGGGCCGTCCCAACACGGGCTCATTGATGCACTGACCGTGGTCCTTGCAAGGTTCACCACTCAGTCTCGACATCTCACATGTCTACACATAGCATATCTCCACGGCTTCATCAATGTATGGCCTAGCCCGGGATCAACTCGTCCTGGCTAGGATACTGCCATACACCCCCATGGGTATCTATGTATATCCACTCGCATTCAGATCACCGTGGGCACCATCAATGTATGGCCCGGCCTGGGAACAACTTGTCCTGGCTAGGATACTTCCATACACCCCCATGTTATCAATGCGTACATTATCTCAAGCCATTACATAGGCCGGCCTCAATTATTATCACAGTAGACACATACATCTCTTACACATCATCCACAATCACCACAAACAAGTGAGCCAGTGTGAAGTATTAGGCGTCCGGGTTGGCACCTAGCTATATTAACTCAAGATAAGAATCCGAACAAAGTCGGACGAAGGCGGATAAGATCGGTCAAGGTCGGAAAAGGTCGGTAGAGGGCAATCAAAAAGGGGTAAGGGTTGGACAAGGGAAGACAAAGGTGGACAGGAGCGGACGAGTTTGGAAGAGGTCGGTCGAAGTCGGACAAAGGTGGTCAAGGATTCAAGGGCTTGAACTTAACAATTTTAAAAAGAATCGCCCAACCGAGTAAAGGATCTGGTGACTCTCTCTTCTCGAGGAAGCACGAGCTCATCCGAGTTAGGGAAGCCGGTAGTTCACTCTCTCAAAGCAAACTTGAGCTCAACAACTCTAAGGTATCATCCTGAGTAAGGAACCCGGTATGCCGACGTCCGCCAACAAGGACTAAGTCATGTTCTGGATGCACACATGCATGATACATAACCCGCTTAACTCGGCCTACCCATCCCGGTAGCCGACATCACAAACACAAGGGGTTGATACTATGTGCAAGACGGCCAACCCATCCTTGTAGCTGGCACCTCCACGAACACTTCTGAAAAGTGTCTTGGGAGCTTTTCAGCATCAAAATCCCAACTTCCCACTCATGCACGGGGAGTTCTTACAACCTCAACTCCCCCCCTTCCAGAACACCATCAAACACCACACCAAAACATCATTAAGCATCAACACAAAACACCAACCACGAACATAAAAAGTAACCCGTTCCATTCACTCAAAGACACAACTATCTACAAAACAACACACACAGGGACATGCAATCATCGCCATGGTTGGACTCCCTGGTCCTCAACCATGTTACCTAAAACTGTTATCAGACATAATAAACTCCCTTTACCTATCCAGGAGTTCGTTCACGAGCTTCATGACGTTTTGTTCGAACTTCTGCTCCAGCCCGAGGTCCGTCTCGACGTCAGGATTCCGTGGTGGTACTCACGGGTTGAAGGTAACATAGAGGGGGTCGAGAACGAGAGGTTTTCTGGGTGAGTTTTAGAGGGAGAACGGAGAAAAGCAAAGGTTGAAGAAGGGAAGAGCACGCTTCTGCTATGCTTGCCTGCTGTTCATAAACGCAGCTGACAAGACATCTCCTTTTGCGTGCATGCACAATAACCTCTGCCAACAAAGTTGACTTTACCCTCACCAATGCACATCCCAAGGCAAAACACTCAAAACAACAATTATCAAATAAAGGTAGTGTTTTATATGTTACGTTCTCCTTTACTTGAATGTCATCCAGTCCGACCACATGAGAAGGATCTTGGATGTACTTACGAAGTTAGGACACATGGAATACATTATGGAGATTGGAAAGGGATAGGGGAAAGGCGATTTGGTAGGTGATAGGACCGACTCTCTTTAGAATTTGGAAAGGACCAACAAACTGAGGTGTGAGTTTCCAGGATTTCAATGCTCAGTTGACCCCGGTCTATGGGGTGACCCTCAAGAATACATGATCACTGACCTCGAACTCTAGGTCATTCCTTCTCCTGTCATGATAGCTCTTTTGTCTACTCTGGGCTGTCCCCATCCTATCCTGGATCAACTTGACCTTCTCGGTCATTTGTTATACCACCTCGGGCGCTAACATAAGACTCGTGCCGGGTTCCAACCAACATAAGGGTGTCCTACACCATCTACCATACACGGCTTCGTAGGGAGCCATGCCAATGGTAGAGTGGAGGCTATTGTTGTAGGTGAACTCTATCAAGGGTATAAAACTATCCCAACTACCCCTATGTTCTAGAACACATGCCCTCAAAAGGTCTTCTAGAGACTGAATGGTTGGTCAGTTTGAGGGTGATAAGCCGAACTTAGCCGAAGCCTGTAACATCCCGGGCACTGACAAGGGCGAGGAGTGATCGCCGGTGCAATTAGGCACGGACAAGGAGCAGCTCCTGGCAGGCTTCCAGTGGGAGGGGTACATGAATGGATCGAATACACACCTGACCGAGAGGGATTCAGAGGCTATGCAGGTATAGGACTGTACAGTTGAGGATAACTTAAAGGAAATAATAGGTACTACCTATACAAACAAGGTGCATCTACTTTTCGGTAGCCCATAACTTAAGAACTCCACAGTTGAGCGTGCTTGACTTGGAGCAATTCTGGGATGGGTGACCTCCTGGGAAGTTTCTCAGGAAGTGTGTGAGTGAGGACAAAGCACGCTGAAAAGTCTTGTGTTGGTATGTGGGGACAGTCATTGATCTTGCAAGTGGTCGGGCATTATAAAGTCAGGTTTCTAAGGCCTTGTTCAAACTCTGCCAAAATCTAGAGGTGAACCTCAGATCTCGGTCAGATACTATGCTAGAGGGCACGCCATGCGTTCGGATAATCTTGCTAATATACAAAGAGGCCAACCTCTCTATGGAAAACCAAATATTGATGGGGATAAAGTGAGTAGATTTAGGCAATCTGTCAACAATAACCTAGATAAAATCTAACCCAGCCCGGGTCCTGGGCAAACCCACAACAAAATCCATGGTAAAATCTAACCCAGATAAAGTGAGTAGACTTAGTATGAATGTATTTAATCGATTAAAATTCTTGTGTAATTGATTAAAGCAGTAAGTTTTCATTTATTAAAAAACTTAGCCATGATGCTTTGAGGTTTTAATCAGAAAATTATGCATGCATGATAATGAGAATCCAAATGCAAATGAAAGATCACAAGGCAAAACACTTGAAACACTTAGACAAATTACAAATGCCTTCAAATGATTGGGCATGTAAAAAGCTAAAACATCAAGCTTTCATCCTTGCTTCAATCTTCTTGCAGCACCCCTTAATCAACACTGTCCCCCTCAAAATCAACAATCTCCCCCTTTTTGGCTTTGAGCATGCCAAATCAATTGTCCATTTGTCTAATCTTTTAATGGCTTTAGAGGGATGAGTGATTCCTGAAATCTAAGTCAGCTTTTTGCAAGAACAGGCATAAGCATAAGTCATTAAAAAAAATGCTCCCCCTGACTTGGGTAGTTTTAAAGCATTCATGCAATACATGTTACACACAAAGTTATTTACATACAGAGTTATTTCAATTATTTCTCCCCTACAATTATTACAAATTACAATTATTTCTCCCTCTATTTGGCTTGTCAAAGACAAAAAAATGATTAAGGCATGAACAAGGAGAATAAAAGGAGAGAAAAAGAAATACTTGTATTAATCCAAATGAAAGCAGTACATTAATCAAACTGAAATTTAGAGTACTGAAACAAATAGTAAACAAAGCAATGATTGACACACAACAACAAGAGCATAATGAAGTAGCACCTAGAAAGAAACATAAGCATCCTAATCTGATTTATCAAAATCATCAAGGACAAGCCTAGCCTCTACGTTTTCCAATCTAGATTTCATCTCCTCCAAAGATGAATTTGTCTCAGCTTTGTGCTCATGATGAAGAGACAATAAAGCATCCATCTTTTGAATCATGATAGATTCAAAAGGACTATAGGATTGTTGAGCAGAGCCTTCAGCTTCTTCTTCACCTTCCTCTTCAGCACCAGCAGGAGGAACTTGTTGCCCAGCCATCTGCCATCCATATGGGGTTTTAACCATTCCAAGGTTAGTAAGATGTTTCTCCTTAATGAGGCTATTACTGGAATTTGTGTGATCAACAACCTCATTTGTGACATCTACTTTGAAGTACAGCATATGGAAATGGGTAATTCATCAATCTTTTGGACTTGAGCATAATTTCCTCAATGATGAGTATCCAGTTCATTTGAATACCATTCTTCAGTTCATACACAATCTGAATATCATCATCTGTGGCTTGTGCATGATTAGTGTACCTAGGAGTCAGGATATAGGTGATGATATAGTGAAGAAGTCTATCTTCATGAGTCATAGGACTAATGCTAAGCCTTAGCTTCAGCCTCATTTGAGGATCAAGAAACATCCCTCTATAGGTCTCTATTCTATTATACCCTCCAGCCTCCTCTTCAAATTTCCTTTCTCCTTCAAAGGAAATGCCAACCACTTCTTGCCAAACCTCAGGAGTAATTTCCATGGCCACTCCATTCACTTGAGACAAAATAGTCCCATCCATGGAAAACTTAGAACAGGTGTAAAACACCTTCACTAACTCAGGGTAGAAGGTACCCTTCATCTCAACAAACTTTTTTAAACCCTGGTTTTCAAGTATAGCAGGGAATTGAAACCCTTCATTAGTGAACCAGGCAAGATCAAGATGTTTAGGGGGACATATCAGTTTGGTGGCATTAAACTGAAGGTAGGTCATTTTCTCTCTCTCATTAGGAAACCAGTGGTCTAATCTATTTTCTGCAAGGTTAGAGGTTTCAGCAGTTTTTCTCTTAGAGTTTTTGGTTCTCTTTGGAGCATACATAATGAAAAATGGGAGAAAAGGCTATCTGGACAGAGTTATAAGACTCAAAAGATGAAAACACAGCAAGACTTAAGGTAGCAAAAGAAAATGGTGTGAATATTTGCTTCAATATAGGCTGTATTTATAGATGAATTTTGGGATCGAAAATTGAAATTTGAAATGTGTAACAGTTATTTGGAATAAACCCACAAAATTTAAAGCATAGAAGATTCGAAATTTGAATTTCGTGGCAGTTGGGCACTTACAATTTCCAAGAAACTCTTGCATATTTTGCTGTAACTCCATGAATAATCGATTTTATTCTCATGCAATTGATTATTGTGGAGTCCAGATTACAGTGAAGCTCAGCTTAAAGTGAAGTCCGGATTATGGTGGAGCTCGAATTTCTATAGAGCCCGGATCATTGTGAAGCTCGGATGTTTGGAGCTCGGATGAGTGTGGAACTCGGATAAGTATGGAACTCAGATTAGTATGGAACTTGGATTACACTAGAGCTCGGCTTATGTGGAGCTTGGATTAGTATGGAACTCGGATTACAATGGAGCTCGGCTTATGTGGATCTCGGATTAGTATGGAACTCGGATTACAATAGAGCTCGGCTTATGTGGAGCTCGGATGTGTAGAGCTCGGCCAGCTAATACGAACACGAGAACATTGACTATTTAACATGAATCCGGAAACCAGAAAGCTTTTAGAGCCCGACAGGACCTTGAAGCTTGGCTTCCCTTTCACTTCCATCATCAATACCAGCGAATTAGAAGCTCAGATTGATATTTGGAACCCGACTGGTTCATAAGAACCCTGAAGCCCGGATGAGTTAGGACATTCAGCCCGGACTGACTTTAAAGGTATAAGCTTGGGAACCCGGCTAGTTATCTATGAGTCTGGCATGACCTGGCACCAAGTTATATATGACATGAAAATTTAAAAAGATTTTTCTCCTTATTTAATCGATTAATTCAATGGTGTAATCAATTATTCCAATGAACTTCATTTTCTTGAAACATTTTCTTATGAAGAATAATCGATTATCCAAATAATGTAATCAATTACATAAGTACATACTTCAGTCAAAGCAGCTTTTCAAGTTCATTTAATCGATTATAACAGTGAAATTATCAATATGAATAATAATTATGCAGCATATTTGGAATTTGTAAATCTTGAGATTAATGGCCAACAAATGATGCAATTTCATGTAGATGAGCAAATAACCTTCATGCTAACACACATTAAATTCATCTAAAATTCCCAGCATGTTTCTAAGTATGTAGAATCTATCTCTATCCAAAGGTTTAGTGAAAATATCAGCTAATTGATAATTGGTTTCAACAAACTCAATTTTGATGTTACCCTTTTGGATATGATCTCTGATAAAATGATGTCTGATCTCAATGTGTTTGGTCCTTGAGTGCATAATAGGATTCTTGGATATATTGATTGCACTAGTGTTATCACAAAGCAATGGTATCTCCTATATATTAACACCAAAGTCTTGAAGTTGTTGCTTCAAGCAAAGACTTTGTGCACAACAGCTTCCAGCAGAAATATATTCAGCTTCAGCAATGGATAAGGCAACACATGATTGCTTCTTGCAGTGCCAAGAAATCAAAAAGCTTCCTAACAAGTGGCATGTTCTACTGGTACTCTTTTGGATACCAAAGTCCTACTCTTGGTGTAGACTTGAGATATTTGAGGATTCTCTTGACTGTAATTAGATGAGATTCTTTGGGATTTGCTTGACACCTAGCACACAAGCAAACACTTATCATAATATCAGGTCTGCTAGCAGTTAAGTATAGCAAGGATCCTATCATTCCCCTGTATTTAGACTGATCAACACTTTTTCCCTTGTCATCTGAATCAAGATAGGTAGATGTTGCCATTGGTGTTGCAGCATCTTTGAAATTTTCAATTTCAAACTTCTTAATCATCTCTAGACAATACTTGGCTTGCCTAAGGAAGGTTTCATTCTTCAATTGCTTGACTTGTAGTCCTAGAAACAATGTAAGCTCCCCCATCATTGACATCTCAAATTCACTCTACATTGATACTGAAAATTCTTTGCACATAGATTGATTAGTTGAACCAAATATAATGTCATCCACATAAACTTGAACCAGCAAGATATCAGTTCCTCTTCTCTTGATGAACAAAGTTTTGTCAACTTGTCCTCATATGAAAGATTGTTCAAGCAAAAATTTGCTTAACCTTTCATACCAAGACCTTGGTGCTTGTTTCAAACCATATAAAGTTTTTCTTAATTTGGAAACATGGTTAGGATGTTTAAAATCACTAAATCCAGGGGGCTGATCTACATATATTTCTTCATCAATGTAACCATTTAAAAATGCACTTTTGACATCCATTTGAAACAATTTGAAGTCCATCATGCATATGCAAGTAACAACCTAATGGCTTCTAATCTAGCTACTAGAGCATAAGTTTTATCATAATCTATGCCTTCCTCTTGGTTGTATCCTTTAGCAACCAATCTAGCCTTGTTCCTTACTATGATGCCACTTTCATCCAGCTTGTTTCGAAAAACTCATTTTGTGCCAATAGGTTTATGAGTTGATGGTTGATTGAGTATTTTTAGTTTAATATTTTTCTATTCTTCTTAGATTATTTGACTTCTCTTGGACTTTTATTTTCCCATTCTAATTCAGTTTTTGCCTTAGGCAAACAAGTGGGCTTAATTGATAATTGTTGTTTATTTTCAGAGTTTTTGCTTACTTGACCTATCTTCCTTGTTCAGGATCTAGAGAGCTCTACACAACTCCAAATGGAGAATATGAGTAGTCACTGGAAAGATAAGGAAAATATCTACAAGTTTGTCAGAGATAAGCCAAGACCAATTCTGTCATTTTGAGGGTCATTTTAAGCTTGGAAGTCAGAATCACTGCACTTGAATTTTGGGCTGCAAAATTGGTGTAATTAGTAATTAGCTAGATTAGTTGGACTTCATTGTGGCCCATCCTTTCCTAATGACTCAGTCACTATATTTAAGTGATTTTAGTTATTTGAGAACACATTTTGTAGTGACTTTTAGAAGTTTTTAGAATTAAAACCCTTTCTCTTATTTTCTCTCAACTGTTCTTCATTGTTTTTCACTATTCTTCATTTTCATTTTTGTTCTTCCATTTTCTTGCACTCA
The DNA here is from genome assembly GCA_013407115.1 of Glycine latifolia. Lineage (NCBI taxonomy): Eukaryota > Viridiplantae > Streptophyta > Magnoliopsida > Fabales > Fabaceae > Glycine > Glycine latifolia. The sequence continues at coordinate 22,901,535 of CM023951.1, forward strand.
TTTTATGGGGCTTTCATTGATGATGATCATGAAAGACTAAACAATCAATCAATCCAAGGATCCAAGCCCAAGCAAGGAGAATTTGAGTTCTGGTTTGGTATTTCAAATTCTGTGTGAATGTTCACTTTCTTCTTCAATCCTCTATTTGATTTTCATGATTATGAATGTGTTTAGGATTGAAAGCGGATTAGGTTATGGATTCATTTCCTAATTTTGAATTTTAATCACAGATTATTTGGATGATATTTCAATTAGGTTTGTGGTTTCAATTAATTTAGGGGTTAATTCGATTGAACTGCTTTTAATAAAATTGAATGAACTTTCACAACAAAATCATTATCTAAGAACTATGATAATTTGTATTGCTTGGTTTGGTGAATTGGATTGATGCTTTTAAATCTGTTTTAGAATACCTTTTATCAATTTTGTTAGTTTCTATTTTGTTACGTTTTTCTGTAATTTTTATTCACCTATGCAAACTGGTTGTTAAAAATTCTCCCATTATTTACTAGTGAATTGAAGTTGGAACTGTATTGATTGTGTCTCTGAGTTGACCTAGATTAATCCTGTTCTACAGAATTAGCATAGTTTAATTGTTTTGAAGCGATACAACATCGGTTATCAATGGTCTAGGGACTAACTCCCAAACTTCATTTCTTTTAAATTGGTTTAATTCATCATGCTTAGCCATTAACCAATATTCATCCAGCAGAGCTTGATCAATACTTTTTGGTTCAATTTGTGAAACAAAAGCCATGGTACAACAAAGATTTCTTAAAGAGGATCTAGTAGAGACTCCCTTGGATACTTCCCCTATTATATTGTCAAGAGAAAGATCTTTAGTTATCCTCCACTCCTTGTGCTTTTGTAAAGTAGTTGACTGTTCCAGTACATTATTTGGTTCAACTTTTTCTTTATTATTTAGATCATTAAGTTGCAGAAATTCTTCCTTTTGTCCTGCATCAACATCACACTCCAAATTCTCTTTGGAAGGATTAGACTCATCACATATGACATGGACAGATTCCTCAACACACAAAGTTCTTTTATTAAAGGTCCTATAAGCTTTACTTTGCAAAGAGTAACCAAGAAAAATTGCTTCATCAGCTTTAGAATCAAATTTGCCAAGAGAATCTTTACCATTATTTAATACAAAACACTTGCAGCCAAATGCTCTAAAGTGAGATATGTTTGGTTTCCTTCCTTTGTATAGTTCATAAGGGGTTTTCTTTAAAATAGGCCTTATGAGAATCCTATTCAAAGTATAACAAACAGTACTTACAGCATCAGCCCAAAAGTGCTTAGGCAATTTTGTTTCATTTAGAAGAGTTCTTGCACCTTCCTCAAGAGAACTGTTTTTCCTCTCCACAACACCATTTTGTTGGGGTGTTCTTGGAGCTGAAAAATTGTGATTAATTCCAAACTCTTAACAAAACTTTTCAAAGTATTCATTTTGGAATTCTCCACCATGATCGCTTCTAATTGAAACAATATTGCAAGCTTTTTCATTTTGAATTATCTTGGCTAACTTTCTAAATGTTGTGAATGCATCACTCTTGGATCTTATGAATAAAGTCGATGTGTATCTTGAGTAATCGTCTACAATAACAAGCCCATAGAAATTTCCTCCCAAGCTCATGGTTCTTGATGGACCAAATAAATCCATATGAAGCAACTCAAGAGGTCTAAAAGTAGAAACAACATTTTTTCTTTGAAAAGAATTCTTTGTTTGTTTCCCTCTTTGACAAGCTTCACATATCTTATCCTTCTCAAACTTAAGCTTAGGTAAGCCTATGACCAAATCCTTTTTCACAAGCTTATTCATATGATGCATATTTATATGACTAGCTCTTTTATGCCATAACCAAGTTTCATCAGTTTTACTTACAAGGCAGCTAGTCTTATGAATGAATGCATGGTCAATGGACAAAACATAAATGTTACCCTTTCTTTTACCAACATGGATAACTTCACCACTTTGACTGTCACAAATCAAATAGCAATTGTTGTTGAAGGAAACTTTGAGCCCTTTGTCACATAGTTGGCTTATGCTTAGAAGATTATGTTTCACGCCATCAACATACAACACATTTCTGATCATTGTTTTGAGGCTGTCTCCTATGGTTCCTTCTCCAATTATCTTCCCTTTGTTATTATCGTCGTAGGTGACAAATCCTCCATCTTTTAGTATAACTTTTTAAGCATGGAAATATCACCTGTCATATGCCTAGAGCAACCACTATCAAGATACCATAGTGATGATTTTTCTCTTAGACACACCTGCAAAAATTTAAATCAAGTAACAAGGAAAGGTACCCAATTGAGGTTGGGTCAAAATGGGTTAGTTATTTTCTTTTCCTATTGCACCGATACACATTCTCCATTAGGCATATAATATTTCCTAGCATAGCATTTAAAAGATGTGTGTCCTTTCTTCATGCTATAGTTACAAGTTACATCTCTTGATGGTCTTTCAAAGTAAGCATTTTGATTAAACTTTGATTTATAAAAGCTCTTTTGATGCTTCTATTTTGGTGGTACAAATTTGGTTTTTCCACTATATTGGAACCATGTTTGTATCCCAAACCAAAAGTATCTCTAGCATATTTTTGTACACTTAATATTTCAGCCAAGTTGCATTTTCCTCTATAAAGTCTTCTTAAAAGATCAACCAAATAGTTATTTTCTGAAAGTAGTAGCATATACTTTTCTCCTTGACTTCTTTTGAAAGCATCAAACTCATCTTGTAACAATTTTCATTTTTCTACCTTAGAAGAGGAAGAAGGACATATACAACCATTTGCCTTGTAACTTGAAAGAAATTTTCTATTTTCTTCTCTGCAAGTTTGGTGATGTGGCATCTTAGATCTCATTTCAGCTTATTATTTGCTTTTGCTAGCTTTTGAGCCTCATCATGCATTTCATGAAAAACATCAACAGTGTTATCATATTCTGAATTTACCTCAGATTCAGCATTAGAGAATCCTTCATCATCACTTAAGGTTGAAGTGAAGCATGCATTTGCTTCTTCTTCATTTTCACTCCTTGATTCAGAACTTGTTGATTCATTATCTTCCCATGCAATGTAGGCTTTTTTTGGCTTTCCTTCCTTCTTTATCTTCCTCTCACTTTGTTGTTTCTTCAAGAATATTGGACATCCAGATTTGATGAGTCCAGGTTTTCCACATTCAAAACAAGTAAAGTTGGTAGAGGTGTTGTTGTTGCTATCTTTGTCATTTCTCTTGTTGAACTTTGTGAACTTTCTGTTTTTGTTCCTTCTCATGAATTTGCTGAACTTTTTGACAATCAGATTCATGATGTCATTTTCATCTTCTTCACTTGAGTCTTCTTCTATTTCAGCCTTAGATGATGCAGCTTTCAAAGCTATGCTTTTGTGCTTCTTTTCTGCATCTTCTGCATTGGTTAGTTGTGACATTTCAAGTTCATACTCAAGAAGCTTACCAAATAGTGCAGCCATGGATATCTTGGACAAATCTTTGGATTCCTTGATTGTTGTAACTTTTGGTTGCCATGGCCTTGTGAGACACTTTAGAATTTTGATGTTTAACTCTTCATCTTCAAAAATATTTTCAAGACCAGGAAGATGATTGACGATGTGAGTGAATATTGTTTGCAGCTGTGATATATTTTCAGTATTGCTCATCTTGAACATCTCATATTCATGAATCAAGGCATGCTTCCTTGATCTCCTTACTTCATCTATTCCTTCATGAGTTACCCCCAACATTTCCCACATTTCTTTTGCACTTTTGCATCTCATAGTTCTAAAAAATTCATCAGAAGACAAAGCAGATGTAATCATGTTTTTAGCTTTAAAATCATATTGCACAACTCTTTTTTCAGCTTCTGTCATTTCATCCCATTCTTTGGGAATCAAATTATTATCAACAGTTTTCATTAGAACCAAAGGACCTTTTTCAATAGCATTCCATACACCGAGATCATTGGATTGAATAAAGATCTTCATACGATTTTTCCAAAAACTAAAATGCTCACCCTCAAACATTAGTGGACGATTGAGAGAAGCTCCCTCTCTAAAAGTTATTTGAGTAGTATTCATTTTCTTTAAAAAGAAAGTGATCTTGAATAACTTTCAAGAACCATCTCTTGATACCAATTGAAAAACACAATGAATATACTGCAAATAAACCAAGAGGGGGGGTGAATTGGTTCAAAACAATATTTAATAATTTTCTAAAACAACTTGCGGAATTTGAAATCTGGATCGTATCACTCTTTCACCTTTTGTAAAACCAGAACTTTTCTTTCAATCAAGATCCTCCTTGCTATGCATGCAATGACAAAAATATTTTCTTTTGCTAATAATATTTTGATTACCCAAATACAAGCAATGAAAGAAACACAGAATCAAAATAAAAGACTTAGCAATTTATACTGGTTCACCTCACTAACATGGAGGCTACATCTAGTGTCTTCCAACCAACCAGGTTAGAGTTTTCACTATATCAAAATATCCTTTACAAGCAATTTACAAGTGATTATCTTTATCAACCCTAGATAAAGAATCTGAATTCTAAAACACTATTAGAAAACAAATCACAAAGATCCTGAGAACCCTACTCAGATCTTCAACCCTAGAGAACCTTACTCTAGAAAGCTTGAAAGAATCACTTTGATATATTACAATACAACAAAAATATTAGAACATCTAAAAAAAGAAGAGTTTCAAGATAAACAGAACCTGTGATCCTTCATGTATGAATGAATGAAATGAATTGAGATTACCAATCAATCAGGTTGTACGAAATTCAATGCTCAGAATCAAACTCTTGATAAACCTTCTTTTCTTTAACATATCTATTCAAAATCTCAGAAATCTTGATCTCACAAGATGTGTTTCAAACTCAGAATCAAATCAGAATCTTGAACACTTAGAAAGCTTAGTATCTTTTGGGTAAAACTCTCATTCTTTTAAATGATTCGCTCAATCTCTATTTATAGAAAACAGACTCACCAAGCTTTATATAAAACTGATTTAACTGACAATAATCGATTAAAACGATAACGTAATCGATTATTTACTCATATGTAATCGATTAAATTATCACATAATCGATTAATATGTTCTTGAGCCTTCTGGAAATGTTTTCATGAACAAGATAATCGATTAAACCGATACTTAATTGATTAAAGCAGTCTTAGCATTTTTGATGTATGAAGAAATAATCGATTACATAAGACTAGTAATTGATTAAATCAGTAAAACTCAAAACAAGAACTCAGCCTGTGCAACACGAACCCGGCCATTGTGTAACATGAACCCGGCCTTTATAATCGATTACTAAAAATGGTAATCGATTATTTCAGTGATGCATATTTTTCACATATAACTATGTAATTAATTACAAGAAGCTGGTAATCGATTAAACTGTTCTTCAAGGCTTTTTCAGAAATAGTATGAGTGTATTTAATCGATTAAAATTCTTGTGTAATCGATTAAAGCAGTAAGTTTTCATTTATTAAAAAAACTTAGCCATGATTGCCTTGAGGTTTTAATCAAAAACTATGCATGCATGATAATGAGAATGCAAATGCAAATGAAAGATCACAAGGCAAAACACTTTAACCACTTAGACAAATTACAAATGCCTTCAAATGATTGGGCATGTAAAAAGCTAAAACATCAAGCTTGCATCCTTGCTTCAATCTTCTTGCAGCTACCCTTAATCATCACTCTCCTTCTCAAAATCAACAAATCAAAGCATAATCAATATAATAATATCTTTGTTGTAACCTCAAGTTATAACGAACATAAATAAGGCCATTAAGCTTTTGATGCTCTAGCCTTTTTTTTTAATGGATGTGTTCAAATACACTCCAATTTCTTCCACAGTGCAAAGCACTACAAGTTTGGCTTAAAAACACGAATAGCCAATTTTTGCAATTTTGGAACACTACATCCATAACAATCCCACCATTGTTCTAGAATAAAACATATAAAGAAATAAATCAAATATAATGAATATATTATGAGTCACTAAAATAAATCACAGATCAATTATGTTATCAGAGTATCAAACACTAAATTTACTTGACATGATTGCGTTTCGTTCACGTATTGCAGGTCGTCTTGCAAAATATCCTTTAGAATTTTTATATATCCTCATGCCTTCATTTAATTTATCTTACAACTCAAGATCTCCATGTGTATATCTATCAATGAGTTCCAAAACGCCAGATTGTGTGTTCCTATGCTTCTCAAATTCTTCAACATTGAATCTACAAGTTGGATTTAACCAATAACTAGCTGCATGTAGATCTTTGTGAAGTTGTGAATCCTAATGCCTATCACTAACCTCCAAATAAGGCTCCACTTTCCTCTTATTTCTCTTAAAACTCCTAATCATCTCCTATCTGGCCTTATACATGGTCTGTTAAAGAAAACCCATGGCAGGTTTATCATCACTGTCAACAATACGTAACATATGAACTAATGGCTTTGTAAGCTTCACAATATCAACACACTGTTTCCAAAAACCAATTCAAGATTTGTTCCACAATTTTTTTTTTGCCTTGGAGTCTTTGGCATAAGTTGAACCTGTCCAGTCCGTAGATGTCACCATAGCCCTTAATGCATCCTTCTGGACCAATATGCTTTGCAAGACAATGAAATTAGTTGCAAAACGAATTGGAGCTGGACGAAGTATGTCTCTTCCACCTGTATGTTGTCTCATCAAGAATAATGCATAAAAATATATGTACTTAGTAATTTTTTAGGCATGTGAAACAATCTCACTTACTTTCTCAAATTTTCCAAAGTCTTGCAACATCAAATTGATGCAATGAGTAGCAAAAGGGAACCAATATAATTTAGGAAACTCGTTTTCCAATAACCTACCAGTAGCAACATAATTTGCAGCATTATCGATCACAATGTGAACAACATTTTCTACTCCAACATATAACACCATCTCCTTGAAAAGCTTAAACAACATTTCAGCAGTTTTAGAAGCATAGGAAGCATAAACAGACCTTAAGAAAATAGCCCCTTTAGGACAATAAACAAGAAAATTAATGAGAGCTTTCCTAAAGTGGTTAGTCCATCCATTAACCATCAGAGTACATCCCATTTCCTTCCAAACTTCTTTATAACTTTCAACAAGCTTCCTCACTTCATCAACCCATATATTTAACAAAGGCCCACAAATTATATAAAAATTTGAAGCTTTATACCCTACACTCATGCTACTAATAACATCAATCATAGGTCAATAATACGCCGAGTTAACTGTATTAAATGAAATTGAAGCATCTATCATGACACTCTTCAATTTTCTTATTTAGCAAGACACTCTTCAAGTTAGGTTGAACTCTAGGGGTTGTTCTAGGCATGAAACAATCATCTACATGAGGAGTGGTCTTCATCCATTTCAAATGTATCACTTGCATTAGATTGTTCTTGCACTTTTATTATTTTTTTCAATATTGTTCCTTCCTTCATTTGATGTCGGACATCAGCAGGAACCTTCTTGCAAGCCTCTACTTGGCCCTTTTGTCCAGCCAAGTGAGCCTTAAACCTATTAACACTACCTCCTTTAACTCGTTTATCGCAATAAATACACATCATTGTCACTTTTGTAACATCCTCATCAATTTGTTTTCAATGTCCCCAAGCTGGATCATGTTTTCCTCTAACATTCTGAGAAGTATTTGGAGTGGATGCTTCTTGAGATGATGGGGCTTCAGTAGATGACATCTTCAAGTCTAATTGCAAACATTAGCTTCATTAGTTATTGATCATATCATCATATAATTGGTAAAGAAATTTGAGACAATGTAAGTAAAATTTGATGAAGAATAAAATATAAAGAACTTGACACAAGTTAATGTTTTCACTATTCTAAGAAAGAGGAGTGATAGCAAGTAGCAACAAACACTCTTTTCACATAGTACGCTCTTCAACACTCAAACCTTAATAGTCTAATAATTATGCAAGCTTCTAGAGTTAAGAGGGAATAATTAAATCCTAGGCATGTGACAAGATGTTGGCTAATAAGAGACTTTTGGGTTCTCTAATTAAGGCTCCTCCTCGACTAAGCAATATAGAAGCAAATAGTCTCCCCTTTTACCTTTAGATATTTACTTCATCAGGATATTATGATGTTGACATTAACCATATATAACATTAACATATATATAACTTTGCTTTAAAATTCAATTTGACATTAAACAAAATTTATTGCAGTGCAGTGCGTGCAATGTCCAGAGGGTAATCTACAGTGTACAATCACTCATCATTGTAATAGAAATCAGCTTGCATATCATTGAAGGAAGCTTGCATATGGTGGGGTATGAAGGGTCTAACACAGGGGACACATTCTTTAATCCAAAAATAAAAAATAAATAATTTAATTTAATAAAGTAATTATGAGTATAATAAAGCCATTTTATTCTTTTATATATATATATATATATATATATATATATATATATATATATATATCAGTTTCTAGAGTATTCTTTTTCTGATGTTGATATAGGAATGTAGCAATAGCAAAACATTTTATTCACAAAAATATCTATTTCAAAAATGTAACCAAAAGTTCAAATGACAACGGTGACAAGCTTAAACGAATAAAATGAGAATGTCAGGCCGAGGAGGAATACATGATTAAGAATGCGTGAAACCTGAAATTAGATTAGGACTCCAACCAAAATGATGCCGTTTTGGAGCCCATTTTTTTTCAGTCACAACCCGATCCGGGTTCGTATAAAACTGATCGGGTTCCACCGGCCAAACCAGGTCAGATGCATGGCCGGTTCAATCCCCAACCCAGCCTGAGTATAGCACCATTTCCCGATCGACCGACTGGATCGGACCAGCTTTTATAACATTGGTTAGGCAAGCACATAACTGTTGTCTATTTCATTTGACTAGGCATTAAACCATGGTTCGGGTTTATAAATAAATGGATAATAATAGTATAATTTTTTTATAAAAAGAACTAAACAAAATAATCAATAAATTACAAAATAAATAGTAAGTTTAAGATTAAGAGCATTTACGAAAATTGATATAAATTTTTGTTAATGTTCCTAAATATTATCATCATAATAATCTATATCTTAAAGATGGTATAACAAATTGTAAAGTGAGCCACGTAAGCAAAAATGCTTGTGTGAAAGATTTTCTGATTTCTAGAAATCTAAAAATGAGAACGCTACAATTTGTAACTCAAAATTGATACATTAAAAATAAATAAATGGATAATTGTATATTAGCTCACATTTATAAATTCTTTTATTTTCAAATATGCAACACCTTATTCACAAGCACATAATGCTAGATTTTTAAGATTTGGTAAAAAAAAAAAAAAATACCTTACTCTTACATTTTTTTTCTTTCTATAATTGACATTTTAATTAAATTTAATCTCTTAAATAATTACAAAATAATATATATATATATATATATATATATATATATATATATATATATATAACTGCTAATTCAATACGATATCAAAAGATTTATAACACTCACACATACTCTGCTAAATCAAATAGACCGTACCCTTTGGATTACACATGACAATATGACACAACTATAATTATATACAGGCTTTATGTCAAAAAGTAAAAGAATTAATTTGGTGCATTTAGTTATTTTTAGTTAAATAAATGTAAAAATTGACATAAAAAACATATCTTAATGCTTGAAAAACAAAATAAATAGAAAACACAAGTGATGCAAGAAGAGAAGAAAAGAAAATTGGAATATAAAAAAAAAGTAGAGAAGAGAGATTCAACAAATAATGAGTCATGAGGATATAAAAATAATATTTATAGAAAGTAATATATGAGTGATGTGAGAAAAAGGAAAAAATATATATTTAGAAACACGTGCAATTCTACGAAAATTATGTTGAAATGTAAATAACTTTGGGACATCCACCAACCGTATTGTGTATGTACCATCCACATGAGGCATCTTGAATATTTTGGAACATCTCCTTTACTAAACATGCTTTTACAATCTTACACAATTGCATTTAAAATATTTGTAAAGGAAGGTGATTGGGGAATGAATCAGGTTGTTATTAGTTTAGCAACACATAATAGTATGCTTTTCTATTTATAGACATTTTGTCTAGAGTCCAACCATACTAACATTGCCTCATTAGGTATTTGTCCACGGGCATATACCATAATACTGCAATCGCATAAATAGTTGTATGCTTCGAACTTGCAATTTAGTGCTTGATCTATATAAGTAATGCCAATAGAATAAAACTGCTCCACGATAATAGGATGTCATACCAATTGCCACAATTAATATAGAATATCTCATCATTATGCCATTCCAATTGCCCACACCTGATCTTGCATTTTGAGTCTGTACCACCGGACATTATCTTGGTACCTGTACCTTGTTTCTTTTCAAGCCATAAAACATAAAAATTGAGAAGATAGAATTGGAATTATGCTGCAAAACTGAAGATCGACTAACATACTGAGTACGAAGTATCAAAACTGTTGTCTGTCAATGTCAAGTATCCCAATGGTCTTATGAACAATATAGTTTGTTGATATTATTATTTTTGAAAGATTTTAATAGAATTTAGTAACTGATTAAAAGCATTTGTTTCAAACTTTCAGTTGAAAAACATTAGTTACTTGTGACATAAAAAGAGTACAACAAATTGTAAAATGAGAGGAGTGTGCCACATATGCAAAAAGCTAGGCTGACATGGAAGAATCTGTGATTTCTTAAATTCTCAGGTGGCGATGTTACATTCCGCGGCTCAGCTTTTATATATTATAAATAAATAAATAGATTATGGTAAGCATTTGTATACAAAATATTATCAAGAGATACTAGCATATATAGCCTGTTATTTGTTAGTGCCAAATATGAGATATTTCTGAACAAAATAAGAATTAATACCCTTTTTTAACAACTTATGCTTGATAGTTAAAGGGTTAATGATTTGTACTTTGTAGTGTAGCTAGGGGTGAAAATAGGAAAAATAAAGTGAGATTTTAATAATTTTGATTCTGGTAGGACTCAATTATTAAATTTGAGTTTAATTTATTTATATGTTACAAACCAAATTTTAAGACATGATATAATTTATTTGTTTTTTTAGGCTTGAAGTTTCTTAGAGCCTCTTTAATAATAAATCCCATTTTACGATGTTGGGGTAATTTTTGGTGAGTTTCACTGTACCACATGTGCACCAAGATCTTTTCTCTTTTTTCCTCTAATGATAGATCACAATATAGAATCTTGAGACACTTTTTGTGAATTCCACCATAGACTCCACTTTAAAAAATAAACCACTTCATGGACAAACACATTCTTCTCCCTCACACCCTCTCTTCTCCTTCACACCCAAACTCTCTCTTCTCACTCACACATACAATACACATGCCTCTTTCCCCTTCCACGAAGCACTCCATAGCCCACCCTCCTTCGCCCCCAACCTCCCTCAGCAACCACCCTCCCCTCTATCGTCCCTCTCTTCTCCCTTTCCCTTTCCCTTTCCCCTTTCCCCTCCGTGCCAACCTCCCTCCCTTGCCTCTTCCTTCCACACCCACCTTCCCTTTGTGACTCGTCCTCCCTCTACACTAAAAAGCTTTAGATTTGTACAAGATAACTGCAGATCTGCGCAAAGGAGTTCCATCTCACCCTCAAACAACTTCAATCTCACTACTACAAAACATCTTTTTACGACGGTTATTTGATACATACAACGACGGTTCCACAACCATCTTTGAAACGAGTGTAGTAGAAAGCTAATACATTCAACGACGGTTCTAAAAAAACCGTCTTTGAAAGCCATGTTTTTTTGGAAACTTTTTTTTTTTTGGAGGGGCACATTCAAAGACGGTTATTTGGAACAACCGTTTTAGAAAGTTGACAATCAAAGACGGTTGTTTGAAATAACCGTCTTTGAATGCATTGTTTTTTTGTAATTTTTTTTTGCATACACATTCAAAGACGGTTTTTTGAAACAACCGTCTTTGAATGTCAGCTTTCAAAGACGGTTGTTCCAAATAACCATCTTTGAATGCCTTATTTTTTTGTAAATTTTTTTTTGCAGTCACATTCAAAGACGGTTTTTGAAACAACCGTCTTAGAATGATGACATTCAAAGACGATTTTTTCAAAAAACCGTCTTTAAATGACATGTTTTTTTTTTTGGAATTTTCTTTTTTAAATTTTTTTTACAAATAATCCAATTATTCCATTTTTATACTAGTGTCGTTGTTAGTTGCATTATTTTGAATAATAATAATTAATTTTATTAAAATTGGTGATATTGAAAATTAAAATATGATCAATGAACCCTATACTTAATTAATTATATATAATAAATAAATAAAACTACTTTACTACCATATAGCCAGAACAATGTTAGTTTAAATGTCAATTAACTATTTACTCATCAAACAGTATAATGTAGAAAAAAAAAACAATTAATACATCTAGAAATTAAAAAAGAATCTTGTAAAAAGAAAAAAAAAGTGAAAAGGATGTAGTTGAAACACAAAAATGGGGTCTTTCCTCAGCAGTCAAATTCAAAATATTAGGCTGAAAGCTATTTGAATGGATGATGAAACCCTGAAACACAAGAAAACAAGTGGCAATAAATAATTAATATAGGGTCTTCAAAAATCTAGCCATTGTAACAAGTTAAGAGGGGAGATAAATAAGACTAAGCAAAACAAGTTATTATATGAATTAAAAAAACACCCCAACATGTGAATAAGGAATAGAATATACTAAAAATTTGTCCCAACATTGACAGCATCAAAATGAAGACTTTGAAATAATTTAATCAAGAAACTTCACATTAAAATTTGTAAGAATAAACTAGACAATTATTGAATTTTCTTTTAATTTTTCATGGATTATCTACTGAGCTCCACAAATGAATGAAAGCTATTGTTACTAGCCTCAATTAGATTGGGTTTGCCTAAGTTTAATCAAATGGATTTTTCATGGATTATCTACTGAGCTCCACAATTGAGAATGTTTACTATTTTAATTATATTATAATTATTCTTTCAATACGAATACAGTGTGAGTTCTCCTTTACTAGTAGGGATTTGATTCTTGGTTCCTTCGTCACTTTGCGATAAAGAAGCCACCAAACCCAACAACACCCATTGCTCATTCAACAAAAAAAAAA
>CM023951.1:22915115-22945000 GCA_013407115.1 Glycine latifolia
AAAAAAAAAATTGAAAACGATCGAATACCACACTTCCTCCCAAATTCAGTTGATCAGTACAAATTATAATATAATCCCACATAAAATACACACACACATACCTCACAAATTTAGTCCACTAGGGAACTAGGTCCACACAAACCAGAATTCATCATAGCCCCAAATCCAATTCAACACATCATCTTTGACCATCACCATCCATCCTAGACCCGAATCAAGAATCACAAACACAGAAGCAAAAGTTGAAGTAAGAAACAAGAGTTATTTAATAACATAGATAAATACATACCCTATGAGATTGACGCGGAGGTGGATGCTGAGCTCGACGAAGAGCTCGTACATCTGGCCAATGTCAGCGGCGTTACCGTGCGAGTAGAGCAGGGTGGATTTGGCCATGGGTTGGTGCACGCATCACCAGAAAATGAGTGACAGAAGCAGAGAAGAAGAAAATCTCATGAAAATGATTTGAAGTGTGGTTCTATTACTCACTCTCTCTTCACTCTTTTAATAATGGCAGCAGTGAGAGTGAGTGAATCCGCACTGGTTCACATCTTCTGGGAGTTAGGGTTAAAAAGAGGGGAAGACGAATTGGAGAAGGGAGTTAAAACGTTTTTTTGTTTTTTTATTTCAAAGACGGGTTTTAAAAAACCATCTAGGAACGCTTGGTTTCATTGATTTCTAAGACGGTTTTATAAAAACCGTCGTGGAACCCTTGGTTTCTAAGTTAAAATATTCATGTTATTTACAAAATTGCCACCGCCTGTGATTCTAAGACGGTTTTTCTACAACCGTCTTAGAATGCGCGTCGTAGAATGCAGCTTTTGTAGTAGTGTCTCACCGACATGGGCCACCACATTGCACTGCTGGATCGTGGTCGAATCAGCGCACTTTTGTAGGCGTAGATGCTCTTCTCCCCACACAATCTCCATCTTCCCGACAAGTGTGATACCCTTCTAAATGTGACACCCTTTATCCCATATAAATTTGTTTGGAGAAATAAATTAAGCGGAATATAATTATTTGAGATTTTTAAGAAAATCTTATAAGATAAAAGATATCACAAAAACTTTTAATCTTTACATAGACAGCGCAATATATAGATATCAATAACTTTAACATATTGACTCTCCAAAGGCCATTTAAAAATCCATAACTAGATTGTTACAATTTAATACATAAATCCAAAGAGAAAATAAATATGAGTCTTGTCTCGATGTTACAACCTATTAGAGCATCACAACTCATAAGAAAACATAAAATAAATAGATTCTAAATTAAAGTTTAAGTCTCTCAAGAATTATCATCAGCATGGTGGTGAGTCTCAGCTGCAAATGGCAATCGGCAAAACACAAACAACAAAAAAAGATAGGTGAGTGAGATACATCTAACCACATATAACAGATTAAGTATTTTAAACAATTAAAAATAATATATCATCACACTAACAAACATTTGTACCATAGTCACAATCATTTCAATTCTCATTGAGATGAGACTGTTAGCAGTGCATCTGAGTGATCTTGTCTTGCAAGGATATTCTAAGTCATGGGATCAAAATGAGTCACACAAAGATTCCAAGCCGAATAAACCCCAAGGATAGAGCAATATTTCAACTCATCCATGCCCTCATCGATTAGCTCAACAACATCCCTAGAAAAACACAACATAATATGTTGCATAAGACGTACAAAACAATCATGACATTTTTACATTAAATTAACATGGTGACCCTGTCTCACATACACTACAGCCACATACACATTACAATGATATCATTTGATCCACCTCTTGTTCATTTATACATCTTCATAACATTCATAACAATGTTGATAAGTTACAACTTACACATGTACATCAAATCTAACCATAATATTCTCAAACTCCAACACTTGAATAATTTTCGGAATCATACTATAACAACACTACAATATTATAAACATCAAATATTAATATAAATAAATATATAGCTAAATCTATATATATAGGACTAGCACACATCATACTGGATCATGAATTTCAACGTAAAGTTTTCAATGCACCAATTCTAAATAATTATATGAACACTTTACCGTACATTTATATATACATGTAACTAACATGAAACAAGGCATAAGAGTAAACAATTTAAATATATAAAAAAGGTAGAAAGCAAATCTATTGGACACAATTATATAAAACAAATAGTAAATATTTGTATAGTAACTAAAGTTTCCATTGAAAATACCTTTCCAAACTAACATGTAACATGAGTTATAATTAAAATTAAATCATGGATCTTTTTAACATGTATATTACAATTAGCTAGAATATCATTTGAATATAAAGCATATGTATTATATATGTATATTAGAATCTCAAATATTTTTAAAACACACATATATGTATATATAAATGCAAAAATAAGTATACATGAATTCATATATATTATCTAAATCTACACCAGACAATCTACTAGGAATCTTCGGTCAATTCCAATTCAACTATTTTGATCAATTCCAATCCAGTATATGCCTAAATACCTAATGTGATTAAAGCTTTATTCAATTCAAATATCTAATAACCACTGCATCTACCCATTTCATGATAAATCACGTATGTGGAAGAAAAACAAAAGCTTGTGAAATAAAAGTGTCAATATATGTACCTGTATACAGTGCCGTCGGAAATTTTAGAAAGTAAGAAAAAAATTCAACAAGATTGAAAGGCCAATATATCAATGAAAAAAATGCCACACACCCCATAATTACTTCAAACTACGCAAGCTAAATGTGGAGTTCTTATGTAATAGACTATCGAAATGTAGATTCATCTTATTGGTATATGTAATACCAATTAATTCTTTTAAATCAATTTCAATTGTACAATTTACCTGTACAACCTCTGAATCCATCTTTTTTCGGTGTGATTCATCAGGGTGTTACACCTGCAATATCCTATTATCCATTTATGTTATGTACCATGAGAAATGTTATCAATTTGTGTTACAGAAGTTAAGTGTATTTTGTTTAGGTTCTTATTGATTTTGGTTTGAGCTTCACTTCAATTTCTACCAAAAGACAAGCCTGTCGATTTGTATGTTCTGGAAAGAGCTCTTATTTCAATTCATTCATCATGTGTTATGTGGTAAGGAAACTTTCCATTTTCCCCTAACTCTCATGTCATGGAAAACTAAGGAGATGAAAACATGGTTTTATTTGGTTGTTATGAAAATTTGAATTAAAGGCACTTGTGGTACATTTTACCTATAATTTTCTGTCATAATTTATTTTAGTAGACCACGTTTAAACCCATATACTACTTTACATCTTAATTTTCATAAGCAAACACTTTGATTAATATTTTAATTATAGATGACAATGGAGAGGTCTTTTGCCATTTTGGCCAAAAAATCACCAATGGTATAAAATAAAGGCATTTTCTAATTTGCTGTTTTCTACTGTTTACAATCAGGATTTTATAGTTTGTGCACTAAAATTGATTTGGGCAAAAACATTAGGGGATAAAGTTCAATTATCCCTTTTCACTCAAGTCAAATTTGAATCCTTATGATTATTAGTAATAATACCATAGGGTATGTTAGGGCTAAAGAAACAATGACTAAAGAACATTGAGTAGAATGAACTTCAATCTCATTGACCAACAATCACACTTTCCTTTATGCCAAAGAGGCTGAGATGTACTTAACCACCACACAAATCCATGCCATCTAACTTCATATTCTAGTGAGAAGGAGTGAAGCCTTATTCTTTTATAAGATGTTTTCTACTTTTGTACTTAGACAAACAGATGTTATGAACAAGTAATCAATTGGCTGACATTTTTTTAATATTGGATTTTGTATGAACAGATGGATCAGATACTTGCTACATACAGGAAGTCATCAAAGCAGTGGTCATCCACATTGAGCAAGCTTGCCCAAGGTTATGCCCTCCCTCTCATACTTTATTTAAATTTAACACATTTTCTTTAAGACATAATAATAACTTCCATACATTTTCACAACTTGTAGTGCAGCAAAGATGATGGAAGAGGACCATGGTTGGATGAATCTTTGTCAAATTTCATTTCATTATTGAGATGTAAAAGAGATGGCAACTAAGGATGTTAATTTATTTATTTTTACATTGTCTCTCTATTTGCATATTTGTAGTATGCTTATCTCTTACAATTTATAAAAAATGCAATGACTTTTGAACTTCTGGTTTACATTTATTCCTACTGATGTGCAACTAGCAAACCAAAACTGTTTCAAAATATTCTGACTGCTTATGTTGATATGTCCAACGCTTAAAAGTTGTGCTTCTTAGCTGATACTATAATGGGTGAAGCATCAATAATCATTATGAAATGGAAAATTGCACTCACTATTCAGGAGTCAACTGCTGCACTTCTTTTATAAGAAAAATAAGCAATGCTTTTGCAATACCCCAAAGGCAAAAACCATAAAAATGCAAATTACAGTGATGAAATAAAATATTGAGTTAAACATTTCTAGCAATCAGTATATGAGCACTAGAAACAATAAAATCAGAAGGCCCTCCCTTAGAGTACATATTAGATTACAGACATTTGAATATTGCATCTCCCATTGCATTTTGAAATGCTCATACATTCTAGAATGACTTTTCAAAATACAATGAGAGGTGCTAGATTCAATAGTGGGTGTACATGAAACAAATGTCCAATTCCCAGATACCATATATATGCCCCCCACCACAGTTTTAATACTATATAACTATTTCCCTTCTCATTGATCGAACAGATAAAACACACACAAAACATCTTCATGTTTCCCAAACCATAAGTCATAGTCGTGATCCTGCTGAGCATCGTTGCATAAAAACCACAGCAGCAGCATACAGTAAACCAATTGTCCCAATATTCCATCCCATAGTGCACATACTAACCAAAAATTCTGGACCTGTTATAAATTACCACATAGCTATTTCTAAAGGGAGTCATAAGGTAATATAAGGGTTAAAGTGATAAGGAGATCATGGTTTCAAATTCTCCCACTAACATAACTTACTAATTACTAACATTTGTCAATAAAAAGAAAATAGTTGTTTCTGAATTTGTTGCAGTCATAGTAAGGGTTGTCCTAACCATTTATAAAAGGACTAAGAAAATACTTCCAACTTGGCCTTCAATCAAGACCAGGATCTGAGTTTACTTTGTATTCATGACTTGCGGGGCATCTTGGATCTCATTATTAAAGATGGTACCATTCCTATGAATCTATATGGACCAAATAGTTGTTGAACTATATGAAAATTATTTTTTTCTATATCCGTATATATTCATTTTTAATTTGTTAGTTTTTTTTAACATAAAATTTGAAATTAGGATTTCTCTCCTTCTTGTCTTCCTTCATCGCCAAACCAACATTATATTTCCTCATATGAAAATTAGTAATTTAACAATGTAATTTTACATTAAAAAAAAACCTTCACACTACTAAAAAATATGTTTTTTACGACGCATCTTCTAAGATGGTTCCTAAAAAACTGTTTTAGAATGTTAGGCGGTAACAATTTTAAATAATATGAGATATACAACGACGGTTTGATAATAACCGTCTAAGAAGGTGAATGTTCAATGACGATTTTATTAAAACCGTCTTAAAAATCAAGTATACAAAGACAATTTTGTTCCAACCATCTTAAAAATAAAGTATTCAAATAATATTATTAAATTAAAGCAAGTGTTCAAAGTTTCAAATATGGTTTAAAATCAAAACCGTCTTTGAAATTCTTACCCATTTAGGTTTCTGCTCTTTGCCTGCTCTCATTCTTCTCCCTAAAATCAAATCATGGTCACTCTCCTCTGTGGTCAGAGGTGATCCGCTATGGCGAGAAGGCCCAGGCATGCTACGACGCCTTCGACTTTGACCTGTTCTCCAAATACTACGACATCTGCAAGTTCACGCGTCGCAGCTTCTTCTCCTTCTTTGAAATGCCCCACCACCAAAGGTATCCTGTCATGCACTACCTCTACGCCACCGCCAACATCAACCTCCCTTACTTCTTCAAGCACTTCTGCTGGTCCAAGATGTGGAGCAAGCACACTAACTTGGCCGGATACGTTGCCATTTTGGATGACGTGAAGAGCAAATTCCTCAGCAAACGAGACATAACCGTCGCGTTCCGTGGCACTGTCACACGCCTTGAGTGGGTGGCAAATGTAACATCCTCAAAATTATATCTTGAGTTTATATTTGAATTATGGAAGTGTGATACAAAAAGAATAGTATAGAATTTATTTGAAAATAAGATGGCCAAATTTGACTTAATCAAAAGTGAATGAATACTCTAAAAATTACATGCTATAGCCCAAGAATGATGCATGGGTGTGTGAAAGAAAAGTCAATCGAAAGTCAATATAAAGGAAATAAGACAAAATTTGAAACAAGCTTCTTGAACCAACCTTTCTAGGTAGTCTTCAACGAGGTAGCAAGCATTAAATGAAGGAATCTTGCTTTATTTAGTTTAATTCATATGAATATATGCAAAGGAAATTCATTTATTTAGCAACTTCCACGTACCCTTAAGCCATAAATGAAGGAATATTTGTCATGACTAGATTAAGATAAATATCTTCAAGGATAGTTACCTTGTAACTAAACTAAGTCTAACTGAGCTAAAATCTAATTAATTCACTTACTATCTAACTAAATAAACTAATATAAATAGCTACTGAACTTCCAAAATTTCTACACAAATAAACTCTAACTTTGAAACTCTCTCTCACGGCCTATAAACTTTTCACTTGGTGCTTTGCTTTTAATTCTCATTTCCTTAATTGCGTAGACCATAGCCTCACTTCTATCATCTTATATACTTCCATTTTCTTCTTTCTTCTACGTAAAGACTTTCTTCCTTGAAGTTATTCAAGAAGGACAACCATCTACTCAGTTTATTTCAAAGATCAAACTTACTTGAGGTAGGCTAGGCTTCAATTTCTAGTGAAGTATTTGTTTGGATTAACTTATATGTTTAATTGGGCAGACTTGTAGTTATTATATAGGTTGGAAAATTATGTTATTGGAAGCATATTTTATGATGTGAAAACATTGATTTCAACCATAGGATAGGTGATGATTTATAAGTTGAAATAATAGCGATATTGGAAGTCACCCTTGATGATGGAGGTCCAAGACAAGCCAAAGGTCTAGAAGGAGAGCTTGAAGCACTTCCTTTGGTGAGCTTCAAAGGACCAGTGACAAGAGCTAGGACTCAAGCACTTCAAGACCACATTCAAGCTAACTTGGGCAAGCATGAAGTTGCACACCAATTCAAGGATGACAAGAGCTGGATTTTGATGTCTTAAATCCAATTTAATTCAATAAATTCCAGTACTTGTTAGAAGAAATTCAATAAAACACTTGTAAATAGGTTGTCACTGTTTTAATCGATTATTTTAACCTTGTAATCGATTACAGCATTTCAGTTGCAAACAAGAACAATGCCTTACTGCTTTAATCGATTAAATGGCTAGTGTAATCGATTATTTCAGTTCTTGACTGCTTTAATCGATTACAAGAGCGAATTAATCGATTAAACCAGTTTTTAAGCTACTCTGCACCTGTTTTGGAAGCCAAGGGTCACTTTAGCAAAGCTTGCACTTCAAGCTTCATTTAGGCTTCATTTCAATTTACATTTTTCTTACATTTTAGTGACATTTAGCTTGTAATTTCATGGCCTATATAAGGTGCCAAAATTGAATGTAACTAACTTTGGTTCATTAATACAATTTCTGAAAATTGTTGTGAGAGTTTTTCTCTTGTTCTTGTTCAAGAACTTCTTGAGTCTTATCAATGGCTTCCCAATGCTATTGTGGCGATTCTTCCTAGACTTATTGGAGAGCTTCTCCATGGTGTCTTCACCTTCATCCCTATCCTTTCTTCCACCTTCCATTTTCTGCAATTTAAACTTCTAAAATAGCCCTAATTTCAAGGAGTGCTAGAAGCTTATGTGTTCTTGAAGATTGGGTTCTATTGCAAAGTAGATTTGGGAAAACTTAATGGCTATGGGTTCAGCTGTTACATCATGTGGTATCCAGAGCCTAACCCTTGTAGAATTCTTCTTCAAGTTCAGTTTTAGAACTTCTTCAATGGTAAAATTCTGCATTAATTCCAAAAACGAAAATCCATTTCCATTCCTTGTTTCTTGTTGTTTTCTTTTGATTCTTGGTGGTGTGGGGTTGTTGAGTGTTCAGCTTCAAAACCTTAGTGTTTTCTTCAAGTTCTATGTGAATTCTTGTTCTCATGTTCTTATGTTCTTCATGTTCTTCATGTGTTCTTGATATTTTTCTAATTTTCTAGTCTTGATTCTTGTCAACTTTTGTTTGTAGTGTTTTTGTGTTGTATGACCACTTGTTTTGATTCTACTCTCATGCCTAAACTGAATTGAGTTGTTAGAAGCAAATTTTACAGTTGTTATACATCATATATTTAGTGATTCATTGAATTTCTTTAAGGATTTTTGAACTTGTTCAAAAGAAAAACAAAAGCTGAAAAAAATTTGTGAAAGAAGCAATCAAAAGCAAAAGAAAAATACATTAAGTGATATCATATTGGTACAGTCAAAGACATTATTGATTAGTGGCTGGAAAAAGTGAAAGAAAAACAGAATTTAGAAGCAAAGTTACAAAAGTTACAAGTTCCAAAATTTCCTTTGAACAACAAAATCAAATGAACTTGTATGACATGCAAATTTGATGAAATTTGGCTTCTAGCAATTGAATTTACTTGACATATCCTCCTTGTGCAGTAAACCATTCAAGAACTTTACACATTTTGAACTCTCTCCATCCCATCCTTGATAGTGAGGGAAGTACCTTACTAACTCTTCAAACTTAGCTGCATACTCGGCTACTGTCCGGTTCCCTTGCTTAAGCTCTAGGAACTCCATCTCCTTTTTGTTCCTTACATCTTCCGGGAAGTATTTCTCTAGGAATAACTCTTTGAAGGTTTCCAAAGTTATTATCCGGCCTTCTGCCTCCATTCTCTGGCGAGTGTTATCCCACCAATACTCGGCTTCCTCCGCCAGAGTATAGGTGCTGAAGACAACCTTCTGCTCTTCCGAACACGCCATAACCCGTAAAATTTTCTCAGTTTCCCGTATCCAGGTCTGGGCACCATTTGGGTTGTATACTCCACGGAAGGAAGGAGAATTATTGCATGGAAAATGGTCCAATCCATGATACTCCACAGCTCCTGGAGCTTCTCCTCTTTGCTGATTCCTTAATGCTTGAGCTAAGGCTTAAAGAGCATTGGCGATAACAGGGTCATTCCTATCAGCCATCACTTCCTACGCATAGCGAGAAGTGAGAACCCAGAAGGAATACAAAACATCCACCAAGTTATATTATACAAACTCCCTATTCTTTGTATTCCGCACTGTTTGCCATAATGTTCCCTTGCATTGTCAGAATTATACAGATGGCCAGTCTGATAACTCACAACAACGCATAGAACTTATGGTATAGTAGACATGGAAAGACAAACTTACTATGACCATACTAACATCCTACACAAGCTTTAACATAAATAAACATAATCCAGCACAAAACAACTAGTCACTTTTATCAATCAAGCATTCAACAATCAACACGGCATGCATATAAGAAACATAGTAAGCTCATAACTCACTGGCTGGAAGGTTCGACCTGCTCTGATACCACTAATGTAACGACCCGCCTCATCGCTACTGTATCATACTCTTAATTATGCTTTTAATGGTAATTTCTGTCTAAAAATCCCTTTAAGTTTGTTTATTAAAAAAATAGTAGTAAATTTTTCGTAAGTGTAATCAATATCAAAACTTGAATATACAAAGAGGCAATACATCATAATACTTGTATATTAATAATCATAAGTTGGTGGTAATTATAAATAACCAAGTCTAAATTGTACAAAATTCTCAAAAGAAATAAGGATTTAAATGACAGGGTGTAACAAGCACAACATCGGGGGGTAGTCATTAGAACAAGGGGTGTAACTACAAAAATACAACCCTTGCTTGGGATCTAGCCCATCTACATCCCGGCTACTTGGTGGCTCCAACCAACATAAGTCATCTTCACGGTCACCTACTGTTGTCCATCTGCTCACGCGAACATGGTTCGTGATCATCACAGGTACCATTCTTCCATTGCAGGCTTACTTATAGACGAAGCATTGAGGCAAGTTGCCAATAATTTGAATCAGCCAGCTATCTCAGCCACCATAGTTTCCCACTTGCGTGATCGAAGAACCACCATAGCCACCACCATTTTTACTATGCTTGTACGGATAGCTTATCTCAGCCACAAAATTTGACTTTCACCTTTTACGCACAAACACCCATGTAAAACACTTTTACAGATTTCAAGATTTTTTATATTAAACAATTAATCAACACAAATATCTTTC
Organism: Glycine latifolia; assembly: GCA_013407115.1. Taxonomy (NCBI): domain Eukaryota; kingdom Viridiplantae; phylum Streptophyta; class Magnoliopsida; order Fabales; family Fabaceae; genus Glycine; species Glycine latifolia. Next base: position 22,925,530 of record CM023951.1, read on the forward strand.
TACTTGTAAAATTTCAGAGTGTTACAGGAAAGGCATAGGGATAGTGGGAAAGGCATAGGCAAAAATTTCTATTAAGCAGCTAGAAGCTGAAATTGAACAACTAAATCATTTTGGTATTTGTCTTGGATTAATTTTTTAAACTAATGCATAATGCTAGTGGGAAAGGCATGTTCTATTATACCAAATGTACAAAAATAGTAAAATACTGTGAGTTGAAAGATTACAAGATAAGGATTGAAAAATATTTTAAAATTTTTACTGAATTGATTTGGCAGAAAATATGGGAAAAGGTTTTCTCAAAGAGAAGCATCTTACCAAGCTGGGGATGACCAAGACCCCATATGGATGGCAAATGGTTGGACAACAACTTCCTGCCCCTGAACAAGATGATGATGATGATGCTGAAGATGCTGGCCCTGCTGAAGCATCTTATAGCCCATTTGAATCCTTAATGATTCAAAAGATGGATGCCTTTCTATCACTGCATCATGAGCATCGGGCTGAGACTAATACTTCTCTGGAGGAGATAAAATCTAGGATAGAAACCATAGAAGCTATGATTATCCTTGATTACTCTGGCAACGAAGACTAGGCTTCTTGTATTTCATATTTGTTTCCCTCTGCTTTCCTGTTATTTTTTTTCTTTTATTTACTCAATGTACTGCATTCTACCTTTCAATCAATGAAATTTGCATTTTCCCTTATCCTTACTTGCTGTGCTTTTACTTTTTGCCTTTGATAAGCCAAATAGGGGGAGAAGAAATGATTGATTATGAACTCTGCTTTGCTCTCTGTTCTACTCTGTTTTTCTGCTTTTTTTTTGCCAATCAATGATTCATGAACTTAACTATGTCTAAAGGAGTAACCCAAGTCAGGGGGAGCAAATCCAATGAAAATAAATGATTAATGCAAGCTTAATACTTAACACTTGCTCTTGGCAAAGAGGCTAATTTGTTTTTCAGGTCAACAAAGTTCAAGATCTTCTTCTTGCTTGCCCTCAAAGCAAATCCAAACTTAAACAGATGGTCAATCAATATTTGGCATCTTTAAAGCCAAAAAGGGGGAGATTGTTGGATATAGGGGGAGCAACTTAAAGCTTGAAGCTTAGGACTTGAAGAATTGTTTTGGGCTTTTTCACATGCCTTGGAATGCCTTGGAAGATTGTAAAATAAAGTGTTAAAGAGGCCAATCTGTTGATCCTTGCATTTCATGCATTCAATCATTTATGTGGCTAAGATTTTTAACAAAGAATCAAAGCATGTTTTTACAAAAGAACCAAAGAAGCAATGTTTTTGGAAAAATGCAAATTGCACTGGTTTAATCGATTACACAACGTATTAATCGATTATTTGCTTCATTTTCAAATCTGGAAAAGCTTTGATGAACACTTTAATCCATTACCATTTATTGTAATCGATTATTTAGTGTTAAAGGAAAATCATGCTTCACTGCTTTAATCGATTACCGTGTATTGTAATCAATTACATAAGACTTTCTGAAAAGCTTGTTCCACTGCAATAATCGATTATCGGGTATTGTAATTGATTACACAATGTTCTCAGAAAAGCTTGTTGCACTGTTTTAATCGATTACTGTTTCTTGTAATTGATTACACAAGACTTTTATGAAATGATGTGCTACTAGTTTAATCAATTACTAGTCGTATTAATCGATTATTTTTCTCGTTATTCAAACCCAGAAAGCCATGAATACTTTAATCGATTAAAATGGCAGTTTAATCGATTACTTATGCCTTTTAATCGATTATTTGGCGCGTTTAATCGATTAATGTTAGTTACAAAGTTTTCTTATAAATAGGAGTGAAGCTTGTTTTGATTTACGACTTGAGAAATACGAATTTCTGATTACATACAAGCTTTCACCAAGATTTAAAGAGTTTTTCTTAGCTTAGTAACCTCTTGTCCCACTTCTTAATCCTCATGTGTTTTGATTGATTACTTGGGCAAGAGTCTTTCAAAGAAGAATAGGAGAGCATGTTCTGAAGTTTCATTTGATCATTCAACTCTGTTGGTAACTCATTTGCATTCATAATCATTGGATCAACAGGTTGTTTCTCTCCATTCTCTTTGGGTGTAATTTTGTTTTGAATTTTGTGTAATTGGGTGCTATTGTAAATTTTTTCTTAAGGCTTGCACTAGAGTAGTGTTCTCTAGGGAAGAACAGAGTAGTGTTCTCTGGTTCTTGTTGATAAGGTGTCTAATAGGGTTTTAGATTTCCTTTCTTTATCTAGGGTTGATAAAGAGTAAATGTAATCAAGCTTGTAATTTTGAACTGAAATTTTCAATAGTGGAATTCTAATCTAGTGTTGATTAGAAACTGGATGTAGCTTCTCTTGAGAAGTGAACCAGTATAAATTTTTGTGTTGATTCTCTACTCTTTAATCTCTTTTAGCTATCTTGTTCATTGATTCTTGGTGTTCTTATCATTACTCAACAAGTTCAGTTTTGAGATATTGTTTTCTTGAGCTGAGTGAATTGATTGAATAAAAGCTTTCTTGGTTTTAAAGTGATTAAGATCCTAACTCTGATTTAGAAAAGAAAATTTTAAAAGACCAAGTTTTAACCAATTCACCCCCTCTTGGTTATTGTGGGTATTCCTATTGTTTTCAGTAGTGAATTTTCCTCATACTATAATTCTTGGATTAGCATACTGCAAATCTTTCACAATAATGTTACATGCTGATTTTATTTTAGTCCTTGTGTTGTGCATTGAATACCATTTGAAACATCATGTCTTCCTCCCTTTTGTAGACAAATCATGTATTACTCAGTATATGAAATAAATTTATAAGAACCATTCAACTTTAAACATATTTATGATTCACTCTTGTAGTGTGATTTCAATAGGAAAAGTTAACCTTTAAAGTTTCTTACAACATTCAATAGGGTGGTGGTTTTTGTTACTTAATTTTATCTCATTAATTTATTAGTTCATAAATTATAAATTATAAAATTATAAATAATTGGTGGGGAAAATGAAAATAGTTCTTAATTTTTAATCAGTTTATAAAAAAAGACATTTTCACCAATTTTTTTTAAAAAAAAGGATATTCTAAGACGGTTATGTGAAAAATCGTCTTAGAAAGTCTATATTTTAAGACGGTTTTTGAAAAAAATGGTCTTAGAAATGTCAATTTTTAATACTTTTTTTTATAAAAAAAAAACACATTCTAAGATGGTTTCGAAAAGAATCGACGTAGAAATGTATGATTCTAAGACGGTTAAAAAACCGTCGTTGAATGCCTTAAACTACTATTGTGGAAGATGTGTTTTTGTAGTAGTGTCATTTTTTCCCCGTAACGACTATCAATATTATATAAGCACGGGTTGACAATGATAGGCACTCTCTCTTTATTTGTCACTCTACATTTACAAACAACATTGTCATGCTAGTATGTATTTTATTAAACTCCTATCACAATATGAAATCATAAAAAAAGTCATTATATTGCATTTAGTTATTAATCATAAAAGAAAAATGTCAACAAAATTATAATATATATATATATGTACGTGTGTATGTATAATATAATTCTCAATTTTCATTGTAACTAAGTTTTCTCTTGATACGATTGTTATATATATATAAGATTGTTTTACTTTACATTCTTATGTCTTTCCTTGACATAACTTGTATTTGTTTATGGCCAAATGAGAGCATATATGAGATGAATATACCCTTCATCATTCATTCAACTATATATTATAAAGATTAGTTCTCTTATACTCTATAGTCTTTGACAAATTAAATACCATATAGTATTTACACGCACATATGGCTGTCTTCCACGAAGCACATGATACGTGTCTTGCTTGCACTAGAATCATTCATCAAGTACCAATGTCAAGTTATTCAAAAAAGCATTCTATCATGACTTCATATAGTGCATACATGTTCTTATACACTACTATATATATCATCCTCTCACAAAAACCGTTTGAGATCATGAATTCAAATGTACAAATTAAATATCTATGTCATTTCTGGGTGTGAATTGAAACCTGCACCAATATAACTTTTATTTAGTACGATCCAGGAATTATCTGCTTACATACACGTATCTTCAATCTCCACTCACCATAGAAAATATATATTATCCAACTACTATAGTACTGTTCTCATGTGTCCCCAGCGTTGACTCGTTATTTCTGAACTTATCCAACAAGTATATCTCTCTAGTGTTAACAGAAGATATGATGATGATAAAACCACATTGCTGTGAACACAAACAATTTGACTATTTGAGTAATCACTTCAGTTGCATAAAAATGATACTTAGCAACCACACGCATGATATCAGTAATTTGATAAACTGATATCTCACAGGCCCACTCTCACACACACACACTGGTGCACTCACACAAACACAAACACACAATTTACTGGGGGCGGAAACTCTTCTAATATTATTGATAATAGTCTGCCAAAGCCACACAGAACTCTTTACATAATGTGCTATTTATAAGCACCAATACCCTAATACAATTCAAATTCAAATCTAAACAATATCTTTGATAATATCTTTCTATATTATCTTTCTCCCTATCTTATATTTCCTCATATCTATTTCTACCCATATCTTCTCCTATATCTTTCTCATATTTAAAATTCAAACTTCCTAACTAACTATTTATTTAAACGTTTATCCTAACAACGCAACCATGCATATTTTATTTTATAGTAAGTTCCACACATATAATCTTCATTAGTTTTAGCGAACAAAATTCTCACAAATTTCTGCATGTTACAAGAGCAACAAAGTCGGTAGTTTGATTGTAAGCTACATTTTCAAATCCCGTATCCCTCCTAATCAAGGTGTCACTTTCCTATTCCATATGTGCTAGTGTCAAATTCTTCAACCAATCCCACTTCCTGAGTTGGGAGTGTAATGATTCCAATCTCATAATGGATGGATAAGACCAAAGGAGAGTTACACAATCAATTCTATCTATATATACATATGAAGCAGCTCCATCTCATATATCTCACTTAATAGTTCATACATACATATTCTCATATCCTCGCATCTCTATTTTTTACTCATTAAATTCCATGGCAAACCTGAAGACACCCATTGTCCTTAATATGAAGGATGCTGTGATAGTTAAACCCCTAAGCCTACACCATCCGAACTTCTTGCACTGTCCACCATTGACAGTGATCCACTTCTCAACATTCTGTGTCAAACCATTTATGTCTACAAAGCAAATCTTGACTCACCAAATGGCTAACTAGACCCTTCTCATGTGATAAAATAAGCCCTCTCGAAGGCCTTGGTTTACTATTATCCACTTGCTGTGAAGATAGTGACATTTGATGATGGAAAACTTGGAATCAACTGCAATGCTGATGGAGTTCCATTCTTGGAGGAAACTGCTAACTGTGAACTCTCTTCTCTTCACTACCTTGAACGGATTGATGTTCCAACTGCACAGAAACTGGTGTTTGATGATGATAACCCTAATAATTCTCATGATCACCCTTTGGTTTTCAAGGTGATCAAGTTTCTTTGTGGGGGTTTCACCCTTGGAATGGGCTTGTCACAGAATGTTTGTGATGGGTTTGGTGCATCTAAATTCTTCAGAGCCTTGGTTGAACTTGCATGTGGAAAAAGTGAGCCCTCAGTGAAACTTGTGTGGGAGAGGGAGAGACTAATGGGGGCACTACTTCTTAATAAGGAGCCACTCCAATTTCCCATAAATGAGAGGGCAGTTTTGCCATTTTGGCCAACCAAGGAGATTTCACATGAATGCTTTAACTTAAACGGTAAGAGCATACAAAGACTCAAAATGGAACTGATGAAGGAAAGTGATGATGTTGTGAAAGAAAGCTTCACAACTGTTGAAGCACTTGGTGCATATGTTTGGAGGTCAAGGGCTAGAGCTTTGGAACTGAGCTATGATGGGAAAACCATGCTATGTTTAGCAGTTGGAGTGAGGCACCTATTGGATCCACCTTTGCCTGAAGGGTATTATGGGAATGCTTTTGTGGGTTCAAGTGTGGTGCTAGCAGTAAAAGAAGTTGATGAAAAACCACTCTCAAGAGGTTGTGAATCTCATCAAAGAGAGGAAAAAGCTTCCTTCTAAAAATGAGTACATCAGAAACACAATAAACATGTTGGAGACAATGAGACAAAGGAACATTAGGGTTGAAGGAACATGTGCATCTGTGGTGTTAACAGATTAGAAGAAGCTGAGTTTGATGGAAGAAGTGGATTTTGGATGGAAGGCTTCAGTGAATTTAGTACCAGTTCCATGGAACATGCTAGGGTATGTGGACTTATGCCTTTTCTTTCCTCCTAGTAACTTGAATCCTTCAATGAAAGGAGGAGTTAGGGTCTTAGTTCCCTCCCCAAAGCTTCCATGTCAAAGTTCAGAGAGGAGCTGGAGGCCCTCAAAAGTTGATGAGAGGTGATGAGAGTAGCACCTAGCAATAAGAATATATGTCATATCAAATGACAAATTACTTTCTGCTTTTTGAACCTAGTCTCTCTATCTTCATATTTTTCTTTCTTTCTTCCAGTCCAAGACTTGTGTTCTTGTATTATGCTAATTACTTATCCTTTTTATGAACTATCCTACTTAGCAGTGTTTGCAGATTGAATTAATCAATTTTGAAGATAAATAATTATATAATCCAATTACTTCAATGTTCTTAATAATCATTCAATTATAATTTGGTTTAAAACTTAAATTCAATATAATTTAAAGCAATTTAAATTGAATTGATTTTTATTTTATTTTTTTTCTTTGGAAAAAGAATTAAAAATAATTTTTTTAGAATGGTTAAATCAATGTTAAGATATATAATAAATATAATAAAAGATAATTTAAAATATTAAATATCTCCTTTATATAATTCAATAAACAACTAACAGTAGAATAACTCTTTATATATATACTATTACAAGTAAATTTACACATGCAACTTAATAATTAAACTTATGTACCTTTAATCAAATAATTATTAAAAAATAATTTCAATTAAATATATTTTTCATGATATAAACATGAGTAGTATATATACCTATAAATACTTTGGTTGGATTAGATTTCAAAATCAAATAAAAAATTCTATCCAATTCAATAAAAAAATTGATTTTTTAATTTTCTTGGTTTATTTTGTTTACAATTTTATGGATTACTTTTTACTAGATAGATTTATGGACACTCTTAATCCTACTTGCAATATTTCTTTGTAATTTAAACGTTCAATAGTAACTATGAATGCTCGATTATATGACATATTATCATGTATGTTTTAACGGTGTTTATTTTTTTTTAGGTACACGAAAGGGAGGAGGGAGATGATACCCTAGTCTAAGCACACAAAACATTTACCTCGCCTTAAAAGATTAGTGTTTAACTGTGTATAATAAAAAATGTAAAATATCCTTGAATGTGTGCTTCTATATGAGTGTGATTAGTTTACGAATAATGTTATTTAAGTAAAAGTCAAGAAAAATATTACTGATTCTAAAACTATAAGATGCAAGTTAATATACAAAATAGTACATTGCCTTTGAGAATAATTGTTAATGTTAATTAAAAGGATTGAAGTGGATCATGCAAATAGCAATCCATCTGTATCCAATGGTGAAGCAAATCGATGGGAAACATAAATATTATTAAAAACAACAATCAGAACACATGCAACTCATTGGTGAAAAAATAGTGCATCTGTTGTCTGTCATCGCATGAAAGGAACCAACCCCCTAATCTCTGTTCCATTTCCATTGGACAAAAAGCAATTTTTCTTCCAATTTTCTCCTGAAAATGCTTCACGACGAATTAGCCTTTGCCTGTCAAAAATGAAAACATAACAACTTCAACAAACTGAAACACAGCTGTACAGCTGAGGAATTTATTTGCATTAGTAACAAACCAAAACAAGGTAAAGGCTAGAGACAAGAATTAGAAGACACATGTAATCAAGAGATGATTGAGATTAATACTTCTGCTTAAGGACTATAAAAGATATTATAAATATAAAGGTCATTAATTCATTCATAACTTGTTGAAGAACCAGTTAAATATCCAGAATGTATCTTTTTATTTTGAAGAAATTATTGATTTACCTTGGATATTGGAAATGTACAAATAATTATACATTTCAAATAGGAAAACTTCACAAAATTAAATGAAGGAAAAAAATATGGATACAAAAGTAGACAAGGTGTTTTAGAGTACTCAATGTTTTATTAAAAAATGATTTTCTACCTACTATACACAAGAAATTGTTACCAGGATATCATAACCAATGTTATCAACCAGGAAACTAGAAGACTATGACTGTGTTAGCATACCTTAAATAATAATGGCAAACAGTCTCGGCTTCATCTAAACCATATCGAGGAAACATAACACGAGCACCTACTGGAACATCTGGTAAGTCTTTACAAAGTTTTCCTACCGCTGTTGAATGAGAAAAGGCACCTACCATCATATCATCATGCACCATTGATCTAAAAGCCTTCACCTACAATAGTAAGAAAGAGGTATTTAATCATTTGCATGAAAGCCTAACTGTTGACCCAAGTAATATTAAGGAGATAAATACAAATACCAGAAACTAAAGCTCTCTCTCCTATCCCTTACAATGTATTGCTAACTATGTTTTAAAGTAACGAGAAGCAATGTACCAACCATTATAAGTTCTCCAGCATGTATTGGCCGACAAGAACGGATAGTGATTGGTTCCTCATATTCACTGGATGTAAACCAATTATTATACTGGAGACAGACTGTAACACCCTGGATTTCAAGTCATAAAAGATGGACGTTTCTTTTGTGTGATATGGTGATTAATTATAAGCTTTATTGCATGTTTTATTTGATAATTGTTGTTTTGAGTGCCCTTGCCTTCATATGTATGTTAGTGGTTAATAGCTGTCCTTGTTGACTTGCGGTTGCTGTGTTTGCACAAAAGGCAAACCTGTTCTGTCAGCTGAGTACTTAAGCACAGGAGTATGCAGTGGAAGCGTGCTCTTCCTTCCTTCAACCCTTGTGTTTTCCTTGTTCCCTCTCTCTAAAAATTTCCCAAAAAACCTCTCGTTCTCGATCCTCTATGTCACTTTCAACTCACCGTCGCTGTCATGAAATCCCAACGTCAAAGAGGACCTCGTGGCTGGAACAGGAGCTTAGGACAACACGCCGTGAAGCTGTAGAACGAACTCTGGGTTAGGTAAGGGGAGTTTATTATGTTTGATAACAGCTTAGGTAACATGGTTGAGGACTAGGGAGTCCAACCATGGCGGTGATTGCATGTCCCTGTGTGTGTTGTTTTCTAGAAAGCTATGCCTTTGAATGGATGGAACGGGTTACGCTTAATGTTTGTTGGTTGGTGTCTTGTGTTGATGTTTAATGATGTTTTGGTGTGGTGTTTGATGGTGTTCTTGAAGGGGGAGTTGAGGTTGTGAGAACTCCCCGTGCATGTATGCGAAGTTGGCATTTTGATGCTGAAAAGCTCCCAAGACACATTGCAGAATTGTTCATGGAGTTATCGGCTACCGGGACGGGTAGGCCGAGTTAAACACGTGTATCAATCCCTTGTGTTTGTGATGTCGGCTACGTGGACGGGTAGGCCAAGTTAAACACGTGTATCAATCCCTTGTGTTTGTGATTTCAGCTACCGGGACGAGTAGGCCGAGTTAAACACGTGTATCAATCCCTTGTGTTTGAGATGTCAGTTACTAGGATGGGTATGCCGAGCTAAGCGGGTTACATAGCATGCATGTATGAATGCAGGACATGACTTAGTCCTTGTTGGCGGACGTTGATATACCGGGTTCCTTACCCGGGATGATACCTTAGAGCTGTTGAGCTCATGTTTACTTCGAGAGAGTGAGCTACCGGGTTCCCTAACTTGGATGAGCTCGTACCTTCTCAAAAAAAGAGCCGTCGGGTTCCCTAATTCAGATAAGCTTGTGCTTCCTCGGGAAGAGAGCCACTGAGTCCTCTACTCAGTTGGATTATTCTCTTTAGAGTTGTTAAGTTCAAGCCTTTTCTTTCTAAGCTACCGGGTTTCCCTTACTTGGTTTTCCTTACCCGAACAACCTTGTGTAGGTTGGTGATGTTAACACAATTTCGAGTCTTGTAAGTGTTTTCTGTTATAGTCGATTACAGCGCTTATGTAACCGATTGCATAGTGCCAAGTCTGTCCTTTGGTATCTTATAGAAAACCCAAGAATCCTTGACCGTCTTTGACTGACTTCGATCGATCTTGTCACCCTTCATTTGACCTTGTTTGGATTCTTATCTCGAGTTATCATAGCTAGGTGCCAACTCAGATACCTAATACTTCACACTAGCTCACTTGTTTGTGGTGTTTGTGAATGACGTGTAAGAGACGTATGTGTCTATATTGATGATAATTGAGATCGGCCTATATGATGGCTTGAGATGATGTACGCATTAATCACATGGGGGGTGTACAGAAGTATCCTAGCCAAGACGAGTTGTTCCCAGGCTGGGCCATATATTGATGGTGCCCATGGTGATTTGAATGCGAGTGGATATACATAGATACCCATGGGGGTGTATGGCAGTATCCTAGCCAGGACGAGTTGATCCCGGGTCGGGCCATACATTGATGGAGCTGTGGAGATATGCTATGTATAGACACGTGAGATGCCGGGACTGGGTGGTGAACCTTGCAAGGACCACGGTCAGTGCATCAATGAGCCCGTGTTGGGGAGGCCCTCATTTGGGGCGATATGTATGTACATGGGAGGGTATAGAGATCCTAGCCAGGACGGGGTTGTTCCTATGCGGGGCCATTCGTTGATGGTGCCCATGAGAGACATACAACATTTACATGACAGAAATAGGATTGATGATTCGTTGTAGGTACCGGGGTACTGGGGGCCACGTCTGTTGGCAAATCCTTCTGACAGCCATTTAGCTGATCACCTTTGCTTTGTTGTACCGAGTGGTTTGGTACCTGTGATGATCACAAATCGTGTTCGTGTGAGCAGATGGACAACAGTAGGTGACCAGGAAGATGACCACTTTTGGTTGGAGCCGCCGAGTAGCCGGGATGTCGATGGACTAGATCCCGGACAGGAGTTGTATTTTGTTAGTTACACCCCCGACGTTTAATTTCTCGTTTCCTTTGTAAAACGCTTATACATTTTAGACATGGATAATTGTACTTACAACTAAACCACATTTTGTATATACATATATTTATGCAATTGGGATGTTTTTATTACATGTCTTGTTTATGACTATGATTGTTATGTGCTCACGAGAAAAATGTACCACCATTTTCAAAATTAAATTAAAGAGATCTTCAGTTAAAACATGTTTATAGAGTGATTAAGAGTTAGTGATATAGTAGCGACGAGGTGGGTCGTTACACAGACAACCACAGAAATATCGACAATCAAAATATAGCATAGCCCAATTTTAAGAACAAATAATTTCAAAGAATGAGCATCATTTACTGATTTAGCATCAAGGAATATGTTTCTCAATTGATCTACTGCAATAAGAACATGCCTATCTTAAACAAGTGATAACTCTTTCCTCAAATGAACAACTACTCTAACGGCTGCATCTGCTCAATACCAGTCTTCACCAGCACCTTCACCTAATAGGATTGGATCAAATATTTGGCATGGCATTTCCTTTAGGTAGGACACATTGTACTTCAAAAAATCCTGGAAATAAATGACCAATACATAACATTCAAAATAACTCAGGGTAATGAATCCAAGAAGCCAAAAACAAAACAGTAGAAATCGGTGAAGTACCCATCATTATTATCACAGGATATGAGGATAATGTAGATGTTCACTCCTCTAGCCTTCATGGATACAATATTATAAAAAGATAAATACGACAACATAGGGCAAGTTAAAACAACTACACTCTCAAAATATTCAGGAAAAGGAAGATAAAGCAAGAATACGATTAAAAAATTAACAAAATGAAAGAAAGGCATACTCATCCTTGCCTTTACTTATTCACTAAATATTGCTAAATATAAATACATCCCTGAGATTTTGCAACATGCTACTTATAGTTATGGATAAACTGCAAGGTCAACTAGGTGAATACAAATAGTTGCATAGGTTCCCAATTGACATAGGAATAGAGAACCACTTGAGCCATAAGGATAGTTCACTACCATACCATCCTAGGCAACTATACAGGCGTTAATAAACTGAGTTATTGATGGTAAAGTAGTCATCAAGAAAGGGCTTTAGCATATCCTACCTCCAAGTTAAAGAGCAAACACAAAACACAAGTAAAACTTAAAAACATTAAAATTCAATCTTGCCTTGAGGACATTCTATGCCTGGGTAGGTGTATCCCATAAACCAATTTGTGGGTGCTTATAGAAAAATCCTCCGTGAGTCCAATCCTTTCCTTTAGGAATATAGAGATCCAGTCAACCTTCTTCTCGAGCCCACTGAACAAGCATTGCAAGCGCAATGCTCTTCCCACAGCTAACTGGACCATCTAACACAACTTGCTTCCTAACACAACTTGCTTCAATCCTTATATATATTTGTTTACACCAAGTGTAAGTTTAAAGATTTACACCAAATCTATATCGTTGGTATATGTTAATCCTATGATTTATAATATCTTAATAAATATTGTTAGTTATTTATTAAATGATAGTTAGTTAGTTATCTTTAATTAATAAATTTGATAATTTGATTGATTTGATTTTTCAAGTAAATTATTTATTAAAATTATTAATTGTAATATATTTTTAATTTTCATTCAATAAAATATATATTTATTTTCCTTTATTTATTACTTTCATAACAGTTTATTTTTGACACATTAAAAAATAGATTTATTAATAGAAAAAGATCAATGCATAATGTAATTACAATATAAACTTATTTATAAAAAATTTATTTGTATTCTTTATTTTACTCATTTTATTGTATACACATTATGCAATATTTTTTTAAAAGGGATGCAGAATTTTTTTAACCTATATTAAGGGTGAAAAATGTATATCATAGGCAGGAAAAAAAATATAAATTTTACTATGTGAAACATTTGTAGAAAAATATCCTTTTGTTAATAATTTTAAGAAATAGTTAAAAGAATCAATCAAATAATCTAATTGATTGATTATAATTAATTAATTGACAGTCATAAAATGTGTTAAAGTTTCCATATTTATTAAGATATTATAAACCATAGATATGTTGTAAGTCTTTTAGACTTAAACTCAATGTCGATGGATCCTATCCCTATATATATCTAAGTAAATTTCACTTGAAGGATTTTGTCCATAGACTACAATCAACACAACGTCATGATTCTAGTTGGTATCAAGACTACAACAAAATTCATAAGTGGGGAAATGATAAACCATGAAGGGAAGAGAGAATCATAAGTCATTCTCGAGAGAAAAAAAAATGTTGATCATCTAAGAAGGGTCATAAACACAAAAGATAGAGGCTTCGGAGGGGGAGGAAGCACCTCCTGGACAAGGAAGAAACACTTGTGCAATGTGCACTCAGTGAATGCAATAGCTATGGGAAATAGAGTGAAGATGCCCGACATAAGCTTCATAAGTGCAGATTTTTTAAAGTATTGGATCATAAACAAGACATTCCCATGGTCATCTCCATTGAGGTCGCGGATTTCCTTGTAAGAAAAACCTTGATAGACCAAGGGAGTTTAAAAGATATCTTATTCTGGATTTGGAGAACATTTAAGCATATGAACATTCTAGAATCTGCACGTCAGCCTCATGATGACCAACTCTTCGGATTTTCGAAGAAAGAGTCCTTACAATAGCATCTATCAAACTTATGACAAGGTTTGGCTCGAGGACCATGTACAAAGACATCATAGTGAAGTATGTTGTTCTCCATGCTAGTGCCTCCTATAATATACTTCTCAGTCGACTATCTATCAATGCGATAGAAGCCATCGTGTCGACCCCACATCTACCTAGGAAGTTCCCATTCAAGGACAGAACCATCATAACAGGGCACACAGATTAGAAGGAGACTTGAGAATGCTGCATGGCCAACCTGAGACTCACCCTCGTTCAAGAGATACCAAGATCTAAAGTCATTAATATGGTATAGCTATGGTGAATGTAAATGTGCTTTAGGCCTTGGACTTAGATCCTAAGGCCGAAAAGGACCAAAGGGTGAAACCCAACGAGGAAACCAAACCACACCAGCTAGGTTTAACAAAGGATCAGGTCACATACCTTAGCACTCAATTGGAGGAAAAGGAACAACAACTCATATTTCGAGTATTGAATACAAACGCTGATTTATTCACATGGTCATCAACAGACATGCTTGACATATATCTGAATTACCATTGCTATTGACTATCTATATGTCAAGTCACTAAACCATCATAGAAATTGGAGGATTCATCATTGGATGATCCACATATCTTTTAAGAATTTGATGAAAACAAAGATATAAATTTGTGTTAACTATTTTATCATATATTCAATGGATACCTAGTTTACTAAAAGAAGAAAGTAATCATCCAATGCATCCAAACACTAATTTGAATATGCATAATTACTTGAATAAAATAGTTTATGTCATGTTATATGATTCATTAAAAGGAAAATATCTACAAATATATCTTATATTTCCTTTATATGCCTAACTACTATGTCAAGTTATGAAGGACAATTTTAGAAAGTTCTGATCTAGTATCAATCAAAGACGCGTAACATCTATTAATACTGGAAAACAAGAATCAAGATTAACAATGGTCATATTTTCAAGGCTAAAGAAATTAACAAACAAGAACAGAAAAATGATAAAGTCATCAATCAAGCTTAGTAGCTTAGAGTGTCCATACTTTGTACTTACAAAGCTTTGTTTTGAGATCAAGATCTTCATTGTAAACACACTCTTTAAGTGTTGACAATCTTTGATTCTAAATCAAACTTATGTTTGTGAAAGCTAGGAGTGGCTTAGTAACTAAATAATACTTCAGTGTTCTTAGATTTTTGGATCGGCTTGATATCTTGCATATAGGCACACACTCAACATGATGTCTAGGCGACTTGCAGTCAGATACAGCAGAGATCCAATCATTCCTCTATATCTTGACTCATCTACCTTTTTACCTTTTTCATCAGAGTCCAGATAGGTTGTGGTTGCCATTGGAGTTGCAACATCCTTGCTTTTATCCATTTCAAATTTCTAATCAAATCATTGCAGTATTTGGCTTGACCGACAAAGGTGCCATTCTTCAATTGTTTCACTTGAAGTCCAAGGTAGAATGTTAGCTCTCCCATCATTGACATTTCAAAATCATTCTGCATTAAAGATGAAAATTCCTTGCACAAGGAGTTGTTAATAGAACCAAAGATAATGTCATCAACATAGATTTGTACAAGTAATATATCACTAGCAAATTTCTTGATGAACAAAGTTTTATCAACTTGTCCTCTTATGAAGGATTGACTAATTAGAAAATTGCTCAATCTTTCATACTAGGACCTAGGTGCTTGTTTTAAGCCATAAAGGGCTTTCTTAAATTTGAAGACATGATTTGGATGTTTGAAGTTTACAAATTCAGGACGTTGATCAACATAAATTTCATCCTCTATGTAAACATTTAAGAAGACACTTTTTACATCTATTTGAAATAATTTGAAATCCATCAAACATGCAAATGCAAGCAACAACCTTATGGCTTCCAACCTAGCAACAGAGACATAGGTTTCTTCATAGTCAATGCCTTCCTCTTGGTTGTAACCTTTTGCAACCAATCTGGTCTTATTTCTTACTATGATGCCACTCTCATCAAGTTTGTTTCTGAAAACCCACTTGGTGTCTATTAGCTTATGAGAAGAAGGTCTAGAAACAATTTCCCATACTTCATTTCTCTTGAACTGCTTTAGTTCACCATGCATAACAAGCATCCAATGTTCATCAAGTAATGTTTGATAAATGTTTTTGGGTTCAATTTGAGATACAAAGGCCATATCACAACATAAATTTCTAAGAGATGATCTAGTGGATACTTTCTTAGATACTTTACCAATAATGTTGTCTAGAAAGAGATCTCTTGTAGTTCTCCAGTCTTTTGACCTTTGAGTTGGAGTTGAAATGTCAACTTCTTCATTTGTTTCACCTTTTTTCTTTTATCAGTTTCATTGGTAGTGACATTTTCTTCCAATGGTCATGCATCTTCTTCAAAACTCTTTTCCTCTTTTGAGGAGTTAGATTCATCATAGATAACATGTACAGATTCTTCCATGCAGAAGGTTCTTTTGTTAAATACTCTATATGATTTACTTTGCATTGAATATCCAAGGAAGATTGCTTTATCAACTTTTGCATCAAATTTTCCAAGAAATCCCTTCCCATTGTTCAAAACAAAACATTTACAGACAAAGACTCTAAGGCGTGAAATGTTTGGTTTTCTACCTTTGTAAAGTTCATAAGGAGTTTTCTTTAAGATGGGCCTTATGAGAAATCTATCTAGAGTATAGTAAACTATGCTCACTGCATCTGCCTAAAAATGTTTTGGCAAATTAGTTTCATTAAGAAGAGACCTTGAACCTTCTTCAAGTGACCTATTTTTCCTCTCCACAACACCATTTTGTTGAGGTGTTCTTGGAGCTGAAAAATTTTGGTTTACTCCATGTTCTTCACAGAAATTTTCAAAATGTTCATTTTGGAAATCACCGCCATGATCACTTCTTATTGAAACTATATTGTAGCACTTTTCATTTTGTAAAAGCTTGGCTAATTTTCTGAAAGCATTAAAGACATCACTCTTGGATTTAAAAACAAAGTCCATGTAAACATTGAGAAATCATCAACTATGACAAATCCATAGTAATTGCCACCCAAACTCATAGTTTTTGAAGGACCAAACAGATCCATGTGAAGTAATTCAAGAGGTCTTGAGGTGGAAATAATGTATTTGTTTTGAAAAGAGATTTTTGGTTGTTTCCCCTTTTGACAAGCATCACAAAGTTTTTCCTTTTCAAACTTGAGTTTAGGCAATCCAATTACTAAGTCCTTCCTTGTGAGCTTGTTCATATGATGCATGTTGATGTGGCTTGCTCTTCTATGCCAAAGCCATGATTCATCAATTTTACTCACTAAGCAGTTTATGTTATGAATGAATGCATGTTGTATTGGAAGCAAGTAAATGTTACCTTTCCTTTTCCCAACATGGATTACCTCATCAGTTTTGCCATCATATATCAAGCAACAATTGTTATTAAAGGATACCTTTAATCCTTTGTCACAAAGTTGGCTTATGATAAGAAGATTATGCTTTAGTCCTTCAACATAAAGCACATTTCTGATTTGAGTTTTGAGGCTATCACCAATGTTGCCTTCTCCAATGATTTTCCATTTGTTGTTGTCTCCATAGGTGAAAAATCCTCCTTCCTTTAATACCAAATCAGTGAGCATGGATTTATCACCTATCATGTGCCTAGAGCATCCACTATCCTATTGGATATAGGGGGGATGGAAGAAGATCAAGGCAAAGCATGAAAATGCTGCTCCAAAGTTTTAGCTTCTCTCATGCCAATCAATTTGACAACATTTGTAAATGTGTCTAAATGAATCAAGAAGCATGCCTTGTGATCCTTGCATTGCATAAAGCATAAACATTCTCATGCATACATGTTTTAACAAAAGAACTTAAGGTTTTATGATTGCATTTGGAAAAGGAACATTCCATGGCTTTGTTTTCAAAATATCCATTTTACACTACTTTAATCGATTACACAAAGATATAATCGATTACCTGCTTTCATT
The DNA here is from genome assembly GCA_013407115.1 of Glycine latifolia. Taxonomy (NCBI): domain Eukaryota; kingdom Viridiplantae; phylum Streptophyta; class Magnoliopsida; order Fabales; family Fabaceae; genus Glycine; species Glycine latifolia. Next base: position 22,943,300 of record CM023951.1, read on the forward strand.
TGATTCTAGAAAAGCCATGAAGAACACTTTAATCGATTACCAGCTGATTGTAATTGATTACATAGTTGTATTTCCAAAACATGCATGATTATTTTAATCGATTACCACAATCTGTAATCGATTACCAAGGCTTAATCTAAAAAATGCACATGACTGCTTTAATTGATTACCACAATTGTAATCAATTACTAAGGTTTTTTACATATCTGTGGTGAACTACTTTAATCGATTACTTCACGTAATAATCGATTACTTTGTTCATGAAATTTTTCTAGATTGTCTCAAGAACATTTTAATTGATTACTTGACTAAATAATCAATTACACATCATAAAATAATCAATTACTTTTACATACTAATCGATTACTGTCTGTTAAAACTATTTTCTATTTAAAGCTGCTTGGGTCTGTGATTTATATAAATCATACTTTTCATTCTATGAGAGAATACGAAAACCCAACACAAGCTAAGCATTCATATGTCCAAGAAACAGTTTTCTAAGTATTAGAAATCCTTCTTGAAATGAAAAGATCATTTTTGCTTCATAAGATGAAGATAAGTTAGAGACAAGATTTGAAAAAAAAGTTCAAGAGATTCTATTATGAGATTTAAACATTTATTCAACCTAGAAGTAATTGGTAATATTCGTTCATTCATTCATCCATTGAGGATCACAGGTTGTGTATCTCTTGAATCTTTCTTGTAAATTGTTTTGTATTTGAAAATTTCTTTTGTGAGGCTAAGTTCAAATAAATTCTTTAAAGCTGTCTAGAGTAGTGTTCTCTAGGGGAAAGGATCTGAGTAGGGTTCTCAGAGTCTTTGTGATTTGATTACTAATAGGGTTTTAGAATTCAGATTCTTTGTTTAGGGTTGATAAAGAAGATCACTTGTAATTGCTTGTAAAGAACACATTTGATTTAGTGGAACTCTAATCTAGTTTGATTAGAAGAGTTGGATGTACCTTCTCTTGAGAAGTGAACCAGTATATGTGCTTGTGTTACTTTCTATTATTCTATCTTTTCTTGCTATCTTGATCTCTTGACAATTGTGATTTCTTCATTACTCAACAAGTGCAGGTTTTGGTCATTAGAATCTTGGACTAAGTGGCTTGATTGAATCAAAGTCTAATTGGTTTTAAAAAGTGATTAAGATCCTTAAACTCTGATTTGATAAAGTTTTTAAAAGGCCAATATTATACCAATTCACCCTCCTCTTGGTATTTGAGTATATTCATATTGTTTTCAATTGGTATCAAGAGCTGGTTCTTGAAAGTTATTCAAGATCACTTTCTTTTCAAAGAAAATGAATACTACACAAATAACTTTTAAAGAGGGAGCCTTTCTCAATCGTCCTTCGCTGTTTGATCTGGAGAGCATTTCAGTTTTTGGAAAAATTGTATGCATATTTTCATTCAATCAAATGACCCTGGTGCTTGGAATGCTATTGAGAAAAGTCCTTTGATTCCTACAAAAACTGTTGATAGTAAAAGAATTCCCAAGGAGTGGGATGAGATGACAGATGCAGAAAAGAGAGTTGTACAGTATGATTTTAAAGCTAAAAACATGATTACATATGTTTTTTCTTCTAACGAATTCTTTAGAATTGTTAGGTGTAAAAGCGCAAAAGAAATGTGGGAGATGTTGGAAGTAACTCATTGTTGCGCGATTACGGCAAGTGCACCGATCGTTTACAAGTAATAAA
>CM023951.1:22959532-22987737 GCA_013407115.1 Glycine latifolia
CTTATCCTAAAATTATACTAAAAACTAGATGTGTTTGCAACACATCACTCATGAAGGAACAGATGAAGTGAGGTTATCAATGTTGGTAAGAGAAAGGGTAACATATATGTTCTATCCATTGAGCATGCATTCATTCACAACACTAGCTGCCTTGTAAGTAAAACTAATGAGACATGGTTATGGCATAGAAGAGCTAGTCATATAAACATGCATCATATGAACAATCTTATTAGGAAAGAGTTGGTCATAGGCTTGCCTAAGCTTACGTTTGAGAAGGATAAAATATGTGAAGCTTGTCAGAAAGGGAAGCAATCAAAGAATTCATTTCAAAGTAAAAATTTTGTTTCTACCTCTAGACCCCTTGAATTGCTTCATATGGATTTATTTGGTCCTTCTAGGACCATGAGCTTGGGAGGTAATTTCTATAGGCTTGTTATTGTAGATGATTACTCTAGATACACATGAACTTTATTCATAAGATCCAAGAGTGATGCATTCACAACATTTAGAAAGTTAGCCAAGATCATTCAAAATGAAAAAGCATGCAATATTGTTTCAATTAGAAGCGATCATGGTGGAGAATTCCAAAATGAATATTTTGAAAAGTTTTGTGAAGAATTTGGAATTAATCACAATTTTTCAGCTCCAAGAACACCCCAACAAAATGGTGTTGTGAAGAGGAAAAATAGATCCCTTGAGGAGGAGGAAGAACTCTTCTAAATGAAACAAACTTGCCTAAACACTTTTGGGCTGATGCGGTAAGTACGTTTTGCTATACTTTGAATAGGATTCTTATAAGGCCTATCTTGAAGAAAACCCCTTATGAACTATACAAAGGAAGGAAACCAAACATATCTCATTTTAGAGCATTTGGATGCAAGTGTTTTGTTTTAAACAATGGTAAAGACTCTCTTGGCAAATTTGATTCTAAAGTTGATGGAATAATTTTTCTTGGTTACTCTTTGCAAAGTAAAGCTTATAGGATCTTTAATAAAAGAACATTGTGTGTTAAGGAATCTATCCATGTTATGTGTGATGAGTCTAACTCCTCCAAGGAGGAATTGGAGTGTGATATTGATGCAGGACCAATGGAAGAATTTTTGCAACTTAATGATTTGATTGAAATGGAAAAAGCAGAACCAAATGATGAATTGGAACAATCAACATCATTACAAAAGCACATGGATTGGAGAACAAGACCTTTCCCTTGACAATATAATTGGGGAAGTATCCAAGGGAGTTTGTACTAGATCCTCTTTAAGAAATCTTTGTTGTAATATGGCTTTTGTATCACAGATTGAACCAAGGAGCATTGATCAAGCATCAGGGAACCCAATCATGGAGATGTATGTTTTTTCCCGTTATGTGCTAGTTTTCAACAAAAACTGTGTTTTAAATTAATGGGATGCGATATATTTGTTATTAATGAATGACATTATGAATGATGTTGTTGTTGTAATGATTAGATTTTTTTGGGAAAAGTTTTAATTACAGAGGAGACTCTGCCCAAAATTTTATATTTCTTCTTATATTTAATTATTTATTAAATTTTAAATGGGCATAAAAATTTTTTTTGCATGCCATAGTTCTCTTTAATTTAGAATTTTCCTAAAATATGAGTCTCGTGGTAATATGGATTATGAATGCATGAGATTTGTGTTGTCTGAAGACCTGAGGAATGTGAATAGCAGACATGTGTTATATGTATATATGTGGAATGTGATTGCTTGTGATGTCAATAATATTGAAATGAATTATATGTTGATGATTAAATTAATATGAGATGATGCTGATGTTGAAGATGACATTGATACGAGATGATGTTGATGTTGATGATGACATTTAGATGATATGATATTGATTTGATGGTGCCAGCTTCATACTTCATACTTGCATGGAAATAGTATAAATGGTGGTAGTAAGTACATATGGTTTTTCATGAGGATAAAAATGTAGGTACATGGGGGCATATCACTCAGTTTGGAACTTCTTGATAACTTTGGTTGATCATCATGGAGGTGAATGGCCTATGCACGATAGGGTGACCTTGACGAGCTACTGTATTATTTTCCTAAGTGAGAGTGTCATGTGGGCCCGCTTAGGCTATTTCCTGATGAATGGTACCACATTGCATTTGAGAGTTGAGTCAGGTACATGCATCATTTTGAGCATAATTGATTTAAGTTTTGGAAAATGGTGATGACTAGTTTGTTGAGTGTATATTGAACTGATTAATTACTGAGAGGGATTGTGGTTATTATTATTGTTTTCTTGCTAATCATTGTCATTTGGTACTTGTTGATTGTTAGACTTTTGGCAAGCGTACCAATTTGTCGTTGTAAGTTACAAAATTTATAAAAGTTCATCTCCACAGGGACTTGTGCTACTCAGTTTATCCAAATAAAACTTAACAGTTTAATAGTTATGTATAACGAGTATGGTCGAAGTTTTGATGGTTTTATGGAAATAACGAAAAATTACAGAAGATTACGGAAGCTAATAAAACGATTTTAATTAATTAAAGAAAAACATAGGATTAGGTTTCATCATTTATACCCTCAGTATTCAATTAATATTATCATGTATAAATCATTTTCTATTATTACTAATGCACACATTAATTAACCTTGAATCGATCCCTCGCAATCGAGTTCTAAGGATATTTACTGAATATTGATCCCTCGCATATGAAGTAAATAACCCAGCATTAAAATCATAATCACGTGCTATTTGCAATCTAAACGTTATGCTCTATTCCTAGCAACGTAACGTAAAGAGTAAAATTATTCAGTTCAAATTCTAAGAGTACTTCCCAGTTAAACTTGGAATCCAATTTCATGAAACTAGTGATCAAGTAGAATCAAGCATTAAGAACGGAATAAAATTACCAATAATAAATAGAAAAGACTTATGCATAAACAAATATTAAAAGAGGCACTTAAAAGTAGAAGATTACATCTAATCCTTTAAGAGAAACTAATCAAGCATGGAGAGAACCTCCTTAAGAGAAGAATTGATGAAGGGCCCCATCACCGCTTCTTTCCGGCGGAGTCTCCACACGAAATCTCACTTCTCTCACTTTCCTAACCTACCTAATACTAATATTTAAAGAGCCTAAGGCTTGAGAACAAGCCAAGAAGCAAGGGAGGAGGAAAAAATGGAATGCAAGAAGTAAGTTTCTTCCTTGGGGGTGCATGGCTATTTATAGGGGGCTGTCTGCTCGAGTTCACTCGCCCAGGCGAGTGTTTTTGCCTATGTTTGCTCGCTTGGGCGAGTTAAAGCCCACTTGATGATGCCACTCGCCCAGGCGACCAGAATACACATGAGTCACTCGCCTAGGTGAGTTAAAAGATGGTTCTGGAGAATGATTTTGGGCCTTGATGGATTTTGGGCCTGTTTTGCTTGTAACACCTCCCGTGTTTGCTTTTTAAGCCCTTTTTGATTGCTTAGCTTGTTCGGAAGCTTCGAAATTTCTTGAATCTATCAAAATACAAAACATGATTGGATTAATTTTCCAAAATATGAAGACAATATTCATCAAATGTACTAAAGACTATTTATCTAGGTTTAGGGCAAGTTTATAAATAATTTTACTGAAATGAAAAGATAAGTACCAACATTGTAAGCTTGGATTCAACTAAAAATAGGGCACTTATCATTGATCTTGTATAATAAAATCACCCTTGCAATTTTGTCCTATGTGGTTGGTACCTGTGATGATCACAAACCTTCGTTCGTGGTATCAGGTGAGCAATAGTAGGTGATGTTGGAGGAAAATCCTTTTGTTAGAGCCGCCAAGTCAGCGCGATAACATTGAAATTTATTTTGCGATAGAGTTATGTTTTGTTATCAACTTTTTTCTCTTTGATCAAACATGCAATGTCAATCTTAGATATATGTAAAAACTTAATTGTGTTTTGATATGTGAATAATATGTAATGGTTTAATATATATATATATATATATATATATATTTACATATTTGTGCATTTTTTATGAGTGTATTATCGTGAGAAATTTGCCCTCATTTTCGTAATCAAATTAATAGAGTTTTTCATTTAAAATTTGGAAATTATACGTTTAAATTAATGATATCGTAGCGAAGAGGCGGGTCATTACATTAGTGGTATTGGAGCAGGTCAAACCTTTTCGACCAGTGAGTTATGAGTTTGCTATGTTTCTCTATGCATTCTGTGTTTGTTGTGTTCAATGTTTGATGTTTGAGTTTTTGATTGTTTCATAATCGCTTGAGCTATTCATGTTTGAAACTTAGTCACATTGTTGTTTTATGTGGAATATGGAGATTTCTTAATGCTGTCATAACATGTTTGTATTCCTGATGTCTGTTATACCATGAGTTCCAATGCCTTTTCACGAGTTATCAGCTGGCCATCTGGATAATTTGTGACGTGCAATGGGACACTATGGTAAGTAGTTAGGAATACAAAGGGTAGAGAATAAGTGTTAATGTCTCAAGAGAAAACTGTTGTAAGATGAGTGATACTCGAGGCATAAACTCTCATGAGTAATTAAGTAAGGACTTGAGATAGGTATAAAATTATCTTATTCCTTTTCTTGTGTGTATTCCTTCCATGTTTTCATTTCCTGGGGTGCGCAGGGAGTGGTGGTTGGGCGGAATCGAATGCTGATGCTCTCCAAGCCTTAGCCCAGGCTATGGAGAATTAGAATAGAGGAGAAACTTAAGCTTTTTGTGTCTTCTTTGAGTGATGATCTTGTGGTAGAAACCCCGACTAGTGGTTCTATTTTAACTTCTAATGTGTGTTTGAATTGTCCTGTAGATATTTCTGGTAGAAAATTCTTAATTAATCTGATTTGTTTACCTTTAAGCCACATTGATGTTATTCTGGGTATGGATTGGTTATCTTCCAACAATGTCTCATTAAATTGTTCTGATAAACTGTGGTGTTTGGTAATTATGAAGTGAGTAGGGATAGAATGTTTATCTCTACCAACCAAGTTGTAACATCCGTAAAAGAAGATGCTCAAGTGTACATGATCTTGTATAACCTAGAAGTAGAGACCAAGGTTTCTATAGGTGACCTTCCTATTGTTAGAGAGTTTCCAAAAGTGTTTCCTGACAATATTTCTGGTTTACCACTTGAGAGAGAGACAGAGTTTTCTATAGATTTGGTACCTATTGCCAGACCCATATCCATATCCCCTTATAGGATGTCTCCTATAGAGTTAGCCGAGCTTAAGAAATGGTTAAAGAGTTGTGGGATAAGCAGTTTGTGAGACCTAATATGTCTCTATGGGGAGCACTAGTGTTGTTAGTGAAGAAGAAAGATGGGACCATGAGATTGCATGTAGACTACCTTATGCACTAACTGGTAGGAGCTTGTTTGTTTAGCAAGATAGACCTTAGTTCAGGTTACCATCAAATCTGAGTGAAGTTTGAGGATATTCTGAAGACTTCCTTTAGGACCTGTTAGGGTCACTACGAGTATCTAGTCATTCCCTTTTGTGTGACTAATGTAAAAGATAGGAACACTTCACACTTAACCAAGAGGGGGGGTGAATTGGTTAAAGTTGGTAAATTAAAAATTCTGTTAGTAAAATCAGAGTTTTCCCTTAGGATCTTTATCACTTTGAAACCAAAAATGTTTATTCAATCACTTGCTCAGTCCAAGGTATGCAATTATTCAAAGTTAAAATGATTAGCAAGATAATCCAGCAGAGTATATATGTGGAAGATAGGCTAGCTCTAATTTAAACACAAGACTCAAAAGATTTATACTGGTTCACTTCAAACACTATGAAGCTACATCCAGTTTTCTTCCATTCAACACTACAATGAAGTTCCACTATTGCAATTTTCTGTCTTACAAGAATTATACAAATCTCTCTTTATCAACCCTAGATAAAGTTCAGAAACCTAAAACACTATTAGGTTCTTAGAGATCAACCCACTGAGAATCCACTCAGCACTCCCTAGAGAAACCCTTCCTCTAGATTACATGCAAGAACCCCAATTACAATAGAATTCAATTACAAACAGAAAAAGAGTACAACTTCAAAGTTAAGGAAAGATATCACCTGATGATCCAATGATTAATGATGCAAATGAATGAATGAATCAGGTTTAAGAATCTACACAAGACTCAGAAAAGCACAATCCTTAAGCTTTGACAAGAACTTTCTTGCTTCAAGACACAATCAACAACCCATATGTATTTTGATGTAAGCAAGAATACCCAGAACCCAAAGAACCTTAGGAAAGTATGTAGAGTGCTTTAGTTTAGCTCAGATTTCGAAATTCTCAAGTTACTCATCTTGCACAGAATGAGTTCTATTTATAACAAATGTTTCTAACTGCCTGTAATCGATTACAAGCGCCTAATAATCGATTATTTATTATATGTAATCGATTATTTATCATATGTAATCGATTAATATGTTCTATAGGCTTCTGGGTTATGGCAACAAACTAATTAATCGATTATTCCGTAGCGTAATCGATTATCACAGTGAGCTTTAGAAAAACTTGAAGTTCAGAATACAGCTGAAAAGTACTGTGTAATCGATTACGGTTTTGTGGTAATTGATTATGGCAGAGAGCTTCATAAAACAGGTTTTGGCCAAATGAACTAAGTAATCGATTACGGACTTTGGTAATCGATTATTTTATAATAGATAGTGAAGCAGTGATGTATAATGTAATCGATTACAAGTATTGGTAATCGATTAAGGCAGTGAGCTTCATAAACCAGGTGATTTCTATTTGGCCTTGGTAATCGATTACAATAGCTTGGTAATTGATTAAAATGTTTCTCAATGTTGTTTTATAAGTAAGCTAAGGTCAAATAATCGATTAATTCGATATGTAATCGATTACATTGTTCTTGATATGTTTTCCAGAAAAGCTAAGAACAAAGTAATCGATTATTATGCCTCAATAATCGATTAAATAGTGTAAACCAGTATTTTTCTAAAAACCTTAGTTTCAATTTAAACACTGAATCAAATTAGCAAAGCCTTGTTAATTTTATGACCCTTTTTGAAATGCTAAATGTATGATATGAATGCTATGCACTTGGATCACCAGAGATGCTTTTTTTCTTTACAATTAATTACAAGATTTTCTTCAAGTCTTCAAGGCATGTTGGAAGCTCAAAACCAAGCTTGATCTTCTTGCCCATTCATCAAGTGATTCCTTTGTACTCAACAACTAATGCCCTTGGTGTGTTTATGGATTACATGAATAGAATCTTTCACCCCGATCTTGATAGTTTTGTGGTAGTATTCATACATGATATTTTGGTATACTCTAAGACTAGAGAAGAACATGAAAAGCACTTGAGGATTGTGCTACAAACCCTTAAAGACCAACAACTTTATGGTAAGTTGTCTAAGTGTGAGTTTTTGTTAGAGAAAGTTAGTTTCCTAGGACAAGTGATATCCTAAGGCGGTATAACTGTGGATCCTTCTAAGATTGAAGTTGTTCTTAAGTGGGAGAGTCCTAAGTCGGTGTTTGAGATTAGAAGTTTTTTGGGTTTAGCGAGATATTATCGGAGATTCATAGAAGGTTTCTCCAAGTTAGCCTTGCCTTTAACCAATCTGACACTTAAGGGTCAAGCTTTTGTGTAGAATGCCTAGTATGAGCATAGTTTCCAAACCCTTAAGGAAAAGTTGATGATCGCGCCCATGTTAGTTTTTCCTAACCCCAGAGAACCCTTTGAGGTGTATTGTGATGCATCAAAGATGCGTTTAGGATGAATGTTTATGGCCAGGTGGTGGCCTATGCTTCTAGATAACTCAAGACACATGAGAGGAATTATCTTACCCATGATCTTGAGTTAGTTGTTGTAGTTTTTGCTCTTAAGATGTGGAGGCACTACCTATTTGGCTCCAAGTTTGAAGTTTTTAGCGATCATAAAAGCCTTAAGTATCTGTTTAGTCAGAAAAAGTTGAACATGCGTCAGAGGAGATGGTTAAAGTTTCTTAAGAACTATGATTTTAAGCTTAGCTATCATCCTGACAAAGCCAATGTAGTGGTTGATGCTTTGAGTAGGAAGTCCCTACAAGTATCTACTCTAATGGTTAGGGAGTTGAATCTCTTAGAATAGTTTAGGGACCTTAGCCTTGCGTGTGATGTTACCCCTAACAGTGTGAGACTGGGAGCCTTAAGAATTATTAGTGAGTTGCTGGGAGAGATATGAGAGGGCCAAAAGTCTGATCCTTTTCTAAGGACTCAGTTAGTAACCATAGCATGAGGGAGAGATAGTAGTTTCAATGTTGGATCAGATGGAGTACTAAGACTTCTAGATAGAATATGTGTCCCCAATGTACCTGAGCTTAGCAAGATGATCTTAGAGGAAGGGCATATGAGCAACTTGAGCATCCACCTGGTGCTACCAAGATGTATCAAGATCTCAAGACAATGTTTTGGTGGCCAAACATGAAGACAGAGGTTAGTGAGTTTGTGTATGCTTGTTTAGTCTGTCAGAAGGCTAAGATAGCACATTAGAGACCCTCAGGTAAGTTGCAACCCTTAGAGATACCCTAGTGGAAGTGGGACAATACCTCCATGGATTTCATGGTAGGACTACCTAGAACCCCGAGAGGTTTAGATTCAAACTAGGTCATTGTTGATAGATTGACCAAATCTGCTCACTTTATCCCCATCAATATCAGGTTTCCTTAGAGAAGTTAACCTCCCTGTATATTAGTCAGATTGTCAGACTACATGGTGTGTCTTTTAGCATAGTATCTAGAGATCCTAGATTCACCTCTAGATTTTGGGAGAGTTTGAACAAAGCATTGGGAACCAAGCTTAGGCTAAGTTTAGCCAACCACCCTCAAACCGATCGTCAAACTGAATGGACCATTCAGTCACTGGAGAACCTTTTGGGGTGTGTATTAGAACAAAAAGGGATTTGGGAGAGTTTTCTGTTGTTAATAGAGTTTACCTATAACAATAGTTTTCATTATACCATGGCATGGATCCCTACGAAGCTCTGTATGGTAAAAGGTGTAGGACACCCTTGTGTTGGCTAGAACTCGGAGAGAACCTCACTTTAGAACCTGAAGTGGTACAACAAACCACTGAGAAGGTTAAGTTGATCCAAGAGAGAATGAGGACTTCTCAGAGTAAGCAGAACAGTTATCCGAACAAGAGGAGGAAAGATCTAGAATTCGAGGTTGGCGAGCATGTATTCTTAAGAGTCACTTCGTTGACTGGGGTTGGTCGAGCCTTGAAATCTCAAAAACTCACACCTTGTTTTAACGGTCCCTTCCAAATTGTCAAAAGAGTCGGCCCTATGGCACATCAAATTGCATTACCCCTGTCTCTTTCTAACCTCCACAATGTCTTTCATGTGTCTCAACTTGGTAAACATATCCATGATCTTTCTCATATGGTCGAATTAGATGACCCTCAAGTAAAGGAAAACTTGATATATGAAACATTGCCTTTGAGGATCGAGGATAGGTGAACAAAACACTTAAGAGGGAAAGAGATTTCATTGGTCATGGGGATCTGGGGAGGTACATCAAGAGAGGATGCAACGTGGGAACTAGAGAGTCGGATGCGAGAAGCCTATCCAACCTTGTTTGAGTCAAGTAAATTTCAGGGACGAAATTTCTAAAAGGGTGGCGAAGTTATAACTGAAAACAGTATGAACAACACACAAGAACCAAGAGGGTGGTGAATTGGTTGATCTTGGACAATTAAAAAATTCTTTAAACAATCAGAGTAATCAAGATCATATCACAAATAGTCCAAGAAAGCTCCAACCAATCAAACACCACTGCTCAAAGAATGCAATAAAAAAAATTATTGTTGAATAAGAAATTTTGCACCAATGAATAACAAATTATAACAGCAAGAAAATATTAGAAAGAAGTAATTAATACAAGGATTTATACTGGTTCACTTCTCAACCTTGAGAAGCTACATTTAGTTCTTCTAACCAAAAAGGTTAGAGTTCCACTAATAACAAATTGTTCTTACAAGCTTTTTACAACCACTCTTAATCACACCTAGATCAAGAACGAGATCTCTAACTCACTTAGAATCTCTGTGATCAAGACATAGAGAACACCTATCTCTACTCTTTTCCCTAGGAACACCTATCCTAGAAAAGCCTTAAGAAACCTATGTTACTAATACACAAAAAGAAACTCAAAAGAATACACAACAAAGTTGTATAGAAAGAAACCACCTGATGATCCAGTAATTGATGTATGCAAATGATTACCAGACTTGAATTAAAAGGTGGAAGAAGCTACTTCAGAACTTTCTTTCCAAAAATTCTTTTGAAAGCTTTCCCAAGAAGAAATCCTTTTTTGAAATCTTGAAGCTTGTGGATTTGTGGAACTTAACAGAGTTTAACACTTGGAATCTTTTCTTACTTCAGAAAGCAAATGAAAATACTTCGATACTTCATTATTCTTTTTCAAAACACCCAACAGCTGTTTATAGAAATCAGTTTATAACTGTCAGTAATCAATTAATTCACTAATGTAATCGATTAAATTCACTTATGTAATCGAGTGTTAACACGTTTAATTGATTAAAGTGTTCTTGAACTTCTGAAAAATATTTATGAGCAATGTAATCGATTAATTCACAATGTAATTGATTATCACAGCCAGTCTTAGTTTCAAATACGCACCAAGTAATCGATTACAACCATATCGTAATCGATTATCACAGGAAGACTTTTTTGTGACTTTGTGAAGTGTAATTGATTACCATACTCTTGTAATATATTAAAGTGTTCATGATAGCTTAAGTAATTGATTACCATTAGCTAATAATCGATTAAAGCAGAGAAAACTTGTTTTTCCAAAAACTTAAACATTGAACACTTTGGCTTTTTATGCAATCATGAAAACTCTTTGTTTTAGAAAATCTTTTTCACAAAACTTATGCTTTTATGAAAATATGAATGCAAAATCATGTATGAGCTTTATGAAATGGATCATAGGAAGTTTCATCTCATACACAAATTATAACTACCAATCAAATTAATTTGGCATGTAAAAATGCTTAAATACTTTGTACCCTTTAAGACTCAGCTTCTTAATCCTCTTAAGCTCCCCCTGACTCTAACAGTAACACCCTGAAATTTCAATAACTAAAAATATATGTTTGATGTAATTATTTATTATTTAATTATTTGATTAATTTGGATTAGTTGAAGAGTTGTGTGAATTATCCTTATTCAACTACTTGGTGTGGATGTTACGTTATATAGAGTTTGATTGATCTCCATTGGAACTGTGTGATTTCGAGTTTAAGCCAAAATCTGTTTCAGTAAAATCACGTTTCCCGATGGGTTAACTATTGGATCTCATTCCAATTTTAAAAGTAGGTTCATAACACATATATGCAACTTTTGATCATTAGGATTTGCGAAATAACATCTGGAGCGTGATATATCAACTTTGCACAAAAGCAGTGAAATTGGTTAAAATTGGATCAACTCGCCCAGACGAGTAAAATTTGCTTGGGCGAGTAGAATTGCTTGGGCAAGTAAAGTCAGCTACAATGCATAAGCATGAAACCATGCATTTTCAGCCTTCTTCTTCACCAAAACCTTCACCTAAGCTCTCATTGTCCTCCTCCACCACCCAGGACCACCGATGACTGCCACGAGCCGCCGTTGTTTGCTGTTGGACCACCATACAGAGAGGAACACTTTAATCAGAGTGGAATCTTCAAAACTCAACTTTAGGATTTGGTAGTGAACGGAGCCTCCAATTCTCCTTTCGCAGTTTCTTTGAGGTAGTCGTGTTTTCTATGTCTTCTCCTACCTAGTGTGAATCTCTCTTAGTATCTTTTGTGACTTGGGTACCGTTATTGGATGATTTTAGACTTATTTTGAAAAACCTTTGAAAATGAGACGTTGTAAGAGTTATCTTTTTATAATATTGATGTTATTTTTGTGATCTTCGTTGAACGCTAGTCACATTATTGTGATTGAAATTTCAAAATGATGTCTTTTTCATATGGACTCTCAAAACATCATTTTAGCCACTTTTAAATTTGAGTGGGTATTTGATCCCGAATGTTAATGTTAACCTTGTCTTTGAAATCTATACTAAATTTTATTTGATTTGGTATATAGAGCTCTGCATTTGGACCAAAGTATGTGAACTTGAGAGATCTCAAAATGACGCTACAAGGAGCTAATAGAGGGATATAGATAGGTGAAGGGAGTTTATTATTTATTTACAGCTTTTGATACCATAGTTGGGGTCAGGAAACCCAATTATGAAGATGTATGTCTATCCCTGTTGCATGCTGGTTTTCAACAAAAACTATGTTTTAAACTAATTGAATGCAATATATTTGTTATTGATGAATGAAATTGTGAATGATGTTTGTTGTTGTAATGATTATATTTTTTTGGGAAAAGTCTTAATTACATAGGAGACACTGCCCAAAATTTTATATTTGTTCTTATATTTAATTATTTATTAAATTTTAAATGGGCATAAAAGTTTGATTTGTATACATAGTTCTCCTCTTTAATTTAGAATTTTCCTAAAATATCAGTCTTGTGGTAATATAGATTGTGAATGTATGAGATATATGTTGTTTGAAGACCTGGGAAATGTGAATCTCAATCATGTGTTATATTATATATGTTGAATGCAATTGCTTGTGATGTTAATAATAATAAAATAAATTTATGTTGATGATTATATTAATCTGAGATGATGTTGATGTTGATGATGACACTGATATGAGATGATATTGATGTTGATGATGACATTGAGAAGAGATGATATTGATGTTGATGATGACATTGATGAGAGATGATGTTGATGTTGACGATGTTTTTGTGATGGATGTATGTTGTGTATTGACATGGGGAATGCAGTGACTTTTTGGATATCCATGGGTGGGAAGATGATTGGTTTAAGAATTTTAAGCATCTGTAGAAAGGGAAAGGGATTGCTTAGAATTTTTAATTATCCACAGTTAGTGCATTGATGGTGCCCATGTTTCATACTTCATAATTGCATGGAAATAATATAAATGGTTGTAGTAAGTACCCGTGGTTTTTTATGAGGATAAAAATTTGGGTACTTGAGAGCATATCACTCAGTTTGGAACTCCCTTGTGACTCTGGTTGGTCACCATGGGGAGTGGCATGTGCACGCAGGGTGACCTCGATGAGCTACTGCATCATTTTCCTAAGTGAGAGTGTCATGTGGGCACGCTTAGGCTATTTCCTGAGAATGGTACCACATTGCATCTGTGATTAAAATTTGAAATTAGGAAATGAATCCATAACCTAATTCATTTTCAATCCTAAACACACTCATAATCATGAAAATCGAATAGAGGATTGAACAAGAAAGTGAACATTCACACAAAAATTGAAATACCAAACTAGAACTCAAACTCTCCTTGCTTGGATTGGATCCTTGGATTGATTGATTGTTTAGCCTTCTGTGACCATCATCAATGGAAGCCCCACAAAATTAGTGCATCAAAATGGAAGAACAGAAATGAAAAATAAAGAAGAAAATAAAGAACAGTGAAGAACAATGAAGAACAGTTGGGAGAAAATGAGAGAAAGGATTTTGATTATGATAACTTCTAAAAAAAACTACAAAATATGTTTGTGCTAAAAATGAAGTGTGTAAAAAAATATCCACTAACTAATTGCAAAAATGTATAGTGATTGAGTCAGTAGGAAAGGATGGGCCACAATTAGGCCCATCTAATCTAACTAACTACACCAATTCGCATCCCAAAATTCAAGTGCAGTGATTCTAACTTCCAAGCCTAAAATGACCCTCAAAATGACAGAATTAACTGGATATTATCTGTGACAAAATTGTATATCTTTTCCTTATATTTCCAGGGACTACTCATATGTGCCATTTGGAGTTCTGTAGAGCTCTCTAGGTCATACACAAGAAAGATGGGTCAAGTAAGCAAAAAATCTGAAAATAAGCAATAATTATCAATTAAGCCCACTTGTTTGCCTAAGGCAAAAACTGAATTAGAATGGGAAAATAAAAGTCCAAGAGAAGTCAAATAATCTAAGAAGAACAGAAAAATATTAAACTAAAAATACTCAATTAGTCCACCCTTGGTGAGCCTCGCCAAAACCCAAGACGGACGCATTGCTTGTCGAATCTTCAAAGGCTCGTACAACCTAAGGTTTGCCATTAGTGAGTCTCAATCTCCAAAGCTTTGTCAAACCAAGGTTTGCCCTTGGTGAGCCTCACCAAAACCTAGGATGGACGCTATTGGATATAGGGGAGAATCTTGAAGCTTGAAGCTTAGGACTTGAAGAAATGTTTTGAGTTTTTTCACATGCCTTGGAATGCCTTAGAAGAATGTAAATCCATAAAGTTTTTAGAGAAGTCAATTTGTTGATCCTTGCATTGCACGCATCTAATCATTCATGTGCCTAAATGTTTTCATAAAGAATTGAAGCAACCTTGATAAAAGAACCAAAGAAGCAATGTTTTTGGAAAAATACAAATGCCACTGGTTTAATCGATTACACAGTAATATAATCGATTATTTTCTTCATTTTAAAATATGGAAAAGCTTTGAAGAACAATTTAATCGATTACCATTTATTTTAATCGATTACATAGTGTTAAAAGAAAGTCATGCTTCACTGCTTTAATCAATTACCATTTATTGTAATCGAAAACACAAGGTTCTTAGAAAAGCTTGTTGCACTGCTTTAATCGATTACCATTTCTTGTAATCGATTACACAAGGCTTTTCTGAAATGATGTGTTACTGGTTTAATCGATTACAAGTCGTATTAATCGATTATTTTGCTCGTTGTTCAAACCTAGAAAACATATGAACACTTTAATCGATTAAAATGGCAATTTAATTGATTACTTATGCGTTTTAATCGATTATTGAGCGCGTTTAATCGATTATTGTTAGTTAAAAAGTTTTGTTATAAATAGAAGTGAAGCTTGTCTTGTTTTCTAACCTGAGTAATTCGAATTTCCGATTACACACAAGCCTTCACCAAGATTGAAAGTGTTTTTCTGAGTTTACTAACTTCTTGTCCCTCTTCTTAATCTTCATGAGTTTTTGAATGATTTCTTGGGCAAGAAACTTGAAAGAAGAATAGGAGATCATGTTCTAAAATTCATTTGTTCATTCAAACTTGATTGGTAACTCACATGCATTCATACATATTGGATCATCAAGTTGTTTCTCTCCATTCTCTTTGAGTGTAAATTTGTTTTGCAATTTTTTGTAATAAGGTGCTGGTGTAAATTTGTTCTTGAGGCTTGTTTAGAGTAGTGTCCTCTAGGAAGAACATAGTAGTGTTCTCTGGTTCTTGTTTGCTTGAAGTCTAATAGGGTTTTAGATTTCTTGTATTTATCTAGGGTTGATAAAGAGAGACTGTAATAAAGCTTGTAAGAACTAAAATTTACAATAGTGGAATTCTAATCTAGTGTTGATTAGAAATTGGATGTAGCTTCTCTGGAGGAGTGAACCAGTATAAATCCTTGTGTTGATTTTCTGTTCCTTAATCTCTTTTATCTATCTTGTTCATTAGTTCTTTGTATCCTTATCATTACTCAACAAGTTCTATTTTGAGACATTGTATTCTTGAGCTGAGTGAATTGATTGAATAAAAGCTTTCTTGGTTTTAAAGTGATTAAGATCCTTACTCTGATTTTGTAAATTTTAAAAGACCAAGTTTTAACCAATTCACCTCCCTCTTGGTTATTGTGGGTATTCCTATTGTTTTCAGACGCGTCGCTGGGTCGAATCTCTAAAGGCTCATAAAACCCAAGGTCCGCTCTCTGTAAGTCTTAATCTCCAAAGGATTGTCAAACCCAAGGTCCACCCTTGGTGAGCCTCGCTAAAACCCAAGACAGACACATCGCTGGTCGAATCTTTAAATGCTCGTAAAACCCAAAGTCTGCCCTTGGTGAGTCTCGATCTCTGAAGGTTTGTCAAACCTAAGGTTCACCCATGGTGAGTCTCACCAAAACCCAGGATAAATGTGTCACTGATTGATTCTTCAAAGGCTTATCAAACCCAAGGGCTGCCTTTGGTGAGTCTCGCATCCCCAAAGGCTCGACCAACCCAAGGTCCACCCTTGGTGAGCCTTCCTATTTCTAACTTTTGCCTTCGCAAAAATTTAAGGTATGCAAGATCTACCCTTGATTAACTTTTCTATTCCTAAGTTTTACCTTTCTAGGAATACAAAAACCCAAGGTCCACCCTTGGTAGGCACTCCTACAAAAACTAAAGGAACACCCTTGGGAAGCCCACTTCCCTAGAACCATGATGAACATAGTCAAAAGTCCAGAATTCTACGGGACAAAATGAAATACCACCCAACTAATCAGTATGACCTTCTACCAGGTGGAAGTCAAACTACCTCCTCACAAGCATAAAGGGAAAAGCTCCACATAGTGAAAGGAAGCGTCACCAGGTGATTGACAAGACCTTTAACCAGGTTGAAATCAAACCTGAGATGATCTTTTATCATCTAACTCTCTAATTCATGCAAAGCCATCAAGGTCTTGCTCCTACTTCGCCAATATCTCAATATCATTAAGGCGACCTATCCATGCTACTAGAGGCAGCAGAGCATCACATAAACAAAAGGCAAGATACAAAACATATAACAGAGCAAAATTTCATCAGTGAAGGAAAGCATATGTATTAAAGAAGAAAAGTCAAATTGTCAAAGTTACAAAGCCTTTACGGCCCAAAACCAACAAAGCAAAACAAAGAAAAAGTGGCCTAAACACTAGCCCCATCACCCTGCTCCTCGTTGTTGGATTCAGGGGGAGCTACTTAAAGAATGCAAAGGAACTTTGATTCAAGCATTGGTTTTGAGCTTTCAACATGCAATGGATGCCTTGAAGATAATTTAGTGTGAAAAGTGTAAGAGAAAAGCAATTCTGGTGATCCAAGTGCATTGCATTCATTTAATCCTTAATTAACTTAATTGGTTTCATAAAAATCACAAGACTTTGGCAATTTGACTAAGTGTTTTAAACTGATTCAAAGGTTTTTGGAAAAATGCATTTTACACTGATGTAATCGATTACCTTAAAGTTCGTAATCGATTATTTTGTTCTTAGTCAATTCTGGAAAGCTTTCAAGCACACTATAATCGATTAACTATCGAAATAATCGATTATTTGACCTTTGTTTTCATGTAAACTGTCTTGTTGAACTTTTTAATCGATTATTAATAGGTAGTAATCGATTACATGGCTATATATGATTTTAAGATTGCACTGCCATAATCGATTACCATTTCTCGTAATCGATTACATAGCCTTTGAGAAAAGTAAGTTTTACTAGAATAGTCGATTACCAGAACTCGTAATCGATTACTCAAGTCTTTTAGAAAAGACAGTGCTAATGGAATAATCGATTAATTTGCTCGTTGCTCAAACCCAGAAAACTCTTGAACACTTTAATCGATTAAATTGGTGACTTAATCGATTACATAAGTGTTTTAATCGATTAAAATGGTGATTTAATCGATTACAAGCAGTTATAAAAATCTCTTATAAATAGAACCATGGCTCAGTTGCGTTTCTAACTTCGTGGAACATTACCCATTTGTATTTTATGAGCTCAAACAGTCTTGTGAGCATTCTTAAGTGTTTTCTAAGGGATAAATTCTTTCTTGCTCCATTGTGCTTTAATCATGAGTGTGTGAGTCATTCTTAGAGCTTGAAACCTTTTCAAGATTAAGGAAAGCTTTGCTATTTGCTTTATAATCATTCAACCTGAGTTGGAAATTTCATTTTACATTGCATCATTGGATCATCAGGTTGTTTCTCTCCTTAATCTGGTTGTAATTTTCATTTTGTTTTTTTTATGTGAATTGGCTATTGTAATTGAGTTCTTGCATGTATCTAGAGTAGGGTTCTCTAGGTGAAAGAACTGAGTAGTGTTCTCAGGTTCTTGTCTCTTAGAATCTAATAGGGTTTTAGATTTCTGTACTTTATCTAGGGTTGATAAAGGGAGACATTGTAATTGATTGTAAGAACTGAAAATTATAATAGTGGAACTCTAACCTAGTGTTGGTTGGAAGAAAACTGGATGTAGCTTCTAGTGTTGAAGTGAACCAGTATAAAACTGATTGTGTTTTGTTTCTCTATCCCTTAACTCATTATATTCATTGTGTTCTTGATTAAATTGCTTGACCAATTATATAAGTTTTGATTCATTGAATTCTTTAGGGCTGAGCTACTTGATTGAATAAAGTTTCTTGGTTTTGAAAAGTGATAAAGATCCTAGGAACTCTGTTTTTTATTAAAGAAATTTTAATTGACCAAGGTTTAACCAATTCACCCCCCCTCTTGGTTAAGTGTGAGATATTCATATCATTTTCACTCGTCAGCATCCTCATTCGCGACAACTACCTCTTCTTCGTCAAGTAATTCACTGTCCTTCACATCCTTTAAAGGGTCAAAAAGACCCAAGTCAATATCCTTGGTGTAGAACCCAGCCTGCCTAACGACTTTGTAAAAGCCTTTTTCATGCTACTCCATAGCCTCTTTCTTGTACACCAGTAGCTCCTCTTCAAACTCTTTGTTGGCCTCTTCTCCTTTGATGCCCTGAGCTTGGACTCCTCTAGCTTGGACTCTAACTCTTACAATCGAGCCTCGAGGTCAGTAACTACCTCGGTAATCTCATCCTTCCTAGCAGTAGTGCTCTATACCTTTCCAGCCAAGTCCTTTTTCTCCTTTAGAAAGTCCTTACAATGCCCAACCAGCTTATCATCATCCAGTCTTGTGCATAATAGCTTGGCCAGGGCATCGCCAATGTTAGATGACAGTTGGTGGTTGTACCTAACTGCCTCAGCAAAGGTGACATTGGTGTTAGCCACCTTGGGCGCTCCACCCTCCAAATAGTCAAAGCAGTGACCCTCCATTTGGCAACCTCAGCCTCCAAGGACGCTAACTTGCTCAAAGGTTCCTGGTGCCACTGTCCATTCTCCTCCAGAATCGCCAAAATTCTTTGGAGGAAGACCTTGGCAGAGGCATTGGCATTTTGAACTCCAATCGACCGAATGAAACCCTTGTCAAAGAAAGACACAAAGCCATTCGGAGTCATTTGCTCTGGCCTATACCTCATGCTCCACAGCGAGTTAGTATCACGCGAAGTATCAATGTGATCAAAAGAGAAGTTGAGCGAGAAGATAAAGAAGGCAATGTCGATGCCAATATAGAAAAAGGAGGAACTAATGAAGCTGAAGAGGAAGGAGGTAGCATTTATGGAGCACTAATAGTCGCCACATAATGCTCGAAAAGGGCGCAACAAGGGTGGACGAATGAGCTATGACAGGGCCAACTGAAGAAACCAGTGCAGTAGCCACAACAGCAGGAAAAGTAAAAACTTCCTAAAAAAGTGGGGAAGAAGGAGTCAGAGGAGTAGAAACAACGACAGTAGCCTAGACGACCAACAGAGCAGAAGGCAGACCCTGCAATCTGACGTGAGCCGTCAAACTCAGTCAAATACCAAGCTAAACAAATTCAATAGTATAATAGTAAACCTGGTGTTTCACACTTGGAATTGGCACTGTATTGTCAGAATTAAGACGAATGTCAAAGGGGGTTTGAGTTCAGTTTCAAAAAGATTATAACAACAAAACGTCAGAAGTAATTTAATGATTTAAAAATGAGTAATCAACTTAGAATTGAGATTCCTTGGATATCTATCATCGGATAAAATAATAAACAGCTTTGTGGTTGATTCTAAACAAACCGAAATCTCTACATTCACTTAGATTATCCTTCCTACTAGATGATCGCCTAGCATTCAATTAAACGTGACATGTTCACAATTGCAATCGTATAGTGATCATTTTAAACCGGTCTAATTAATGATCATTGGATAAATCAACCTAAATACTAAATCTAGCATTTAATCCCTTCCTTCCCTATTATCAGAAATTTCACAAACAATGCAAAGAAAACACAATACAACTAGATACATATAGAAATAGAAAATCAATAAAAACAAAATATAAAAGGAACTGAAAATAGAAATACAACCTACACAAAACAGGAATTTCCACTAATAAAAAAAATAGCAAAACAAAAACCAGAGAGCACCAAAAACAACAAAAACATACAAATATAACTAAAATAGAAAATAAAATATATAGGAGATAGCTCAAAAACAAAAATGGAGCATAATACAAGGATAGAAAATGGAAAAGAAATCATAACCTAAAAACATACACAAAACTATTATAAAAAAACATGACCAAGAGCAAAAACAAAAATAAGGAAAGAGGAGAAACAAATTTGAGCAAAAGAGAACAAATCCTCTAGATTAATACATGGAAATCTCCATTATGAGTTGGTTACAAGGATCTTAGCTTACCATAGTTACATCTGCAGAAGAAAATACAACAAAAGATGATGAAACCATGAAAATAAAAAAATTCGTATAAGCTTATCCTTTTCTCCCTTTGCTTCGTGACTCCATGTATTTTAAGAAGCAAAACAGTGCACTCCCCTGTTCCAGCACCGTCCCACTGCTTAAAAGTGAGAGAAAATATCTCACTTTAAATTTTGGATGAAATGACATAATTGCCCCTAGCTATTACATAAATTCCAGATTTCTGCTTCTGACTTTAGGTCCAATTTCGTCCATCTATTTGACAGAATTTGAGTTCTATTTCTTCATAAAAGTTGTAGATATTTGAATTATCTCAAAAAAAAAAAAAGAAAAATCAGCTCAAACGGACATTGGTAGCAAAAGTTCTGGCCAAAATACGAAAACTGTACAAATCTGAAATTTTAACTAATAAGAGATAAAAATCTATTTAAAAGCCTAAACTATTAATCAACACTAAAGACATTAAATGCACACCAAAAAGGATAATAAAATAGTAATTAAGAGTAGAAAATAAGTGATATAAAAATCACTTATCAAATTCCCCCACACTTATCCTTTTGCACTCTTGAGCAAAATTAAAACTTAAGAATAAACAAAAGCAGTAAACAAATCAAAAGATAACTTCCTGTCCAATGATTGCAAAAAATGCAACCTGGTGAACAATAGTCATGAAGCTCAAAAGATCAACATTACAAAACAATAGATATTCCTTCATCTCACATTATAAAACAAGACAATCTCAGATATTGACATCAAATATGCAATATGGTTATCACAGAAAGTTCACAATCATTGTCTCAAGTGTATAGGTATCAAGTGTATCGCTCAAATCTACTCAAGAAAATTATCCTACCATAAGCTTGCTTAATTTCTACCTTCTCCACTATTTATAACATGTATGCTTGAATCAAGAGGGCTTTTTAAGGTTGTAATGAGGCTATGGACAAGGTGGATAAATCTTGAAATGAAGCTAAGCACCAAAGAAGTTTGTAGAATACAAAATAAAAATTTACAAGTAACTCCAATCTCTTTTCCAAACCCAAACTCATCATTACATCACACTTTTGCCAAAAATAAGCATTTTTTTTACTAATAGCTTCTTTTTCTTTTTCTTCTTTCTTTTGTTGCATTTTTCTCTTTTTTTTAAGCATAAGTTAACACTTTGCTAAAGCTAGTGTTTTTTTTTTTTTTTTTAAAAATCAATGACCAAAAACACAAAATATAATACCTCTCCCGCCACACTTAAAATTTTGCACGTCCTCGAGCAACCTCTACAATTATACAAAACACTAAGGCAACCATAGGAAACAAACTTTAAGGTGCAGTATCAAATGGTTTTTCACTTAGGCAATTAATGTGGATATGAAAAAAAAATTAATTCAATCAGGCACAAAGGGGCTAATTGTAACGACCCGGATTACAAGTTGTGTAGTGAATGTTTGATGTGTGTATTATATTAATTAATTATATGTTTTGGTATATGTTTTATTGTATTATTATTGTCCTGAGTGCTTTGTTTTGGGATGTGTGCTTTATGGATGATGGGACATAAGTCAACACTGTTGTGCTGTGGTTGCTGGCTGTACACCTTAAGTGTAAAGACCCGTCTCGTCGCTACGATATCACTAACTCTTAATCGTGCAAATCTCAATTTTAATAAAAACTCCATTAATTTGATTATGAAAATGATGATAAATTTTTCGCGATAATACAATTATCATACATATATTACAATTACATAATTAAACACATATGTACATATATATATTAAATCAATACATGTCATCCATATGTTAGAACTTCCTTTAGTTTTACATGTATATGCACCTAAAATTACATATCTAACACATAGCCAAAGAATTAACTAAGAAAGAGTTGATTAACAAAACACAACTCTTTCTCCAAAAATAAATGCGACGTCATCACGTCGGCTTGGCGGCTTCAACAAAAAGAAGATCTCCCTCCAAGGTCACCTACTGCTGCTCATCTGCTCACACGAACGAAAGTTCACGATCATCACAGGTATCAACCACACGGTACAACAAATGCAAGGGTGAGTTTATTATATGAAACCAACAAGCATCAGATAACAACAATTGGAAAGGAAAAAACATTAATAACCACTATCACTAACACAAGTCCATCAGTCCAATACACACTCGACAAACCCATCATTCCATTACACATTCAACAAAACAATCATCTAATGCATTCCATAACTCAAACAATCATGTTCAGAATGATGTATGCATCTAACTCATCACTTAGCATGCAATGTGATACCATTCTCATGGAAATAGTCTCTCTCATGAAAATGATACAGTAGCTCGTCGAGGTCACCCTGTCATGCACTGGTGGCTCCCCCCCCCCCCCATGGTGATCAGCCCTGAGTCACAAGGGAGTTCCAAACAGAGTGATGCCCCCTAGTACCCCCGTACTTACTGCCACCATTCTATTTCCATCCACCAAATATGAAGTATGAACATGGGCACCATCAATACAATGACCATGGATAGATAGGGACCGGAATCTTAACAATCCCTTTCTCTCTTGGGATGCTTAAAATTTGTAAACCCACCCTCACAAGGTTATCCAGTCATGCACTTCCCATGTACATACATAACACCCAATATGGGCTCACCGATACACTGACTATGGATAGATAGGGACCAGAATTTTAAACAATCCCTTTCTCTCTAGGATGCTTAAAATTCATAAACTCACCCTCGCAAGGTTATCCAGTCATGCACCCCCCATGGTATTCATGTATATCCACATCACACAATGACATTGTTCACATCAAAATTATTTCTCGTCAATGTCATTATCAATATCCACATCATGTCATCTCAATGTCATCAATAACATCAACATCATTTCATTTCAACATCATCATCATAACACCAATATCATCTCATTTCAACATTATGAACCACATTAACATTATCTCATTTAAACATCATAAACAACATCATCATTATATCATTCAATCATCACCAACACATCAATAACATCTCATTTTCAATATTATCAGCCACATCAATGTTACCACATTTAAGCATCACAAACCACATAAACATCATCTCATTTCATTCACAATCCATATTACCACAATACTAGTATTTTAGGAAAATTCTAAATTAAAGAGGAGGACTACAATATAGAAACACACTCTTATGTCCATTTAAAAATTTAATAAAGAATTAAATAGGAAAACATATTATAAAAATTTGGGCAGAGTCTCCTCTGTAATTAAGACTTTTCCCAAAAATCCAATCATTACAATAATAAGATCATTCACAGTTTTATCTATCAACAAGCCAATTCATCGCATCCCATTAGTTAAAAGCAGTTTTTCTTGAAAACGAGCACACACAGGAACAACATATATCAATCATAAATATATCGCATCCCATTAGTTAAAAACATAGTTTTTCTTGAAAACCAGCACACAGCAGGAACAGGAAGATATCCTCATAGTTGGACTCCCTGTCCCCCTACTATGGCATCTAAACTATTACCAACATAATAAACTCCCCTTACCTAACTAGGAGTTCTCCTGTTGAAACCTCACAGTGTTGTTTTGGAGATCCTTCAATACGCGTGTTTTCGTCCAAACGCAGAGCTCTATATACCAAATTGAAGATAATTTAGTATAGATTTCAAAAACAAGGCTAATGTTAGCATTCGGGGTCAAATACACACTCAAATTTAAAAAGAGGCTAAAATGGTGTTTTTAGAGTCCACATCAAAAGACATCATTTTGAAATTCCAATCACACCAATGTGACCAGGGTTCAACAAGGATCACAAAAATGATATCAGTTTCAGAAAAAGGGTCAGACTTTTACAACATCTCATTTTCAAAGGTATTTTCAAAGGAAGTGTAAAACTCCCAACAACGGTACCCAAAACACAAGAGACACTAAGAGAATCTTAAACTACCTAGAAGAAGACAAAAGAAACCAAGATTACCTCAAGGAAACCAAGAAAGGAGGATTGGGAGCTCCTTTCTCTACCAAAAATTCGAGAAGAGTTTCGAAGATTCCGCTCCAATTAAAGGGTTCATCTCCGTGCAGTGGTCTCGTGGCAAGCAACGGCGGTCTGTGGTGGTCTCTGGTGGCTATAGGTAGTGGAGGATGATGGAGGAAGGTTAGGGAAGGCTTGTGGGAGGAAAAATCCTCCATTTTCGTGACTTAAATACATATTCAGCACCGCCTTTACTCGCCCAGGCGAGCAAAAGTGCCTGCAAAAATTCACTTGGGCGAGCTGACCAGATTCTAGAATTTTCTGCTTCAGTGAAAAATTAATTTCTCATGTTCCAGACATTATTTGGGTTAGGAACCTATATTTAAAATTTTGAGATGATCTAACGGTTAACCAATCTATAATGATGATTTTACTAAAACAGGTTTTTGGGTCAAACTCGGAATCACTCAATTACAACGCAGCTTGAACAAGCTCTACATACTTGACATCTACATCAAGCAATTGCACGTGGATAATTCACATAACATTTCAACTAATCCTAATTAATAAATTAATCAAATCATACAAGGAATACATCACACATATATTTTAAGTTATCGAAATTTCAGGGTGTTACATTAAGGAGACGTGTTGTGTCAGTCGTGTTTATAAGCAGCAAGCTGGCACAGCAGAAGCTTACTCTTCCTTTCTCCAACCTTAGCATTTGCTCTTCTTTTCTCCCAAGTTTACTCACACCTAGAAACCTTCCTCCCTCAACCCTTCTATACCACCTTCAACCCACGAGAACCACCGTTGCTGCCACGATATCCCGACGCTAAGAAGGACCTCATGGTCGGAACAGAAGCTCAGGAAAACACATCGTGTAGCTAGGAAACGAACCTCTGGTTAGGTAAGGGGAGCTTATCATGTCTGATAACAATTTCAGGTAGCATGGTTGAGGACTAGGAAAGTCCAACCATGGCGATGATTGCATGTCCGTGTGTGCGCTATTTTCCAGAAAGTTGTGTCTTTGAATGAATGGAATGGGTTATGCTTTATGTTCATTGATTGGTGTTTTGTGTTGACGTTTAATGGTATTTTGGTATGCTAGTATGGAAAAAGGGAGCTGATGTTGTAAGAACTCCCCGTGCATGTGTGTGGAGTTGGCATTTTGATGCTGAAAAGCTCCCAAAACACTTTTGCAGAAGTGTTCGTGAAGGTGCTGAGTACCGGGTAGGGTTGGCCAAGTTGTATATACATGTGCTTATGATAACGGTTGTCGAGATGGGTTGGCCGAGTTGTATATATATGCTTATGATGTCGGCTGCCGAGATGGGTTGGCCGAGTTGTATATATATGTGTTTGCGATGTCGGCTACCGAGATGGGTTGACAGAGTTGAGCAGGTTACGTAGCATGCATGTGTGCAGGAAGAACTTGGCAGTCCTTGTTGGTGGGCGTCGGCATACCGGGTTCCTTACTCGGATGATACCTTAGAGCTGTTGAGCTCAAGTTCACTTTGAGAGAGTTAACTACCGGGTTCCCTAACTCGGATGAACTTGTGCTTCCTCGGGAAGAGAGCCACCGGGTCCTTTACTCGGTTGGGCGATTCTCTTTAAGGTTAATTCCAAGCCTTGAATCCTTAACCGCCTTGTCTGACTTTGACTGACCTCATCTGACCTTGCTCTAATTCGTATCTTAAGTTATTAAATCCAGGCGCCAACCCGGACACCTAATACTTCATACTAGTTCACTTGTTTGTAGTGTTGTGTATGACATATGTGACTACGTTGAGGTCAGCCTATGTGATAGCTTGAGATGCTTGTACCTTGATAGGGCCATGGTGAGAGGCCATGTATAGATACGTGAGATGCCAGGACCGAGTGGTGAACCTTGCAAGGACCACGGTCAGTGCATCGATGAGCCCATGTTGGGGCGGCCCTCATTTGGGGCGCTATGTATGTAACATGGGAGGGTATGGAGATCCTAGCCACGACAGGATGGTCCTGTGCCGGGCCATACGTTGATGGTGCCCATGAGATACATACAACATTTGTAGCCCGTGTTGGGACAACGCTCATTTGGGGCAGTATGTATGTAACATGGGAGGGTATGAAGATCCTAGCCATACGTTGATGGTGCCCATGAGAGACATACTTCATTTGCATGACAGAAATAGGATGATTGACTGTAATAGTATGAGAAGTACTGGGGGGCCACGTCTATAGGGAGATCCTTATGACACCCATTTGGCTGATCATCATGGGGGGTGAGTCCTGTGCACGACAGAGTGATCCCGACGTTAACTACAACTATCATTTGAACCGTGTATTTGGCCTATTTCTGGGATGGTACCACATTGCATGATGAGAGTTGAGTTAGGAGCATGCATCATGCTAGGAACTTTAATTTGAATTGTGGAATGTTCCTAGATGCGTGTTCATGTTGGTTGCACATGGATATATCTAAAATTTGTGGTGATATTGTGACGCTTGGATAGTTTTCCTTGATTGATGTTATCCTCTACCTGTTATTTTATATATGATGAACTCACCCTTGCTTTGTTGTGCCGTGTGGTTTGGCATCTGTGATGATCGCGAACCCGATTCGTGTGAGCAGACAGACAGCAGTAGGTGAACCGGGAAGATGACAACTTTTGAGTGGAGCCGCCGAGTTGCCGGGACGTCGATGTGACGAATCCTGGGCAGGGGTTATGTTTTGCTGATTACACCCCTGGTTTTGATAGGTACACCCATATTTTGCTAGTTGCACCCCTGGCATTTAATTTGTTACTTCATTTGTAAAACAGTTGTACATTTTAAATATGGATAATTGTACTTACAATTAAACCACGTTTCATATATACATATACATACATATATATATATATGTGTGTGTGTGTGTGTGTGTGTGTGATTGGAATGTTTCATACGTGTCTTGTTTATGATCATGATCATCATGTGATTGCGAAAAATTTACCACAGCTTCTCTTTGACAAATAAAAAGGGGTGTTCTTTTCATCAAAAATTACATTAATGATGTGTTTAAGAGTTAGTGATACAGTAGCGACGTGGCGGGTCATTACACTAACAAGGGAATATAATGTAAGGGATAGCTATATGGCCAAAGTGGGAAAAGAAAAGAAAGAAGGCCTCAATCATTTTCATGCATGCAAGTTATAAACATTGCTTTGACAAGAAAGGGAGCAAGTTCTAGAGAATGAAAATCATGAGCAGTATCACACTAGAAAGAAGGAATGGTATAAGATATAGATTCCATTTAAGCAGGCCCAAAATCTCACTAGGTACCATATCACATAATCAACACCATAAAATCAATCATCAACTCAGATAATGCAAGAATTCAGAATTCTTTTAAACCAAAGTAATCCAAATGAAAGCAACATGATTAAGTCCATACTATGCATCACTCAAAAATTATCAGATGGAAGTATGACCTTCTAACAAACAAAGCTAAAAGGTAAAAGTGCAAATAAAAAGTAAAAGCAAGAGAGTAGGGACTCCTTGTTCTCCTCCTCACGGAGGGTAGATGGCATCACGGAGGGTCACATCCGCCTCCTCAGACTGCTGCTAGGGTCCCTTATAGAAAGTTTAGGTCTATGTCCATTCACTGTAAAGGACCTCCCAGTCTGCTTATCACAAAGCTCAACTGCACCATAGGGAAAAACATGTAAAATAACAAAAGGCCCATCCCATCTAGATTGAAGTTTACCTGGCATGAATTTGAGACGGGAATTAAGCAGAAGAACTTTCTGGACCTCAACAAACTCTTTCCTTAGGATGCGCTTATCATGAAATGCCTTTGTCTTAGCTTTATATAAACGGGAACTCTCATAGGCATCCAACCTGAGTTCTTC
>CM023951.1:22987747-23011910 GCA_013407115.1 Glycine latifolia
TAATTCCTGTGACTGCAGTTTTCTTTCCACCCCTGATCTTTCAAAATCCATGTTACACTGCTTAACTGCCCAAATGTGCTCGGTGCTCCAACTCAATAGGAAGATGGCAGGAATTACCAAAGACAAGCCAGAATGGAGACATACTAATTAGAGTCTTGTAGGCAGTTCTATATGCCCACAAAGCATCTTCAAGTTTCTTGCTCCAATCTTTCTTGTTAGAGCTAACAGTCTTTTGTAGGATTTGTTTAATCTCTTTGTTTGAAATTTCAACTTGGCCATTGGTTTGAGGGTGGTAGGCTGTGGCTACTTTATGAATAACACCATATTTTCTTAGCAAAGATGCAATGGTTTGGTTACAGAAGTGAGAGCCTTGGTCACTGATTATAGCTCTCGGAACACCAAACCTGTAGAAAATGTGAGATCGAACAAAATCTGCAACCACAGCTGAAACATCAGTACGGGTGGCTTTCGCTTCAACCCATTTTGAAACATTATCCACAGCAAGCAGAATGTAAGTAAAACCAAAAGACACAGGAAAGGGACCCATGAAATCAATACCCCAGACATCAAAGATTTCACAAAATAATATAGGTTGCTGAGGCATCTCATGCCTACGGGAAATATTACCTGCTCTTTGAAAATTTGTACTAGACTTACAAAATACATATGAATCATGAAATAAGGAGGGCCAAAATAATTCAGAATCTAAAACCTTCCTAGCTGTTATTTGGGGTCCAAAGTGGCCACCACATGCAGACGCATGACAGAATTGCAAAATAGAGTGAAACTCACTATATGGTACACAACGTCTAATTATTTGGTCACTACCAAATCTCCACAAGTAAGGATCATCCCAAACATAGTATTTAGATTCACTTTTCAATTTCAAACTTTTAGCCTTAGTGGAATTTAAAGGTAAAACACCAACAACCAAATAAGTCACCATGTCAGCATACCACGATAACGTACCTTGCAGCTAAAGAAGCTACTCATCTAGAAAATCATCATGAATTGGAGAAAGATCAGAATGAGGGTAGTGATCCTTGTGGGTGGCATTATTGAGCTTGCGGTAATCAATACAAACTCTCTAACTACTTTGAACTCTTTGTGGAATCAACTCATTTTGTTGATTTGCAACCACAGTGACTCTAGACTTCTTTGGCACTACCTAAACTGGACTTACCCACTGGCTGTCAAAGATAGGATCAATGATACCCTCTTGTAGAGCTTAGTAACTTCTTTCTTAACCACATCCAGAATTAGTGGGTTTTGGCGCCTCTGAGGTTGTCAGACTGGTTTAGAACCTTCTTCCGAAGAAATCCTATGCATACATGTAGAAGGGCTAATACCAACTAAATCTGCTAAGGTCCACCCAATTGCATTTTTATTTTTCTTCAACAATTAAAGCAACTTATCTTCTTGATCTGGTAGAAGAGCCTTTGCTATGATGACTAAAAATTTCGCATTGTCTTCTAAGAAAGCATATTTCAAATGAGTGGGTAAAGTCTTAAGCTCCAATTTAGGTGGCTCAACAATCAATGGAAGAAGTCTATTTTATTGCACTAAATCTGCAACAAAGAGAGCTGGACCTGAAATAAAAGCAGAAGAACTACATCCAGACAACTCATCAGTAACATCAAAATTACTATCACAATGATCAACATTGCCTAATTCAAAATGTAGTAAAGATTTCAAATTAGCATCAGAAGTAGGCAATTTAGAATTTTTCTCAAAAATTATTATGTAAATTAGAATGTATATCAAGATCATTCATCAAGGCAGAATCACGATCAAGTGATTCTATTGCATTATCAATTTCAACACAAATAGGACAACACTCACTATCACTACAACCACATACAAATTCTGCACAATCTGGAAATTCAGAGCACAGTTCATCATATATATCATTTACAGCTTCATCAATAACATCAATGTATAACACAAAATGCTCCTATCTAAGATGTCGCATGGCATCAAAAATATTATAGTGAACAATGTTATCACCACACTCAATGGAAAGCATACCAGAATGTACATCTATCGTAGTCCTAGCTGTCTTTAAAAATGGTCTCCCTAAAATGATTGAAGGCATAATACTAGAAGATTCAGATTCTATTTGTAAGATGTAAAAGTCTGCGGGAAAAATCAATTCATTGACTCTAACTAATACATCCTCAATCAGACCTGCAGGGTGAATATTACTCCTATTAGCTAACTGAATGACGACACCTGTGGAATGTAAAGGGCCTAGACCTAGAGATTTATAGACAGATTCAGGCATAAGATTAATAGAAGCTCCTAAGTCTAGCATGCAATCATCAATTTTCTTATTTCCTATAATGCAAGGAATAGAAAATGTCCCTGGATCTTTGCATTTTTTAGGCATGGGCTAAATGAGTGCAGAAACATTCTGGTTGAAGTTAACTCTCTCATTTCCCTTCAGTCGTCTCTTGTTTGTACACAATTCCTTAAGAAACTTGGCATATTTTGGAATTTGCTTGATGGCATCTAGAAGAGGAATGTTAATTTCAACCTTCCTAAAAGTGTCAAGAATCTCCTTCTCTTGACTTGTCTCTGCTTGCTTCTTTGACTTGGATTGCATTGCTCTTTGAGAAAAAGGCAAAGGAAGAGCAATTTTAGAATCATCATTTACTGGCTTCTTTCCCTTCTCCTTCAGAGGATCCAACTTCTCTTTTTTTGAATTCACACTCTCTGGTATTTGTTCAGACCTTTGAATCTCGGCTTGTTTATTCTCCTTGACATCTTGCTCTGGCCATTCAAATTGCTTACCAGACCTCAAAGATATTGTACTCACATTTCCTTTTGGATTTGGAGTATATTGAGAAGGTAAAGAGTTATTGGCTCCTTGAGGTTGCAACTGACTCACAGAAGTTACCAGTTGGCCAATCTGAGTCTGTAAGTTCTGAATTGTTGACTCAGTCCTTTGCTGAAATTGCAAGTTATTGGTAGCAAGTTGTTTGATTAATTCTTCCAAAGAAGGTCCACTGCTACTGGCTTGCTGGGCAGGTTGCTGATAATTCTGCCTGTAATGTGGAGGTTGGTACCTCTGCTAATAAGGAGGGTTTTGTTGGTTTTGACTCTGGTTTGGATTCTGATTCCACCTCAAGTTTGGATGATCTCTCCAACCTGGGTTGTAAGTACCTTGTGGAGGATTATAATTCTGCTGATATTGAGGTTTACCTGGAAAAACACCAACTGCTTCAACTGATGGATCAGATGAGCCACTCTCTTGTAAGGTAGGACAAGCATCAATCGGATGGTTAAAGTCATCACAAATGCCACATGCCTTAGCAGAAGGTTGGACGGTTTGTGTCACAGCAAGTTGTCTCAAAGTAGTCAATTCATCCAATTTGTTTTCCAATCTTTGGTTATTTGAATTCTGTTGAGTTGCTACCTTTTGCACATTCTGATATTGAGATGAAGTGGGTTGCTCTCTGACTTGGTACACAGTACTATTGTTGGCTCTTGTTCCAAACTATTGTGAATTGGCTGCCATATTTGCTAATAATTCTCTAGCTTCACGAGGAGTCTTATCAACTAAAGCTCCACCACTTGTTGCATCCACCAAACTTATATACATAGGTAACAAACCTTCATAGAAATAAACAAGAAGAAGCTGGTCTGATATCTGATGGTGGGGGCAATTGACACACAATCTCTTAAACCTCTCCCAATATTCATGCAAATTTTCCCCATTGCTTGTCTAATACCACATATTTCCTTTCTAATTGTTGTAGCTCTTGAGGAAGGAAAGAATTTTTCCAGAAACACCGTCTTCATGTCATTCCAACTTGTAATGGATATAGGTGTGAGATCAAGTAACCAATCTTTGGCTCCTCCCTCAAGTGAGAAAGGAAAAGCTCTCAACTTTATTTGTTCTTCATCCACTCCTTGAGGCTTCATGGAAGTCCTTGAGATGCTTATGTGGATCCTCACCTGCAAGACCATGAAATTGTGGAAGCAGATGTATAACACCAGATTTAAGCTCAAAGTCAGCATCTAAATTAGGATATTGTATGCATAAAGGTTGGTAATTAACATTAGGGGCAGACAATTCCTTTAAAGTTTGATTCTCCATAGTATTAGAATTAAATGAACTAACACTAAAATTGGACAAGTCTACAATATGTGAAAAACTAGCAAAATCAAATAAAGCAAACTCAGAATGAGAATCAAAAGCAGAATGCTCAATATGATGAGATGCAAGGTCAGATTCAATGTTAATGCCTTGACTTAGCCTAAGTGCTCTTCTAGCAGGGTGCAATGTTCTCTCTGTTTCAAGATCAAAGTCTAAAAGCTCATTGTTACTACTTCTAGTCCTGCAACCTCAAACAAAATAGGCATTTTTGCATATAGTATATAAAGCATGAA
Organism: Glycine latifolia; assembly: GCA_013407115.1. NCBI lineage: Eukaryota > Viridiplantae > Streptophyta > Magnoliopsida > Fabales > Fabaceae > Glycine > Glycine latifolia. The sequence continues at coordinate 22,992,143 of CM023951.1, forward strand.
AAAAAAATAAGTCTAATATATCAACCACTCAGACTCCACCAAAGCTATATGACAGAATATTATGCACAAGTCAGAATCTAAGTTCCAGTAGAATATTGATCTCTCTTAGTACAGATCAGCAACACAAAGCTAGTTCCCCAGCAACGATGCCAAATTTGACGTGAGCCGTCGAACTCAGTCAAGTACCAGGCTAAAAAAATTCAATAGTATAGTAGTAAACCTGGATCATTTCACACTTGGAATTGGCACTGTATTGTCAGAATTAACAGGAATGTAAAAGGGGAATTGAGTTCAGTTTCAAAAATATTAGAACAACAGAACGTCAGAAGTAATTTAACGATTTAAAAATGAGTAACCAACTCAGAATTGAGATTCCTTGGATATCTATCATCGGATAAAATAATAAACAGCTTTATGGTTGATTCTAAACAAACTGAAATCTCTGCATTCGCTTAGATTATCCTTCCTACTAGACGATCGCCTAGCATTCAATTAAACATGGCATGTTCACAATTGCAATCATACAATGATCATTTTAAATTGGTCTAATTAATGATCATTGGATAAATCAACCTAAATACTAACCAGAAAAACAGCAAAACAAAAACCAGAGACCACCGAAAACAACAAAAACATAAAAATATAACTAAAATAGAAAATAACATATATAGGAGATAGCTCAAAAATGAAAATGGAGCATAATACAAGGGTAGAAAATGGAAAAGAAATCAGAACCTAAAAACATACACAAAAACATACACAAATTTATGAAAAAAAAACATTATCAAGACCAAAAACGAAAATAAGGAAATAGGAGAAACAAATGTAAGCAAAAGAAAAAAAATCCTCTAGATTAATCCATGGAAATCTCCATTATAAGTTGGTTACAAGGATCTTATCCTACCATAGTTACATCTGTAGAAGAAAATACAAGAAGAGATGATGAAACCATGAAAATAAAAAAAAATTGGTAAGAGCTTCTCCTCTTCTCCCTTTGCTTCGTGACTCCCTATTTTTTAAGAAGCAAAATAGTGCACTCCCCTGTTCAAGCACTGTCCCACTGCTTAAAAGTGAGAGAAAATATCTCACTTTAAATTTTGGGTGAAATGACATAATTGCCCCTATCTATTACATAAATTCCAGATTTCTGCTGTTGACTTCAAGGCCAATTACGTCCATCTCGACTTCTTGAGGCCTGATACCCCAGCGCTATCATCATGCTTCCTCTTAGCCAAAATAGAGGAAAGTACATTGGGGGAAGGCTCAACCATTGCAGCATCACCAGGGGTCAAACCAAGTAGTAGGTTGACCCATTTTCCAGCAGGAAGGTCAATAGTGGAAGGTGACACCATCCCACCAGCAGATTCGACCTGCTTCACTAAGGGCCTCTAAGCAAAGTGGCCCATTATACCTGCAAAAAAATAAAAACACAACAAGTGTTAATTTAGGCCAACATCAAATATAGAGGAAGACAAGGTAAGACATTTTACCATCTAAAGAAGAGAGAGGATTGTCCGTTAAAGGGAGGGACAAGATGGCCCGCACATCCAGCGAGGCTGACAATTTGTTCCAGAATAGCCTTGTCAACCCTCTCCACAAAGGTTAATAGATCCTTGTCGAAATATTTGAACCTGGTGGGGTCTGACTACCAATAGAACGGGTTCCGATCGAACATTAGTGGCAACCTATCAGCCATGACGTCAGTGGCAACCTATCAGCCATGAAACACATTCGATTCAAACTCAAATAGCTTCTTGGACACGCTATTCAAGAAAACCCAGCCAATCTTGCATGTCAACTTCATCTAAAAGAAGTAAAAGAAAACCAACACACTAGGTCGGATGTTGAAGAAAGGGCACAATATTTCGAGGCTACATTCAAGTGCTCAGGCAAAGCACGTTGGAAAAAATTCAAGGGAAGAATTAAACCCAGCACCTCAAAGAGGCACTAGTATGTGAAAAAGAAACACGGACAACTTGGCACTTCCTTGGAAAATCATCATTCCCATAGGCCTGGACAACCATCTTGCAAGAGTCCTCAGGGTTGGCCAATCTCAGTTGACGCACTAGAGCAGTGACACTCGCTGTAGAGGTAATAGAGGAGCAATATTTCAAAATATCATCTCTCACCCATTCAAAGCCAGCAACGCTAGGGGGAGACGAAGGCAACCTAGCACTATGGCTATGCCGCACAGGGGAGAAACCCTAACGTCCCCACCACCACTCATTCTTGCTCCCTCAAAAATAGAAGGGGGGAGAATCGTGGTGACTAGCCTAGGTTCCCCCATAAACATTGCGCGAGTTCACCCTCCTCTCAGAAGAAGATGACTCGTTGTCAGAGACTCCACGGTAACTCTCCTCCAAGGAGGAGTCGCCAATTGAAATGACTTCCCCGTCTACCAGGGGTTGCTGAATCAAACCTCCGGAGTCACTATTGCCTAAACCTAGGGCAAAATTAGAGATGAAAGACATGGTAAAAGGAAGAAGTAACTAAAAGACAAAGAATACAGTTGAAGGAGAAAGAGGAATCGTAAATAACAAGCAAAAGAAGGAAAATGTTGGGAGAGAAATCAAAGATTCAGAGTGGCGATGATCAAAACGTCAAACGTCCACTCCATTTAAAGTAGAGGCACGACTCTTAGGTAACTGGTGGGAGCTAAAATGACACCCCAAAAGTTCACACTAGAATGCAACCCTGCTCACACACTTATCGCGTCTCTAGTATGTGTCCACTCCATCAGTGACATGTATGCAAAAGTATCACGCGTGCGTTGTACTCACCTACACTAAAAGACAAACGAATTAGTTTTCCTCAATGTGTTCTCCAAAGTTCAGAAAAGGACAAGATTGTCCAATACAAGCACTCCACTCGCCTAACACGTCTGACTTCACCTGCAGAGCAAAAATCATATCCACCTTGGACAATTTAACAGCAACAGCCCGAACAACACTTGTTCAGGCTGTGGAGCTTGACAAACTTGCAACTCTTGCATCTGTTGAGATTATCACCATCAACACTAGATAATATTTGTCCATGGATGGGGGTTCGACAAACTCATGACCCTCCTACTTGTCAAGGCTACTACCCTCAACATCGGACAATCTCCCTCGACACAAGACAATCTTTTTCACTCGCAAGTTGGCTCAGAGCTTGGGGGGCTTATGTACTATTCAGAGTTCACAAAATACATGTGGCAAGTAACATAGTGTCCCAATACGCACGTCATCCCTCCATGTTAGCCCTAGCACAGGAGCACGAATATCTTGCCCTTAGCAGTCGAACTATTGGGTCAAATAGGTTATGTCTAATACCCCCATATTTGAAGATTAGTGATAATATTACAACCTCCTTTATCAAGTGGCATGTACGAAATTATCTATAAGCACTGGATTATCTATAATCCATCGTATTATTTACAAGCTATAGATTATCTACTAGAAATTATCTATAAGCCAAAACTCATCTACTAGTTATTATCTACAAGCTAGGAATTATCTGTAAGGGTTGTTACTCACTGTAACAGCCTCGGCAAACAAGGACCAGAAGCTCCCATCTCACTCTATAAATATTAGGTTCTATCTCACTCTTTTCATCTTATTTTCCACTAACTCACGTACTTAAGGGTCCGAGCCCTTTGTTCTGCAGGTCCCCCCTCTTGTCCTTTTAACAAAAGGTACTTAGTGTCCAACTTGCGAGATCTAGGAGCCCCTCTTAGCCACATCCATCCTGACATGTGTCAGCTCCGAATTTTGGTAAGTACACCCATGATAGGGTTAATTGGATTTCCTCAGAGCCACTCTGATGAATTTTGGTTTCTCCTCCTAAACTATCAATTTGATTATGAACTGCACTTGCTCCACTTCTTTGTCTTTAAAGTGGAATAATGACATCCTTAATAGCTTCCAACCCAATTAAGGCTTGTGTCAAGGGGATTTTGTCCCCCTATCTATTTCTATTATGCATGGAAAAGTTGGCTCTTTTGATTTAGGGAAAAGTTTCAAAAGGGACTTGGCATCCAATTAAGGTTTCTAAGGGTCATTACTGAATAAAGTGCCTCCCTCGATCAGCTCGTGCTCTCCCTCCCCCACTGTCCGTTGTGGCCTCCGTCACCTTATCTCCATCATGCGCGCCCTCCCTCACTTCCTCACCTACACTCTCTTTTGCACCCTCTGTCAATCCCTAATCCAGTGTTTCTCATGAAGTCATGTGGCGTCATGCTCCGACTTCGTACCTAACTCAGTGGCCGCTGAACCTGCGCCTCCCGAGTCTCACGCCACTGTCGTGTGTCAGCATCGTCATACCTTTGATTGTGTTAGCTCCTTGTTAATGCTATGTGAAATCAACATAAAATAAAATTGCTAAATCCCCAATTGATTTGATTTTTTAACTTCTAAATCAACTTAATGCTTCACTCTTTTATTCTTGCTACTTTTCATATGAATGCCATAGTTTATTATATATTTTAGAAGGAGATTTATTCGCTTATACTGGAAATAAATAAGCATTGTGTGGAACTTTGTAAGCCTGATGCCCGTATTCGACAAATACACAACCATTCGGTATTCCTTTTTTCTTGTCCCTTTTTCATTTTTTCGAAGATGTAATAAGATCATTAAAACCCACCTAATAGCTTAAGCTTTTAGAAAAGTTGGTGATTAACATGGTATTAAAGCCTCTATGACTAAGTTGTCATGAGTTTAATCCTTGCCTACCTCATGCTTCTAAATAAAAATTGAATCTCATCAAAAATTTGGGTGGGGTTATGTTTTTCCATCCTTTCGACATTAGAGGTTGTGTTGTAGTCTTGTAGATATAATAATGCCATGTATTAGCCTTCACCTAAAAGCTTAATATTTAAGGAGAGTTGGTGATTGACACAGTTATTAGTCATTATTATAATATTATGATAAGTTGTGTTTGTTTTCTGTTGCTTTTTTGTTTTCCAATACCTGATGAGATTGAGAGGAAAAAATAACCTTAATTATGAGGCGAAGAAGATTTTATGTCCTATGGAAATGCAATACCAGAAAATACATGCATGCCCTAACGATTGTATATTGTACATAAATCAGTTTGTTGAAATGAGCAATTGCCCCACATGTGGGGTATCACGATACAAAGTCAACGATGACAAATGTAGTGATGATGCAACCACAAACAACGGTTGTCCAACAAAAGTGTGTTGGTATCTTCCAATAATTCCAAGGTTTAAGCGATTGTTTACTAATAGACATGATGCAAAAAACCTTACTTGGCATGCATATGGAAGGAAAAGTGAAGACAATTGATCATTTGTATCCAAATTTTGGGGACAAGCCAAGAAACCTAAGGCTTGGTCTTGCTTTGGACAGAATGAATCATTTTGGTAACCTAAGCACTAAGAACAGTTCATGGCCTGTATTGTTGATGATTTACAACATCCCTCCTTCGTTGTGCATGAAGCGAAAATACATTATGTTGTGTATGATGATAGCGGGTCAAAGACAACCAGGAAATGATATTGATGTGCATCTCGCTCCATTGATTGAAGACTTGAAAAAATTGTGGGTAGATGAGGTTGATGTGTTTGACGAAAATCTGCAATAGACCTTTAGGTTGCATACAATGGTATTTTGTACCATTAATGACTTTCTAGCATATGAGAATTTGAGTGGATATAGTATCAAAGGACACCACGCATGTCCTTTCTGTGAGAAAGGGACAAGTTTCGTCCAACTGAAACATGGAAAGAAGACAGTATATACTAGGCATCGAAGATTTCTCAAACCCTATCACCTATATCGGTGATTGAAAAAAGCTTTTTATGGAAGTCAAAAGAAATAAAGTGCACCTAAACTGTTAGGTAGGAACGATGTTTATGATTATGTGAAGAACATTGTGACTATCTTTGGGAAGATCCAAAAGAAGGATGCATATGAGAAGAAAATATGGAAGAAAAGGTCAATATTTTTTTATCTTCCATACTGGTCCAATCTAGATGTCAGACATTGTATAGACGTAATGCAAGTGGATAAAAATGTTTGCAATAGTTTAATTAGCACCCTACTTAACATTAAATGCAAGACAAAGGATAATTTTAAATGTCATCCTGATTTGGTTTACATGGGTATACGAAAGCAGTTGCATCCGATTTCACAAGGTCAACAAACGTATTTTCCCCCAGCATGTCACACATTGTCAACAAAAGAGAAAAAAAGCTTTTTGTCAATGTCTGCGGAGTCTTAAAGTCCCACAAGGATATTCTTCAAATATCAAGAGCCTTGTATCAGTCAATGATCTCAAATTGATAGGGTTGAAGTCTCATGATTGTCACATGTTAATGCAACAACTATTGCCTGTAGTGATTCGTGGTATATTGCCTAACAAAGTTAGGGTCGCCATAACTCGTTTGAGCTTTTTGTTTAATGCTATCTGTAGCAAAGTCATTGACTCGAGATAGTTGGATGATTTGGAGTATGAGGCTGCCATTTTCTGTTGTCAATTGAAGATGTTTTTCCTCCTTCATTTTTTGACATAATGGTTCACTTAATTGTTCATCTAGTGAGGGAGATCAGGTTATGTGGTCTAGGTTTTTTATGGTGGATGTATCTAGTTGAGCGGTACATGAAGGTCTTAAAAGGTTATACCAAGAATCAATATCGACTAGAAGCTTCCATTGTTGAAAGGTACATTGTCGAAGAATGTATTGAGTTCTATTTTGAGTACATTGAAATAGTTAAACCTATTGGGATTCCAGAAACTCGTCATGCCTAGTCATGAGGAGGTAAGGGTACACGAGGATACTATGTTGTAACTATAAGTCAACAGGAGGTTTCACAATTGCATTTGTATATTTTGAATAACACACAAGATGTTCTTCCATACATAGAAACTCAAACAATATTTGACGATTGTCACCCAAAATGAACATGATGAAGCTATTGCAAGAACATAATAGAACTTTCATAAGCTGGTTTAAAGAAAAAATCTTTCGTGATGACAATGCTTCCAAAACATTAAGACTATTAGTTGTTGGCCCTGAATCTCAATGTTCCCACTTGGAAGGGATATGATATCAACAACTATTCCTTCTACACAAAGTCACAAGATGATAAAAATAGTGTGCAGAATAGTGGGGGTGAGTCTTCAGGCTGATTCTGAACACTTTTGTGGTGCATCATATAACAACCCAATTCGAGCACCGATGCCTTACTTTGGAGTTATTGAAGAAATCTGGGAGCTTGATTATAGTGCATTTAGAATTCTTATTTTTAAGTGTAAGTGGGTTAATGGAAACACCGGTGTGCATCAAGATCATTTGGGATTTACGTTAGTAGAATCTAATACGGTGGGTTACAAGGACGAGCCTTTCATCATGGCAGAACAAGCCAGATAGGTATTTTATGACCAAGATCCGTGTGACTCAAGATTTTCAATGGTACTAATGGAAGAACATTTGGTATCAGACACCAAAATGATGATCCTACACTTGATATTTGTGAGATGCTTGCTTTCTCCACACGAATGTCTTCCATAGTTGAAGAACATGACGTCAATGATGAACACGCAAATCGTAATGATCATGATGAAGGTTTATGGGAGAACATTCATATGTAACTGCGTAATATCAAAGTAATGTATTTTAAATTTACTAGCAAATGCAATCATTTGATTTAATATCGATATTTACAATTTACTACATTTGTGGTATACATGTCACTGATGTATTTTAGTGCTTTTTGTTTTATTTACAGAGTCATGGCAACACCCCCAACGTCCCTCCTCATTCAGACAATTGTTCAGAGTCTACGTTTAGGAGGAGTAGACAATCCACATAGCTGAGACGCTTGACTGTAAGAAACTTGGATCAACCAAGGCCAACGGTTAATGTCAATCCTGTGACTGGGAGAGGATCAGCGCACACAAAGAGAAATTCCACAGCTATCTAGGGGTTGTAGCAAGAGAAAAAATCCCTATTGTTGATTGCAATTGGAAAAATGTACCAGAATCTCTAAAGAACCTAATATGGGATGACATTTTGGTATGCGTCATAACTATAAATGTTTATGTTTTTCTTAACTTTAACCTTAAAATGTTGTCATTTAGTAACTGCTACAAAAAATATTCTAATGCAGGGAGATTTTGATATCCCAGAAGCAGCGAATGCCAAGAAGAAGGTGATGTCATTGATGGCCCACACAAAGCGATATGGGCAGATGATATCTAAAGCGACACAAGAAATATCAGATAAAATTATGAGTTGCTATTAAGGTTTAATTTAATTTATTTTTTTTTTTGTGTAAGCTAAAAATGACCTAATATGATGTTATTTTGGTTGCAAGACTCATTACAAGAACAGACAACACAAGGCAACTTTGTTCCCCAGGTCAACATGACATCCTCAATGTTGCCATTGGACAACCGGAGCACCCAAGTAGTGTTTGTGTTATGGTCTAGTGTGACCATCAGTCAATACTTTAGAAATGCATCACGTGCCTCTAGTAGTTTATGTGCATCCATCAGACCGGAATAGTTGGCTAAGATAATAAGAAACATTAAGTAAGAATGGAGGAGAGAAGTAGAGGAGGAAAACAAACAGAGTCTGGAGAAAATGCAACAAGAGTTGAAGGAAGCCATCAAAATTGAGTTATCCCAAATGGCATCACAACACTCACCCCCGATTGAGGTAGACATACAACAATTAGTTGCATGTATGAGCACAAAGGGGAGTTATGCTGAAACTGCAACCAATCCATCCAGGGAAGAGCATGCTACTAATGTGGTGTCATCTATGGGGTTGTACGTTCAATGTCATGATTCTACACATCTAGTGACCTTGGGGAAAGTTTACGATGGGGCCTCAACCATTCACAATGTGGCTTATGCAAATGATTTGGTAAGGATCAGTGTTGAAAAAGTTTACGATGGGGACATGCAAGTCCCATTTCTGACATCAGAGATTAAGTATGTCAGACAAACCCTTGAGACATTCATTGCATTGCTCACACATGTTGTGAAACTGGTATCACAATAGGTATTTATTTGTTTTACAGTATTAACACAATATTGCTTTGTTAAAAATTCTTTATTAACATTTGCTAATTTATTTTTAATATTAAACATATAGGACTCACACATTTGTCCAAAAAAATGTCCCTGAATCTGTTGAAAGGTCAAATAATATTGGTGGAGTTGATCTGTTGAGTTAATTGATTAAGAGCCTGTATGAAGTTTACCACAAGCCTATAAAGTTGTCGTGGGATGGGACTAAATTTGGGATTTTAAATGTAGAAGCATCATTCTTCATAACATATTTTGATTTAAATGAAATTATATCAAGTGACGAGTGTTTGAACATATCCATACTACAGTTGTGGATGATGTAAGTAAAAGTGCATTGAATGACTCCTTTCATTAACTAATAATTAAAATTCCTTACAATAAATATGTTTAAAGATTTTCAATTGAAATGTTAAAAATAGGTTTATGGATGAGTGGAGTACAACGTTGGGTCATGGTTCGGTGTATGGATTACTTGAGCCTTAATCCATACACAATGCAAAGGATAAACATGGTCAATGTCAATAATACATTGAAAAATGAGTGAAGGAATCACAAAGAGAGGTATACTTAGGAGCTTACTTGAATCAGTAAGTAAAATGTAGCAAGTACAAGGACATGAATGTCTGCATCATCTGGTAGCTAATTTTTGTCAAACTCAGGGCCCATTGGCAGCTTTTCGTTTTATGTGCTAGGAACGATAACATTGTATGGTTTTGTTCATTGCGTAAGAAGCCTGGTGTTCACATCAAAGTCGTAATTAACAAGTTAGGTCTTCCAAAACATCATACTTTTTCTCTATTACGAAGTTAGGTATGCAAATATGTCGTATGTTAACCTATATGTATGTTTTTTTTTTACTGAACCAATGCAATGAAGACATTGAAGACCGATTTTGATGGTAAATCTAATCAACCTGCACCAAACTAAATTGAAGTAAAGGTTAGTCATTTAATGAAACCTTCATATCCATTGGTTATATTTTGTATATTTGTAATTATGAGATTTAAATATATTTCTTACTCAATTTAGAGTCATGTTCAAAGTGGAGGTTATGAGTGTGAGTATTATGCAATGCATTGGATGTGGAACATAGTAAGCGGGGGTTTGAAGAATGAATGGAGCAAGGTATATTTATTTTAACACGTTTCCAATATTAGTTTAGTCTAAAAATGTATTTATTTTTTACATGAATTTGACTTGTTTGTATAAATTTTTAATGTTGCAGTGGTTTGGTGATGAAACACCGTTAGACATCGAGAACATAACAACAATTCGCAAGAACTGAGCAACGTATTTGTTACAAGTTAAAAAAAAGTCAATTTAGACAGGTTTAAATGATATATATAGGACGAACCATTATGTTGCATTTCATGATTATTGTAAACATTATAAACAACTTTGTTAACTTTTTGACAATTATTGGAGCATATAAGTATATATGTATATATAATTGTTTTATTATAATTCCTCTACAACAAAGCACTCGACATATATGTATTGTATTTTGTGTGGCCAATTTGGCCACTTAGCAGCTCATTGTTTATGCGGAGATTTTGATAGTCCTGATGGTAGCCCATTTGACAAGATCGAACAATTATCAAGTTCGAGAACTACATTTATGAAGTTTGAAAATTATACTTGGTTTTGTATTATGTTGATTTCCAATATTATTGTAATTAGTGTTGTTTATTTTTGTTTGGATCTGCTTGCTTCAATCAATACGCATACTCAATGGGAGACTTAAGGCATGACTTAGCGCTTCTAGGTTCATGTAGTACGTCATAGTTTGCATGTGATTGGTACCAATTATGTTTGTTCCTTGTATGGCGGAAAATGTTGAGGAAACTATTGAAGCTCTCATTTTGGTGTGTTCACTACCTGTGTTTTAATTATATATGCAAGAAGAATCTCCTATTGCTTTAAAACTGTTGTGAACTGCATGCAGTCTACATATGTCAAAGGTAATGTGTGTGCCAAATTTGAAAGAACTTGTATGTAGGGTATGCTTGGATAGTTGGTAATAGCCTATAACAACTATCTTTCTTCTTTAACTGAGTCATTAAGATTGTTTAGCATTACAGCAGTTTTAGAGGAAACTAATGTTTTGTTATAATTGTCAAGTCAATTTTGGTTGACTTCAATGCAAAATATAGAATGACCAAATGAAAATAGGATTTTAGGTTGCTAATATGACTTTCGCACAGGTTCTGTCCAACAATTTCTAGTCTTTAAATTTCCTAGTTCACTTGCAGAATGTATTGTCCAAGGGATTGATGAATGTATTGAACCATGAAATTGTTACAAGTATTAGTTGTGCTTAAAGTGGCTTCATTGTTGGGAGTAACACAATGGTGATAATCATTCATATATGGTAATACAATCCTCACTTATTTTAGTCTCCAACATAAGCAGATTTGTAAACACAATGGTGATATTTGCTTGCCATGAATAATTATTGACATATATTATTGTCTTCATCATTTCTTTGTGAAACCATGCCTTTCTTTCTCTGGATTGACTTTTGAAGGTTTTAGTTGTTGTTTGGTGTGTAATTTTGTAATACAACTATTATTTGGATGGATGCAGTCCATTATATTGACTCGTATCCAACATGAACAAGTTGGAGATGGGGCAACATCTGTCATCGTTTTTGGTATGTATTGAGCATATGTAGAATTGTAGATGTTTTCTTTTTAATATTGAATCTTCATCTAATTTTATCCCTTTTGTCTTTTTGTATATAAAAATTTCTTTTAATGATTGATAATTTCCATTGATAAGTTTTGTTGTATTTTGCATGGTTTAGTAACAAGTCATGGCTCTTGATTGATGAATTCTAGATTTTGTTACATTCATAATGGAGAGGCAGATGTGAGTATAAGTACATATCCTTTTACTCTTCAAATGCAATGTCAGTATGAGTACTCCATTTTATTTAATGTGTTCATATGGAAATCTTTCATTCACTTCACTGTTATTTTTTCTCTCCCTCTTTTTGTCTTTTACTTGTATTTGAAGTGTTGGATGGAGACGATAGGTTACAACCTTATAGGGTTGGTCGTTGAAAGCTGAAACAGTGTTCGGTGGGTGGGAAAGGAATTGTTGTCTTCAAGTGTATTTTCCTATTCACATGGTTAAAGTTTATTTTCAAGACTAAATACACTATAGCCAATTTGATAACAGGTTATGAAAGTAGATTATCTCAACGGTAGGACAACTCTTGACTTTGCAACCATCAATGGGCATGCAAGATGCATTTGGCTTGTCTTTGCAGATTTTGTTCCAAGTGCTCCTTTTTAAGCTTTACATGCTAGCATAGATGCTGAGGGTGATGGATCGAATGTGAAAAAAAACATGAACTAAGGTGTGCCTTTCCTAATCAACTTTTCCTTATGTAATTCTTAAAATAGTGAATTTCATGTGATGTTTTATATTTGTCTCATTTGGTTGAATTACTAAGATATTTTCACCACAAACAATGGTTGTATTAAATTGTTCTTTGAATCCTTGTCATCATGTAATTACTATTATATATGTACCCATTATTTTGCGAAGTTGGCTTTGTTTTCTGCAATTCCCACAATCCTACTATACAAAGCCAAAGCCTACATCACCCATGTTGGAGACACCACTCTTCTAGAGGTTTACACAACAATGGCATTTCTGATGGGTTGCTTGTTTTTGTATAGTTTAAAATTTTAACTATTTTACCGGAAAACAACCTTCTTTTTCATTGTGTTTTTTGGACTGGTTTTAATACATTTACGATTAAATAACAAAAGTTGAAACTCAGGTGATCGATTTTTTGTCCAATTGGTAAACGAGGTATTCGAGTTGAGTTTTATAACATTGAACACGAGTGGTTAGTGGTGGCTAGTGCTATTATGGAATTGGTGTCTTGGTGGTGTGACATTTCTATTAATGTATTTATAAAAATGCCTTTAATTTTAATAATCATTCTCAGATGACTATGTCACATTTATGTTTTTTTTTTCTAAACAATACTTAACCTGTTAATTTAATTTTAATAACTGATATGCTAAATGTGATTGGTCTTTCATGTGCCAAACTTGTGTAATAGATACATATATACTAGTCCAAAATAGTAGTTTCAAATGTGTTATTCTGCTCGAAGGCTGGCTAGCTCTTTTTTCTATAAGTTGTACATGGTTGCAGTTTAAATTGAAGAAGTGTCTAGAATTAATAACCATTTTAGAAATGAGATAATGAAACATTAATTACTTTTTTCAATAACAACTTGCAAGACAATTTCAAATAAAAACCGTCTTAGAAAATGGCTCTTTAAATACGATTATTATCAGGAACCGTCTTAGAAGAACCATTTTTGAACATTTTCTAAGACGACGATTTTTAGACAAAATCATCTTCGAAAATAACTCTTCTAAGACGGTTCTACACCGAAAGCGTCTTAGAAGCAACACCTTTTTTTTGTAAAAAAAAATTTCTAAGACGATTTTTAGACAAAACCGCCTTAAAAATAAACTCTTCTAAGACGATTCTATGAAGAAATCGTCTTAGAAGCAGGACATATTTTTTTAAAAAGATACAACAATTTCAAAGACGGTTTTTAGACAAAACCGTCTTAGAAATTGACTATTTTAAGATGATTCTACGTAGGAACCGTCTTAGAACCAACTCAATTTTTTTTCTTCAAAAAAATAATATCTAAGACGATTTTTATACAAAATCGTCTTAGAAATAAATGCTTCTAAGACGGTTTTTCCACATAACTGTCTTAGAAGGACTTGTATTTTTTATTTTTTAATAAAAACAACATTTTCTAAGACGATTTATGGATAAAACCGTCTTAAAAATATACCATTCAAAGACAGTTCTAAAATTGTCATTGAACATTTTGGGATTCAATGATGTTCTCTTCAAATACAATCATAGAACTGTTGTTAACTTGCTTAAATAATCGTAGTAGAAAGTCTGTTTTCCATTGGTGGGTGGGCTTGATATCTCTCACCTCTTTTTTGCGGAGGATAGCTGTCTTCTCTTTACAAAAGCAACTTATGCTCAACTTAGGTTGATTAAGGAGGTCCTAGACAACTTATGCAAGGTCTCTAGTCTCAAGATGAATACTCAAAAGTCCATATTCTTTGTCTTTAGCGATGTGCCAAGGCGTAAGATTGCCAAATTCACATCCATTATTCAGTTTCAGCATACTGCTAACATAGGTAAGTACTTGGGCTTTCCCTTGTTGAAGGGTTGAGTGCGGAATAACGACTTTGCCCACATTGTTTAGAGAATTAATGGAGCAAGACTTTGAATCGTCCAGGTAAAGTCACTTGCCAAATTTGTTTTGTCCTCTATACCAACTTATTCCATGCAAAACTTATGGATTCCGGAGTGTATTTGAAATCAAATAGATGCATCACAAATCCCGAAGTTTTTTCTTTTTTTTTTTTTATAAGAAGCTTTAGGTACATGGCAACGTGGATTCAAATATTGACTCCAATTTTGTCATGTAATCGAAGAATTTTTATACAGCATGTGACAAATTGAAGTATATCTTCTACTAACATATTGAAAGAGAAAATGAAACAAAATGGTTTTAAAAACAATAAGCTAACATATTTGTTTTCAAGAAAACTATCAATTACTACATTTTTTTTTGTCTATTAACCTGTGCGTTGCTCGATCGGCATCTAGTTTTCTTATTAAATGAGATGAGATATTGTGCAGATTTACACTTACAATTGTACTATAGGTGTGAACTCACTGGATTACTCTACAGTAAACATTGATACGTGCGTTGTACATATATACACATACATTCGGCGTGCACCATAAAAAAGATTGTTTGTGTAAATCAGTTGGGTACCTGTTTGAAAGACAAGATAATGGTATAACGTTCGTTTTGTCATCTACACCTGTTTTTCAAATGCGAATGAACATGTAATAGAAGTGATAATGATCGACAAAAAATAAATATAACATGCGAGAATTTTTACATAATACTATATAGATTAATGGTTAAATATAAAATTTACAATTTACATTTTTTAAGGCTTAATTAATATATTTTAATCCTTGTAATACATCTACTATTTTTAGTCTTTAAAAAATTAGTCATAATAAAATTCAAACTTTTGGTATATATTAATCCCTACCATTATTTAATCAAAGTGACTAAAGAGTTAGATACTAAAATAAAATAAAATAATATTCAAGAGACTAAAATAAAAATGAGATATATTTACTGTGATTAAAAAAAATATAAAGTGACATTGTCATCACAGGATAGACTAAAATTATAGTTAATGATAGTTAAGCAACAGTAAAGACTATAACATAAAAAATTTAAACATTACATCATTTACATTAATTAATTTTTAGAATTCTAGAAAATCTTATAAATTATATGACTAAAAACATAATTAACTTTTTTTTAATGATATAAATGATAGCGCTTTGCATCAATATTTAAAAGTAAAAATTTTGTTGGTGCGAGTGCCTTTCACTTTCACAATCAAGTGAGTCCCCCACCAAAATCCAAAGAAGGAATATGCCATTCGGCCATGGAATAATAAAGCGTTCCACGCTTTGACAGATTTATTGTTTTGAAATATAAAGAGCATTTTGGTTATTCAATTTGCATTTCTTCGAACATGTCACTTCAAGTCTAACTAATTGTATTTCACAATGAACTTTTTTCTATAAAAAAAAAAAAAGTCTAAATCGACCTCTCGTTGGGGTATACATTGATCATTGATAACCTATTGGTCTAAAAGGGCTATTTATGTGATGAAAACAAAATTTCACAAAATTCTTATCACAAACGGCACAAAAAAGACTTGTGCAAGTTGTTCAAAAATTAAAGAATATTTAATTTGGGTATACTATCCGAATTTTTACACTGCTAAATGGTAATATGTAGCCGATACATGTATTTATTTGCACATACTATAAATGTATGAATAGTTCAATACTCAAAATACATATTTTCTAATTTTCGTTATCAGAACTATTGATAATTGTTTTAGAAAAATATGGACAAGATTAAAAAAAATGTTTACATACAGATAAATGTTAAGGGTGAGAGAAAAAAGAATTGTTGAAGAGCAACATATCAAAATAATTTACTTTTAGAAATTATTTGTATGCTTTTTCGTTGTTTAATATTAAAAGAGAAAACATACAAATTTTATCAACTTTCTTTAACTTGATCATATCTTGTTTTTCAGCAATTTTTCATTATTCTTATGACACTTATTCCCTTGCAATTAGTTTTCTAAATTTATATTTTTACATATTTTATTTAAAAGTTAAAATAAAAAAACATATAAGCCCACGTGTCATTATTAATAAAGATTTTAAGTTCCATTACTATATAGATGAGGGTCCAGATCCTTAAAGAATATAAACACTTAAATACACAAGTGAATAATCTAATATATTGATTGACATATTATTTAATAAATTTCATTATTTTAAAAATTACATTACATGTGATTTTAAAGTCATTTAATGACGAGATAATATAAAATTAAAGTTATATTATTCACTTTATTTTTCATTTTTCTTTTTATGCTTCATATTTCTTTGAGCAAAATTACATAAACATATCCTAAGATTTTGTATAATTATACAAACATCATTTTTACTTTTCTAATCATTATTTTTGTCTTTCCTATAGTATAAGATTTGATGGGGTGTCAGTATGATTTTTTTAAAATATAAGGAGATGTTAATGTAATATTTTAAAACTTAAAGGGGACTAGTTTAAAAAAATAAAAATAAAAAGATTGAATTATATGTAATTACATGAAATATAAGAAGAGGTGTTGCTGTTATTTGCTTTATTTCTTTCATGGTTTGTGAAACAAATTGTATAATCTTATGATACAAGTATGATTTATCAATACTATATGCAAGTGTCAACATTAATTATATATAACCAATTAGAAAATCGTTTTTGATCAATGCTTTATTTATTTCATTGTTTGTTAGTATTTTTTACACTATGAACCAATTAGAAAATAATTTTTATATAGCTTTTAAAATAATTATTATAAAAATTAACAAATTTATTATTTATAACAATTCTTCATTAAATAATAATGTAAATTTTTTATATTGTCATTACATAAATTGTTATTTTTAGTTTAAAAGACTATAATGTTCTTGGTCATTTTAAAAGTTTGTAAGGTTAATTTAACAAGTTGGTTATCAAATTATTTATTATTATTATTATTATTATTATTATTATTATATTAAATATATAATGTAATGTTTTTAAATTATATATTTATTGATCTATTTATGGATTTTTTATAGCAGGATTTAAAAATATTGAAATACTTATAATTAAATTTAAATTAATTAATTTATTCAAGAGACAAATTTGTTTATTTATTTGAAAATTTTTACTTTTTTTATGCTAAAAGCTTTACTTAATGAGATTATGTGTAAGCCTTTAAAAAGGACATATATTAATTAGATATAAAGAAATAGACTGAGATGACTTTATAAAGCTCAATGTAGTATATATTATTTTCATTTTTTTATACCTTAACAAGGATTGAACTGATAATAATTTTTTTATATTTATTTTAGCAATAAAATATTTAAAGACCTAATGGTGTAAATTTAGAAGATTATTATAAAAATGACAATTAATTGTTATGTTTTTGCGTCCGCAACATAATTGGGATGTTTATATCTTTCTGTCCACAATCACTAATTTTATAAAAACAAGATTTGTTTATGTTTTTGTTAGTCGATAGCTACTCCTTTTATTGGACACAAAATACATAATTCCTTTGTTTGTATGTGATATTTTTCATCACGTATGATCAAATTATTTGATAGCAAATGTTTATTAAAAATTGCAATTGATACATTTTGATGCTTAGATTGTTTTATCTTACCAACTATAAATCGGGGGTTGTGGACCGCTTAGCTATAGTGAGGTCCCTTTCTATCAAATCTAGCTAGGAGTACGAACCCAACTCATTATTTTTTGTAATGAAGTTTATGTGTATTTTTTTATAAAGTTTTGAACAAATATATATCTTAGTGCATGTTTGGATGCTAGTTGAAGGACTTTTAAATTATATATATTCTTTTTTTTAAGAGAATTATTTTTATTCTTAAAACAACATTTTTTTTGTCTTAAAATTCAGCAATATAGATTGAAATTCGAAACTTGTTTCTAATATATGTTTATTTAAATATAACCTTATACTCATCAGAATATAACCTTTGTTTCAGTAAATAATAAAAAAAAACTTTGTTATTATTGATAACATCGTATCACCTCTTATTCAAACATATTAAAGAGTTTTGTTTTTAGATAAATACTAAGGACTAAGGAGTTCTTTTTTTTTTATCAGAAAAAAGGGTATAAGATTAATAAAGGTACCAGAAGCACCAAAGCTATTACAAGATGAATGTTCAAGAATCAAATCAACCCCTTATGCAAAGGTATTCTACTTGTGACCACAGTTAAGACATTAAGAAAAAAAAAATCTCAATCTCCCACCCCGTGGCAACATGCCCGTCAAAAGTCTTCCAACATATATCAACCTCCCAAAACAATAACCCCACATCAAATAATACAGCTACTAATAGTCAAGTCTGCAAACATTGCAGACACATAAGAGGATTAGAGTACCATTCGATAAAGAATTTTATTCCAGGTTTTAAACTTTATATCTTCCACGACCGAATCCAAATCAAAGCTTTGATGCTGGAAAATAATTTTATTCCTGTTGCACCACAAAGTCCACACAGTTGCACACCAAGCTGTCTTCCACACTTTATTTTTCGGGGAGCCCAGCCAACTCCAATCATGAACATAAAATTTTAAGGACAAAGGAGTTCTTAAATAAGTATATTTAATCATTTTCCTATACCAATACTTCGTTTCATTTTACAGTTGATTTAAAGCATCAAAGTGATATACTTTAAGGGCATCTCACGAGTGACAAATACATACAAAAGACCGATCCATGCTGAGTAAAAATTATATGTTTTTTGCATTATATTACATCGTCTTCCAATAGAAAATTCTGAAAAACAAAACTATAAGATTGATTCTATAGTTAGATATATAGAATTTTAGATAAGTGATATCAACACACATTTTCTATTTATTGAAGTTGAGTAAATGAATAATCAATATATAATAATTTTACAACAATTATCTTACTAATCATATTTTCTTTATTTTTTTATTAATTGATAGTGTTTTTATCACAGTAACAATCAATAACATAAATTAAACTTATTAAAATTTAAGTAAATTTTACTAATTTAGAAATGAAAATCATCGAATAAAATTAAAACTAATATATTTTTTATATAGTAAAATTCACATAATTAGTACTAAAAGCATCTTTAATGGTAGTGTTGGTTTATTTTCTGTTACTTGACTAAGTCAAAATCACCTAAGGTGGTCCACTCATCTTATCTTCTTAGGAATAAGTTGTTGCTAATCTTATCCCTTATCTTTTTAGGAATAAGTTGTTGCTAATCTTATCAGCTAATCTTATCATTTATTTTTAGTAACTAAGTCCACGTTTTATGCATATCAAATATAACCTCTTTGATGGGAAGATGTTATATAAGGAGATGTGCACCATGGCCAAGGTCCCTATGCTTGCTATCTGAAAACCTCAATACACCATCAGTGAGTGATAGTGAAAGCATAGAAGATCCTTAAGCCAAAAGTCATATTAGTTTGGATACCTATAAA
>CM023951.1:23012010-23041032 GCA_013407115.1 Glycine latifolia
AAGTCCACGTTTTATGCATATCAAATATAACCTCTTTGATGGGAAGATGTTATATAAGGAGATGTGCACCATGGCCAAGGTCCCTATGCTTGCTATCTGAAAACCTCAATACACCATCAGTGAGTGATAGTGAAAGCATAGAAGATCCTTAAGCCAAAAGTCATATTAGTTTGGATACCCACAAATTGTTTACAGATTATTTGATTTACGGACAACTGCAAATCATCTTCAGAGCAAACAAGAATAGCAATGGCGGGAGGTATTTATGATTTTAATTTTTCCGCATTTGATCTAATAGCTTCTTATGTATATAAGTGTGATTAGATCATTCAATTTTTTCTTACATTTGGTATCAGATCACGTTATTGCCTCTGCCTTGCTTTTGGTTTGATACTCATATTTTTGAAATATTGTTTTATTGAAATATGAGTATTTTATTTGAACGTTTTAATTAGTAAGAAGCCTTGGAATCATATGGAAATTGAATCTCTAAGCTTTTTGTAAATTAAAACATGGATTTCGGCGTTGACAATGACTGAGAAAACCATTGGATTTTTATTTTGATTGAAACTGGGTCAAGTCAACCCGTCTGAAGATCGAAGACTATAGTATCAATGAAACATGTTTCAATTTTGTGACTTTGAGTTTTGTGAAATTAACCTGTATCAAAATCTTAGTTTTTGTGTCACGATTCACATTTGGTTTAAAGTGATATTGAGTGACACCATTTATGATTTGAAATTTTCACATTCTGACACGTAAATTGTATTTTTATTTATGTTATTGTTACTATTGTCATTTACGCTATTTGGGTTGCTAAACTTTTATTTTGATCTTCGTGAACCAAATAAATGGCTATAAAGCATTTTGAACTAATGACAAATTTATGATATGTGTTCACATAATTTATTGTTATTTTGTTGTTACATGTATTAATTTATGTTTCCCTATACATGTAATATTAAGTTGATTAATAGAAATATTTAGATATTCAGTTTATATCTTTATTCATAAAGATATTAATGTTTAGATATTTAGTTTGTATCTTTTATTCCATAAAGATATTAATGTTTAGATATTCAGTTTATATCTTTTAGGGAAATTTTTTCTGTATGTAGTCCATTTACTGACCACGTTCACCCACTGACCCATTATCTTATCCCATTCAAGGTTGAGGTCTGTAATGAGTAGAACTCTATAAATAGAACTGAATAATTTATTTATTAATGCAATAAATTTAATTTTGGACATAAGAGAATATTTTGTGATTTTTATAATTTAATTGATAAAGTCTAGCCACAACAACTTTAATTATTTAAATTATATATTAAGAGCCTCTAGATCACATAAGGTAAATAATATTAATTGTAATTAATCATAATATAATATAATAGATATTATCCCACAGGAATTTATATTATATTTTTGTATGATTAATTAGGATAAAATATTAAATTATATATTTTTTTGATTTGCCCACAGGGATCAAGAAATATAACTTGATAGTTTTATCATAATGTTTATGTGAATTTAATTGAATTAAAATTTTAGCCCACAGGCAAATTTTATGTCGCTAAATTCATAATTTTATAAGCATGACTTACATTGGTAAATCATGATACATTATTTTTGTCTCAAATTTTAATGATAAGCATAAAAGTTGAATTATTTTGCAACTATACAACCTATTAATACAATTGATATTCCATAATTGAGAGAAGATTATTTTTCTATCTGGAAAGAAATGATTCTGGTGACGTTAGGGTATATGAACATTGATTATGCTATCAGGAAAGTTGAGCCACCAGCAATTACAGAGAACAATATATACTATGGTAGATAGGCTGGTATTAATGGTTCAGTTGAACAGTATGACAATGTGAGAGCGCTCCTGAAGTACATTGATGAACAATTTGAGACTTCAGGGAAGGCATTGGCCAATACCTTAATAATAAAGTTTTCTTCCATGAAGCTCAATACTTTGAGGGATGTGCGTAAACACATCATGCAGATAATGGACATTGCAGCTCAACTTAAAACCCTAGAGGTGGACATGTCTGATTCCTTTCAGGTGCATTTTATTCTGAATACTCTCCCAGCACCATATTGTCCCTTTTAAAAATATCTAACAACACACATAAAGACAAATGGTCTATTAATGAACTCATGACCATATGTGTTCAGGAAGAGGGGAGGTTGCAGTTGGAACAAGGAGAGAGTTCTATTATGATGACTGAAAGGAAGGATAATAAGAAAGGCCAGAAGAACAAGGGAAGTGGTAAAATATCACCTCAAGCTGGAATTAAGAAAGAATCCAGGTGTTTCTTTTGTAAAAAAAAAAGGGGCACATGAAGAAAGATTGTTCAAAATTCAAGCTATGGTTTGGAAAATAAATGTATGCCTACCTCTTTAGTTTGTTATGAATCTAATATGATTAATCATAGCACTTGGTGGATTGATTTGCAATATGGTATTTTCTATATTAATTTACAAAATGATACCACTTATGATGTTGTGCATGTTAATGTTGGCATAAAACGATGTGTTATGAATGAGGATTCCTCTATGTTGTGACACCTAAGATTAGGACACATCTTTATCAAGAGAATTAAGAGATTGGTAAATGAAGGGGTACTTAGTGCTTTGGATTTTACTGATCTTGATACTTGTATAGATTGCATTAAGGGTAAGCAAACTAACAAGTCTAAGAAGGGTGCAAAGAGGAACTCAAATCTATTAGAAATCATACATACAGTTTTTTGTTGTCCAGACATGGATGCAAGTAGTCCAAAATACTTCATCACCTTCATAGACAATTTTTTCACGATATATGTATCTTTACTTACTCCATTCTAAAGATGAAGCTTTAAATGCCTTTAAAGTTTTTAAGACCGAAATGGAGAAACAATGAAGAAAGCAAATTAAGATCGTGAAATCCGATAGAGGTGATGAATCCTATGGGAGATACACAGAGAATGGACAAACACCTGGTCTATTTGTGAAGTTTCTTCAAGAACATGGGATTGTTGCCCATACAGTATGTCTAGTTCTCCGGATCAGAATGGTGTGGCAAAAAGAAGAAATCAAACCTTAATGGACATGATGCGAAGTATGCTTAGTAGTTCCAAGTTTCCTAAATTATTGTGGATTGAAGCACTGAAGACAACAGTGCACATATTGAATCGAGTTTCAACTAAGGTTGTCCCAAAGACACCATTTGAGTTATTTAAGAGTTGGAAATCGAGTTTCCAACATGTATGCGTTTAGGGATGCCTGTTTGAAGTGAAAATATATAACCCACAAGAAAAGAAGCTTGGCCTAAGGACCATTAGTGAATACTTCATTGGATATGCTAAAAGGTCTAACAGATACATATTTTACTGTCTATTTCACAGTACAAGGATTATGGAATCAAGAAATGCTGAATTTCTTGAGAATGATTTGATTAGTGGGAGCGATCAATCCAGAGATTTTGTTTCTGAGAAAGATCATTCAGTTACTCAACCATCCCCTTCAAATCTTAGATTGGTTGTTATTAACAATACCCTTCCAGCTCAACTGGGTGTTGTGCAACCTATCATTCAAGATCCACAACCTGTTGATAATCTAGTAGATCAAGTTATTCATGAGGAGCAAGAAGAAATTGTTGATCAACCAATTGAACAACAAGTTCCTCAAGAAGATAATGAAACAACATAAAGGAGATCTACCAAAATAAAGAAATCAATGATACCGAGTGATTTTGTATCTACAGGAATCTGACTATACTATTGGAGCTAAAAATGATCCTGAAACGTTTTCACAAGCCATGAGTTCTAAAGAATCAAACTTGTGGTATGATGCTATGAAAGATGAGATGAATTCTATGGCATCGAATGGAGTCTGGGATCTTGTTCAGTTGCTTGATGGTGCAAAAGCCATTGGATGTAAATGAGTCTTCAAAACTAAGAAAGACTCATTAGGCAACATTAAGAGATATAAAGCAAGACTCGTAGCCAAGGGATTTAATCAAAAGGAAGGAATCAACTACAAGGAGACATTCTCTTCTGTATCTAAGAAAGATTCTCTTTGCACACATTTTGACTTAGAGTTGCAACAATCGATGTGAAAATGGATTTTGTCAATAGAGACATAGAAGAAGAGGTTTATATGAAACAACCTGAAGGATTCTCCTCTACTAAGGGTGAGCAATGAGTACGCAAGCTTAAGAAATCTATATATGGATTGAAACAAGCCTCTCGTCAGTGGTACTTAAAATTTCATGACGTTATTTCTTCATTTGGTTTCGTAGAAAATGTTATGGATCACTGTATATACCAGAAGGTCAGTGGGAGCAAAATTTGTTTCCTTATTTTATATGTGGATGATATTTTACTTGCAACCAATGATAAGGGTTTTGCTATATGAGGTGAAATAATTTCTCTCTAAGAACTTTGATATAAAGGATATGGGTGATGCTTCTTACGTTATTGGCATCAAGAGACAGAGTAAAAGGTGTTCATTGTTTGTCTTAAGAGACCTATCTTAACAAAGTTTTGGAAAGATTTAGAATGAGTAATTGTTTAACAAGTGTAGCTCCCATTGTGAATGGTGACAGGTTTAATTTAAACTAGTGCCCGAAAAAAATGATTTTGAGCGAGAACAAATGAAGAACATTTCTTATGCTTCAGCTGTTGGAAGCCTTATGTATGCTCAGGTCTACACAAGACCTGATATTGCTTTTGCGGTTGAAATGTTAAAGAGATATCAAAGTAACCCAGGTTTAGGCCACTGGAAAGTTGCAAAGAAAGTGATGAGATACCTTTAGGAATGCTTATGTACAGACGAACTGACAACTTGGAAGTGATTAACTACTCAGATTCAGACTACGCTGGCTGCGTTGATTCGAAAAAATTGACTTCGGGATATATTTTTATGCTAGCCAGTAGAGCTGTGTCTTGGAGAAGTGTCAAGCAGACCTTGACTGCTACTTCCACTATGGAGGCTGAGTTCGTTTATTGTTTTGAGACTACCTCACATGGTGTATGGATAAGGAGTTTCATTTCTAGGCTTAGAGTTATGGATTTTATTTCTAAGTCATTGAAGATATACTATGATAATTCAGATGTTGTTTTATGGTTAAGAATAACAAAATTTGTAGTCGAAGCAAGGACATCGACATTAAGAATCTAGCCATAAGAGAATGTGTTAATGATAATACAGTGGTTATTGAGCACATTAGCACTGAATTAATGATTGTCGATCCTTTAACTAAGGGCATGCCATCATTTAAATTTAAGGATCATGTGGAAAGGATGGGACTTGGTTCCCATATATGATTTTCATTGTAAGAATGATATTAAGAAACTCTATTGTGATGGTTTTCATTTAGTTTATGCGCATCTACAATTATTTATTTTGAGAAACATCAATTAAGTTTGGACCTAGAATAAACATTGGGTTTATTCATTAAGTTGTATGGGCTTGAGAAATATAATGCAATGTAATACATGGAAGGTACTACTCGTATATATTAGAGGAACTATCGTCATGATTCATGTATTTTATTTCTCACTAAAGTGTATGAGAAGATATGTGGACCAAGTGGGAGAATGTTGGTTTATTTTCTGTTACTTGACTAAGTCAAAACCACCTAAGGTGGTCCACTCATCTTATCTTCTTAGGAATAAGTTGTTGCTAATCTTATCCCTTATCTTTTTAGGAATAAGTTGTTGCTAATCTTATCAGCTAATCTTACCATTTACTTTTAGTAACTAAGCCCACGTTTTATGCATATCAAATATAACCTCTTTGATGGGAAGATGTTATATAAGGAGATGTGCACCATGGCCAAGGTCCCTGTGCTTGCTATCTGAAAACCTCAATACACCATCAGTGAGTGATAGTGAAAGCATAGAAGATCCTTAAGTCAAAAGTCATATTAGTTTGGATACCCACAAACTGTTTACAGATTATTTGATTCACGGACAACTGCAAATCATCTTCAGAGCAAACAAGAATAGCAATGGCGGGAGGTATTTATGATTTTAATTTTTCCGCATTTGATCTAATAGCTTCTTATGTATATAACGTGATTAGATCATTCAATTTTTTCTTACAGATAGATCTTGAGCAAAGATCTTGAGTTCAAGATATGATCTTCACTAGATATCCCAATAAAGGAGATGAAGAGATCTCCAACATAGAGGATGAGTTCTTGTAGAAGAACTCTCAAGATCTGCACATTATTCAAAAAAGAATAAATTTTTTTCCTATTTCTCTCTCCCTAAGATCTCAATATGAGATCTACCATTAAAGAAAAAAATTAGAGAGATTTTGAGAGATTTTCAATCTTATGTGGTACCATAGGGTCCACCAAAAAGTGGTCTAAGATCTCAATTTGATATCTACCACTAAAGATACTCTAAGAACAATACGAATTTCAATAAACAAAAGAAAAGAGAGTGCATTATTATTATTATTATTATTATTATTATTATTATTATTATCATCATCATCATCATCATCATCATCATCATCATAATATTTCCTCTCAAAACTCTATCAAAACATAAGATATTTTCGTTTTGACAAAATGACGAAATGGTGAGAATTTGAATTTGCTTGGAATATTTAGGCACACACGTAAATAAAATTTGGAAGTTAATTCTTAGAAAAGAGGAAGAAAAAGACAAGAACAAGGGATCCTTAATTTGAAAGCATATTCCGTATTGTATTTCCTTTAGTTTAAAAGACTATAATTTTGGTCATTTAAAAAGTTTGTAAGGTTTTCTTTTTAACAAAAATAGAGGATTAAAAACCCACAATAGCAATTACAGCATCACTATCGGCCCCTACCATATCAGCTATGAAAGAAGCAATATAATTAAATTCTTGATCTTTAGATGACAAATCCAAGGCTCTTTTAGCCATTGTATTCGCTACCCAATAGTATCTCTAGAAATATGATTCCAAGTTACACCCTCATATCTCCCATCCACCAAATGAATCTCTTGAACTAGCTGGTAATGAGGATGAAGATGATCACATTTACTCTCTAGCACTTTAATAGCCTCAGTTGAGTCTAAGTCGATCAATATGAATAGAGCAGAACCCTCTATTCCAAGCAAGCTTGATGCCATGAAGAATAGTGTTAAGTCAAAAGACATTTATGTCTTAAAGACGAATTATGAATCTTAATTATTTTGATTAGATGCAAATAAATACAAATGACAAAAGTTGTGTCTAATTTGCTATCAGATCATGATCTATATTTCAATGTTTGAAGTTTTTTATGATATCTCACACAAACACAATATGACATAGCATTTAAGTGTTGAATTTACGATCTTAATTTAATACTTTACGTTTAAGATTCATTTTGCTGAAACATTCTCCTAGGATCTGTCGAAATCTTATGAAGAATAAATGCAATCCAAGATCTAAAACTGCTAACATTTATCAAAAGGCATGATTTGTTGTGCATACCTGCTCTGATGGAAGAAGTGACTTTTCGCTGAAGTGCTTGTTACATTAACCTATCAACATAAAGTCTCTGCATGAAGAAGAAACATGCATTTAATGCAAACATTAATTTCTCCAACGTCCAAAATTCCTCAAACAAAGCTTTTGAGTGAAGAATTAATCTTTCGAGAGACAATGAACACTATAAATAGAAGAAGCTTTGAAGAAAACCTTACAAATCAATCTTATGCAAAATATTTGCTCATTGTTTCTTGTGTAAAGCTTTCTATAAATTCGTGTATAAAGTAAAAACCTATCAAAACACTTTGAATATCTTGAGAGAATAGACTAAAGAGTTGAGTATGATATTTGTCTCTAAAATGATAATTTATTAGTCATTGAGCAAACTTTAAATAACAAATCTTGTTTATTTGTTTAGAGCCAACAGTGACTTGATAAGACAAAGAATACTAAGTTGAAATCAAGCTTGGGGAAGAGCTTATTTTTGTAAGAGCTAGAAGTGACAATGAAGAATACTTGTAACTTTTGTTAAGTTAGTGAAACTTGGTGGGTTGCCAAGAATTGAATGTAGTCTCGGTAGTAGAGACAATAGTATAAATCTTGTGTGTTTTTCTCTTTACTACTTTTCTTGATTTTTAACTGGCAAAGGGTTTGGATTTATTTATAGATCTTATATATGTTTTGGTCTGTTGAGAAAATCTTTCCATCATCGTCTAATCAAGTTTTTCACATTCTTTTTTATTTGTTTTAAGCAAAACTCATTAGATGATAACTCATGTTTTTGGTTTAAGAAAGGTTTAAAATTTATAAAAACATAATTCAACCTCATTTACTGTGTTATTTGTCTCTACAAATAGCCTTAAATTCCCCATATAGGATAGAACCTCCTCTGGACTAAGATTGAAAACCACAAACAAAGCTCCTTGCATGATTGCGAATAACTCCTTTGCAACCCACAATTTCACCAAACTAGACCATTGATGCATCACAATTTTTAGTGTGAGTTGTCCTTCCTTTGGCACTATACAATAGGTTTTGTCAAGACCCAAGCTACAATGAACCTGTTAGGGGAGAGTCTGGAATAACACATTGTTGGACCTGTAGGCTTATACTGAATTACAAGTTTTATGAATAGCATCAGAATGGGACCAAACCTCATTGTAGAATATGTACCTATTCCTCCTCCACCAAATCAAATTTAGAATAGATCCAAATAGCATGCTCCAATTTAAACATTTTCTCAAAAGTCTTAAACCTAGGTTCACCCCTTGCCATCATTTCCAATCATCACAATTATAAAAACTCTTATTATTATTTGAGTGCATAAAGAATTTCCAAATCAACATACTAGATTGGAAATCCTCAAAGAGATTGAAAGTAGTTTTCTCTTCATTCTAACACAATTGACATGAATCGTTCTTACTAATAACAAAATGCTTCGTCCTCACATTTGTCAGCACAATCTTGTGACTAATCTTCCATAAGAAAGTTTGAAACCATTTTGACCCTTCCTAACGATGCACCAACTTAAACAACCTCATCTTAGGAACCATCTCCAAATTACAAACAATATTATAAGTTGATTTAATATAGAAAGTTCCATTTGGAGAAACTTTCCAAATGACCTTATCATTCTCAGTCTCGAAATATACATTACCTAACCTGCAGAAGTTATTTGCACAAAAAAAGTCCCACATTGAGCACAAACCCTTCCAAAAGTTGTTGCTAGACCTGTTGGGGTTTATAGAAGGAACAATGTTTTGACCACAACCATATTTGCTTCTTATAATATTGGACCATAGAGGAGGATCTTGCTTACAAAACCTCCAATTAGCTCGCAACATGTACGCCTTATTGACATCATGGGTACGTTTGAGGCTCAAACCTTGATGGAGTGCCTTTAGTTAAATATTTTTCTATCATTCTTAGCTTATTTGACTTCTCTTGGACTTTTATTTTCCCATTCTAATTCAATTTTTGTCTTAGGCAAGTTAGTGGGCTTAATTGCTAATTGTTGCGTATTTTTGGATTTTATGCTCACTTGATGTATCTTCCTTGTACAGGATCTACAGAGCTCTACAGAACTCTGAATTAAGCATTCTTGTATTCCTTGGAAAGATAACGAAAAGATCTACAAGTTTGCCAGAAATAAGCCAAGGCCAATTCTTTCATTTGGAGGGTCATTTCAGGCTTTGAAGTCAGAACCACTGCACTTATATTTTGGACTGCGAGTTGGACTTTTATTAGTGTAAATAGCATAAATAATTAGAATTGATGGGTTGTTCATGGCCCATTCTTTTCTTCAGACTTAGTCACTACATATTAGTGACATTAGGAGGAATTAATACTTTACATTTCATTTTGCAAAACAGTTTTACATTTCTCTTTTTAAGTTTTTAGAATCAAAACTTTTTTTCTTATTTTCTCTCAACTGTCCTTCCTTGTTCTTCATTTTCGTTTTCCTTTCTTCCATCTTTGTGCACTTATTTCATGGGGCTTTCATTGATGATGATCATGGAAGGCTAAATAATCAATCAATCCAAGGATCCAACCCAAGTAAGAGAAGAATTTGAGTTCTGGTTTGGTATTTCGAATTATGTGTGAATGTTCACTTTCTTCTTCAATTGTTATTCTGTTTTCATGATTATGAATGCGTTTAAGATTGAAAGCGGATTAGGTTATGGATTCATTTCCTAATTTCGAATATAAATCACAGATAGATTAGGGTTGTGGTTTCAATTAATTTAGGGGTTAATTCGATTGAACTGCTTCTAATGAAATTGAATGAACTTTCACAATAGGATAAATTTCTAAGAACGATGATGATTCGAATAGCTTGGTTTGGTGAATTGGATTGATGCTCTTTAATCTGTTTTACATTACTTGTTATCAATTCTGTTAGTTTCTGCATTGATCTTTAATCGTAATTTGTGATTTTGCAATTTTTACTTCGCGCTTGCAAACTGTTTGAAAAAAATCCCCTTTACTGTTAGTAGTGAATTAAAGATAGAACCATATTGATAGTGTCTTTGAGTCGACCTAGGTTAATCCTATGCTACAAAATTAGCATAGTTTAATTGTTTTGAAGCGACATGATAATCAATTATCAAAACTAGCGCCACAGAGGAGGCTGAATCCCACTATTCTGGATGTGGTGAAGAAGGAAGTGACAAAGCTACTAGCTGCAAGGATCATCTATCCCATCTCAAATAGCACTTGGGTTTCACGTGTTCAAGTGGTTCCTAAGAAGTCGGGTCTCACAGTTGTGAAGAATCAAGATAATGAGCTGATTCCGACTAGAGTGGCCAACAGTTGGCGAGTTTGCATTGATTACAGGAGACTCAACCAGGCCACTCGCAAGGACCATTTCCCTCTTCCCTTCATTTAGAGAGGTTTGCAGGTAAATCACATTATTGCTTTCTTGATGATTTTTCTGGTTACATGCAGATTCATATTGCACCAGAGGATCAATACAAGACCACATTCACCTGTCCATTTGGCACATTTGCTTACACCCGGATGCCTTTTGGCCTATGCAACGCACCTGGAACCTTCCAAAGGTGCATGGTAAACATCTTTTCTAATTTATTAGAGAGTTGCATAGAGGTGTTTATGGATGATTTCACTGTTTATGGTTCCTCTTTTGATGCATGTTTGGATAGTCTCTCTAGAGTGCTTGACCGATGTATTAAGACTAACCTTGTTCTTAACTTTGAGAAATGCCATTTTATGGTGCATAAGGGTATAGTCTTAGGGCATTTGGTCTCTAGTAGAGGTCTTGAGGTCGATAAGTCCAAGATTGATGTGATTACTTCTTTGCCTTACCCCGCTTCTATGCGGGAAGTACGTTCTTTTCTTGGACATGCAGGTTTTTATAGGAGATTCATTCAGGATTTCAGTAAGATTGCATTGTCATTGTCCAAGCTTCTCCAAAAGGACATAGACTTTACATTTGACTAGCCTTGCAAAGAGGCATTTGAGGGATTGAGGAAGAAGCTGACTACCTCTCCCATCATGCAGCCACCAGATTGGGAGCTTCCCTTTGAGCTGATGTGTGATGCCTCTAATTATGCACTTGGGGTTGTGTTGTCACAGAGAGTTGGTAAACTCTCCCATGTCATTGCTTATGCTTCACGCACTTTAGATGCAACCCAAGTTAACTACACCACCACTGAGAAGGAGCTTTTAGCTATTGTTTTTGCTTTAGATAAATTTAGATCTTATTTGCTTTGCTCTCATATCACTGTCTTTACTGACCATGCAGCTTTGAAGTACCTGTTGAAGAAGCCTGATGCTAAACCTAGATTGATCAGGTGGATGCTTCTTCTTTAGGAGTTTGACCTCGAGATTAAGGACAGAAGTGGTGCAGAAAACTTGGTTGCTGATCACTTGAGCAGGATTGAAGGACCTCTTGAGTCTTTTCCCATTCGTGATAATTTCCCTGATGAGCATTTGATGCATTTGCATTCATCACATGTCACACCTTGGTTTGCTGACATTGTTAATTTCCTTATTGCATCTGTTCTTCCACCTCTTGCATCTAGGTCCCAAATAGATAAACTTAAGAGTGATGCTAAATATTATGTTTGGGATGATCCTTATTTATGGAGATTTGGTAGTGACCAAGTGATCCGAAGGTGTGTGCCTGATCATGAGATTCAGTCTATTCTTCAGTTTTGTCATGGCACACCTACTGGAGGTCATTTTGGTCCTCAGAAGACCGCTAGAAGGGTATTAGACTGTGGGTTCTTTTGGCTCACCCTGTTTAGAGATGCTCATCACTTTACCACCACTTGTGAGCAATGTCAAAGAGCAAGAGGAACCATTACACATAGACATGAGATGCCTCAGCAACCCATTATTTTTTGTGAGATTTTTTATGTTTGGGGTATTGATTTTATGGGTCCATTTCCTGTTTCTCATGGTTTTTCATATATTTTGCTTACTGTTGATTATGTTTCTAGATGGGTTGAGGCTAAGGCCACTAGAACTAATGATTCTAAAGTTGTTGTGGATTTTGTGAGATCCAACATTTTCTGCAGGTTTGGTGTGCCTAGAGCCATTATCAGTGACCAGGGGAGCCATTTCTGTAACCGGTCATTGGCATCCTTGCTTCAGAAGTATGGGGTTGTGCATAGAATTGTTATAGCTTATCATCCTCAAACTAATGGGCAAGCAGAGGTTTTTAATACAGAGATCAAGCAAGTGTTACAGAAGGTGGTGCAACCAAACAGGAAGGATTGGAGCAAGCTACTTGAGGATGCTTTATGGGCTCACAGGACCGCTTATCGGACACCATTGGGGATTTATCCCTATAGGGTGGTTTTTGGTAAGGCATGCCACCTACCGGTGGAGATTGAGCACCGTCCTTATTGGGCGGTGAAGAGTTGTAACATGGCATTTGATGAAGCGGGTATGGAAAGGAAGCTTCAGTTGCAAGAACTTGAAGAGATCCGCTTAGAAGCCTGTGAGAATTCCAAGATTTAAAAAGAGAGAGTGAAGAGATTTCATGACTCTAGGATTCTTAGAAAGGAGTTTCATAGTGGCCAAAAAGTGTTTTTGTTTAATTCTCGCCTTAAGCTTATTTCCAGTAAACTTCGATCTAGATGGGATGGACCTTTTGTTATTACTAATGTTTTCCCCATGGTGCAGTTGAGATTAAAAATGAAGTTATCATCAAAGTCTTCAAGGTCAATGGTCACCAACTCAAAGTATTTCATGAGAGCCCTCAAGTGGAGGAGGAGCTTGTGGCGAACATCTCTTTGGTCTTGCCAATTTTGTGTGATGAAGCACCTTGAATGACATTTCGGGAGTTTCCCTTTCCCTTCTTTTATTTGTTGTCTCTTTGTTTGCATTTATTTGCATGCTTACATTGAGGACAATGTGCATTTCAAGTGGGCGGGTGAAGGATTCCAAAATCTATTTTTTTGGTTATTGTGTATTTTATGTTTTCTGCTTATGTTTCTGTTTATGTTTTTACATTCTGTTTTAGTTTTTGAGTCTGTATGTTTCTATTTTCTGTCTGTTTATGTTGGTGATTCTATTTTTGTGCTATTTTTATTGAATTTAGGCACTTTTTCATGTTTTTCATAGGATTTTTAACTTGCATAAATTGTGAGAAATGTTAAAAATTTGGTTGGATTGAGAGGTTTCATGCTTGATGTGAATCATTGTTGCAAATGTTGAAGTGATAAGTAGGTTTGAGAAATAGAATTCAAGAAGAATCATGTGTGATAGAATTATGCCTTGTGAGTTTTTGAGCCTTTGTGGATATGTTCTTTCATGTGTGAATTCACCCTTGTGCTAGATTACTTTATGTTTTGCCTTGCTTCTTTTGACATTCCTTGTTGCACATGCTTTGATTGAGATGATTTAGGCCTTCTTTCTTTTAACCACTAGCCAAATAAACCTATCCTTGTGTTGATATCCATTGTCACCCCTTTTTGAGCCTTTAGCCTTTTCTTTCTTATATAACTCATTGCAAACTAAAAAAATGGAAAACCATGTTATCCTAGCTTTAGGGAGGAAAGGGGCTTTGGAATTGTTTTGGGAGTGGGTTTCAAACAAGTGTGGGGTATTTTTATTTGCTTTTGTTTTGATTTGAAAAAAAAATGATGATGAGAAAAGAATAGAAAGGAAAAGAAAGAGTTTAAAAAAGCAAAGTTCAAAAGAAAAAAAAAATTGTGCATAATCAAAGAAAAAAAAAGTACAAGAAAAGCAAAGAAAGAGAAATATTTATACATGCAATAAAAGTTGTTATGGTTGATTTTCATCCTTGTAAATTCCTTTAAATCACATTTCTTTGTTTCTACCCCTCTTTTAACTTGTTGGCTTGCTCCCCATTGCCCCTCTTTTCTCTTAGTTTTAGCCTAAATATCATTTTCTTATCCACCTTTACCTAAGCCATTCATTACAAGCTAATAAAGTCCTTTTGATCTTTTGATGTATGTGTATTTCAAGTTGAATGAATTAGAGTCTTGTCAATACTTGGATGTGCTAGTTACATGTGGTGTTTGAGTGTAAACACAAAGTCATACACATTATATGAGGTTGAGTGTTGCCCTTTGAGAGATTTCTATCACCTTGGTACATTCCTAATTCTAAACTTGACTACTTTCTCACTTTGCACTTTGTGATCATGTTTTCATGGATTGATTGTTACCGTAATATCATTATTCCGTCTTTCATCTTTCTCACTTTTATGCATTGTTATGATTCATTGAAAAATATGTGTGCCTTGTTCATACTTTTCTTTTAAATTTTTGATTTACTTTGAGTTCTGGTTTGGTATTTCGAATTCTGTGTGAATGTTCACTTTCTTCTTAAATTGTTATTCTGTTTTCATGATTATGAATGTGTTTAGGATTGAAAGTGGATTAGGTTATGGATTCATTTCCTAATTTCGAATATAAATCACAGATTAATTGGATGATATTTCAATTAGGGTTGTGGTTTCAATTAATTTAGGGGTTAATTTGATTGAACTGCTTCTACTGAAATTGAATGAACTTTCACAATAGGATAAATTTCTGAGAACGATGATGATTCGAATAGCTTGGTTTGGTGAATTGGATTGATTCTCTTGAATCTGTTTTACATTACTTGTTATCAATTCTATTAGTTTCTGCATTGATCTTTAATCGTAATTTGTGTTTTTGCAATTTTTACTTCGCGCTTGCAAACTGTTTGACAAAAATCCCCTTTATTGTTAGTAGTGAATTGAAGATAGAACCATATTGATAGTGTCTTTGAGTCGACCTAGGTTAATCCTGTGCTACAGAAGTAGCATAGTTTAATTGTTTTGAAGCTACACGACAATCGGTTATCAAACCTTCTTTAAACTTGAAAGTGCACACATCCTGTGCTACAGAATTAGCGTAGTTTAATTGTTTTGAAGCGACACGACAATCGGTTATCAAACCTCCTTTAAACTTGAGAGTGCACACAGTATTCCAGGCAACAAGGGGGATTCTCTTGGCTTAAGCTGAATCTTCCCATATAAATCTCTTAGAAGCTTTGTCAATATCCTCACAAACTAACATTGGAAGCAAGGTGAACTGCATCACATATGTTATATGCAATGTTTGAATGAAAGACTTAGTTAAAGTTAGTCTTCTGGAAAAGGAGTTATAGCTTTCCAAGCACTTAGTCTCTAGTGAACCTTATCCATAATTGTCAAGATCTTCCATCCATTGGATACCAATTTTTGTGTTCAACTAGTTCCTTTGAGGTACTCCCATATTTTAGAAAAAAAATACGTGAGATTTCTCCAAATTAGTTATCTAGCTAGGGGTCCTGTAAAAACATTTCATAATATTTTTAATCAACATTACTTGTTTCAACGAAGCTTTTACAAAAACAATAAGATTATCTGCAAACACCAAATAAGAAATGGGAGAGTCATGTCTACTCAGAGAAATAGGTTTCCACATTCCTTGGTTCACAGCTAGATTAATTAATTGAAACAACATTTTCTACACATGACAAAGAGATAAAGAGAAAGCAAATTTCCCTAGCAAATACCTCTAAATGAAGTAAAATCTTCCAAAGCCTCCCCACCCCATTCCATAAAACTTCATGGATGCAGATGAAATATAGTGCTAGATCAACTCCACAATATTCCTAGGAATGTCCACATTATGTAAGGTATCATAGAGAAAATCCCAATTAAGCCTATCATAAGCTTTCTCAAAGTCAATTTTGATTGACATCCAACCTTTCCCCCCTTCCTGTTTCTCATGGAGTGGAAAATCTCTTGAGCCATAATAATATTGTCACCACTTTGACGACCAGGAACAAAGCTAGATTGAAAAGGACCTATCAACTTACTTATATGGGCTATAATCCTCAAAGGGAGCAACCTTGTAATTACCTTATAAGTCACACTACAATAGGCCTAAAATATTTAATAAGACTAACCTCATCTTTCTTTGAAATGAGAGTGATGAAGGTATGGTTCACTTATGAAATTGCATGAGGATTTTGAAAAACTTTTCAGACAAAATTTTAGAAGTCACCATTAACCACAACCTAATACTTTTGGAAGAAAACTAATTGGAAACCCTTTGAACCTAGTGCTTTTAGACTCCCTATGAACCTTACTCTTTGATAAGTTTCCTCAGATGTTGGCATCCTCTCCTAAATTTGGAATCGAATGGGAAATGACAAAAGGTTGGTATACTTCCTCAGCAGTATACAACCTTTTGAATAAATTTGTTACCGTCCCTTCAATCTCATTTAGGTCAATGACTTAGTTCCCCTCTTCATCTTTAATCATGTCATACATGTTCCTCCTTCTTCTTATAGCTGTGACACCATCAAAACACTTGGTATTCCTAACCATTTGGCTCTGGATTTTTTTATACCAATGGATCTCTTCTTCCACTAGCATTTGTCCATACTCCTTACACATATTTTTATATTCCAAATCAAGAGAAGTATTAAAGCTCAAACCCCTTCTAGCATCCAATGCATCAAGCTTCTTTTTTTAACGAAAATTTATTTTTCCAAAGACAGCCAAAAACCTCCCTATTTCAATTCTTCAACTGATAAGAAAAAAGTTGGATATTCCTGGACTTGTCAAAAGGATCTGATTCACGGCCCCAGGTCCTTCTCACCAAATGGGGAAATCTTCACGTAAAGTTCAGGCCACCTCAAATCGGAAGGGTCTTTTATGTTTATTCCTACGGGGTTGGTTTCTTAGCCTTAGGAGAAAAGGCAGTTGATCAGATTTTAACCAACCCAAGTGTACCACCATTGCTTCTTGGAACCTCATCCACTATTCCAAATTAATCAAACATGTATCAAGCTTGACCCCTATTCAACCATTTCTCCAAGTCACCTTATCCCCTTGGAAACCCATAACAATCAAGTTTAAGTTTTGTACAAAATCACGAAATTGACCCATATCATGATGACCATGATCCCTAATCCTCCAATACTCTCAAGGGGAGGAGAAGGAGTACTATTAAAATCTTGAATCACTACCCAGCCTCCATGCAGATCACTACTAATATAGTTTAACTCATCCCACAGAGTTTGTCTGCTAGCCAATTGTGTAGCACCCTGAAATTTCGGTAACTTAAAATATGTGTGATGTATTCCTTGTATTATTTGATTAATTTATTAATTAGGATTATTTGAAATGTTATGTGAATTATCCATGTGTCATTGCTTGGTGTAAATGTAAAGTATGTAGAGTTTTTCGAGCTGCGTTGTAATTGAGCGATTCCGAGTTTGACCCAAAAATCTGTTTTAGTAAAATCATAATTATATATTCGTTAACCGTTGGATCATCTTAAAATTTTAAAGATAGCTTCGTAACCCATATATATAACTTTTTATCGTTGGGATTGTCAATATAATTCCTAGAACGTGAGAAATTAATTTTTTACTAAAGCAGAAAATTTTAGAATTGGGTTAACTCGCCCAGGCGAGTTTTGCAGGCATTTTTGGGTCGCCTGGGCGAGTGGAGGCGGTGCTGAGTACGTTTTTAAGCTTCCAAGTCACGAACATGGAGGTTCTTCCTCCTCCAAACAGATCAAAGCTCCCCCACCACCCATAGCCATCAGAGACACCCACGAGCCGCCGTTGCTTGCCACGAGACCCCGGCACGGAGAAGAACCCTTTAATCGGAGCGGAATCTTTGAAACTCTTCTCAAAGTTTCGGTAGAGAACTGAGCTCTCAATCCTCCTTTCTTGGTTTCCTTGAGGTAATCTTAGTTTCTTTTGTCTTCTTCTATCTAGTTTAAGCCTATCTTGATATCTCTTATGATTCGGGTACCGTTATTGGCTGTTTCTATACTTCCTTTGATAATCCTTTGAAAATGAGATGTTGTAAAAGTCTCTTTTTTATGAAACTGATGTCATTTCTATGATCTTTGTTGAACCCTGGTCACATTGGTGTGATCAGAATTTCATAATGATGTCTTTTGATGTGGACTCTTAAAACACCATTTTAGCCTCTTTTTAAATTTGAGTGGGTATTTGACCCCAAATGCTAACGTTAGCCTTGTTTTTGAAATTTATACTAAATTATCTTCAATTTGGTATATAGAGCTCTGCGTTTAGGCCAAAGCACGTGAACTAGAGAGATCCCAAAATAATGTTTCAAGGAGCTAATGGAAAGACATAGTTAGGCAATGGGAGTTTATTATTTAGTTATAGTTTAGATACCATAGTTGGGGCCAGGGAGTCCAACTATGAGGATATCTGCCTATCCCTGCTGTGTGCTGGTTTTCAAGAAAAACTATGTTTTTAACTAATGGGATGCGATGTATTTATGATTGATGTGTGTTTGTCCCTGTGTGTGTGCTTGTTTTCAAGACAAATGATGTTTTTAACTAATGGGATGCAGTGTATTTATTACTAATGTTGTAGATGACAGTGAAATTGAGATACCATGGAAATGATTGATGATGTTTACATGATTTGTGACGATTTAGATGAGGTGATGCTTATGTGATTGGTGATGTCTGAATGAAATAATGTTCCAATGAGATATATGTTTATTCGGTTAATGATATTGTTGTTGTGATGATTGGATTTTTGGGAAAAGTCTTAATTACAGAGGAGACTCTGCCCAAAATTTTATAATATGTTTTCCTATTTAATTCTTTATTAAATTTTTAAATGGGCATAAGAGTGTGTTTTACATATTGTAGTCCTCCTCTTTAATTTAGAATTCTCCTAAGAATATCAATCTTGTGATATGATGAATTGTGAATGTATGAACTTTGGGTTGTCTGAAGACCTGGGGAATGTGAATCTCAGGCATATGTATTATGTATAGATGTGAAATGTGATTGCTTGTGATGTCGTTGATGATATTGAAATTGAGATG
Organism: Glycine latifolia; assembly: GCA_013407115.1. Lineage (NCBI taxonomy): Eukaryota > Viridiplantae > Streptophyta > Magnoliopsida > Fabales > Fabaceae > Glycine > Glycine latifolia. The sequence continues at coordinate 23,031,317 of CM023951.1, forward strand.
CAATCGATGTAGTTGATGATGTTTAAATGAGATAATGTTGATGTGGTTGATGATGTTAAAATGAGATAATATTGATATGCATGATGACGATATTGAGATGATATGATGTTGAGGTTGATAATGACATTGATGAGAGATAATGTTGATGTGAACAATGTCATTGTGTGTGGATATACATGGATACCCATGGGGGTGTATGACGGGTTACCCTTGCGAGGAAGGATTTGCTCCTAGCCAGGTCATACATTGATGGTGCCCATGGTTGTAGGCTGTGTATGTACACGTGGGATGCAATGACCGGTTGGTTACCCTTGCGAGGATGGATTTGTTCCTAGCCACGGTCAGCGCATCGGTGATCCCACATTGGTTTGTTATGTATGTACATGGGGGGTGCATGGCGGGTTACCCTTGCGAGGAAGGATTTGTTCCTAGCCGGGTCATGCATTGATGATGCCTATGTTTCATACTTCATTTGTATGTGTGGAAATAGAATGAAGGCACTCGCATACCTGTGGGTTTCAGTGGGCTGAGAACGCAAGTACTATGGGGTCATCAGGTTTGGAATTCCCTTGCGACGCTGGCTGATCACCAGGTGGGGGAATGGCCAGTGTACGACAGGGTGGCCCTGATAAGTGGTGAATCATTTTTCCTGTGAGAGGCTATTTCCGGTGATGGTACCACATTGCATGCTGATAGATGAGTCAGGTGCATGCATCATTCTATGCATGATTGTTTGGGTTGTGAAATGCATTGGATGATTGGTTTGTTGAGTGTGTATTGGAATCATGGATTTTTTGTTAATGATTGTGGTGGGTAATATTGTTTCCTTCCCAATTGCTGCTATCTGATGTTTGTTGGTTTTTATATAATAAACTCACCCTTGCATTTGTTGTACCGTGTGGTTGGTACCTGTGATGATCGCGAACTTTCGTTCGTGGGAGCAGATAAGCAGCAGTAGGTGACTTTGGAGGGAGATCTTCTTTTTGGTTGGAGCTGCCAAGCCGACGTGATGACATTGGATTCCTTTTTGGAGAAAGAGTTGTGTTTTGTTAATCAACTCTCTCTTAGTTAGTCTTTGGCTTTTTGTTGATATGTAATTTCAGGTGTATATACACGTAAAGCTAAAGGAAGTTCTGACATGTACTAATTTAATATATATGCATAATGTGTTTAAATATGTAATTGTAATATGTGTATGATACTTGTATTATCGCGAAAAATTTACCATCATTTTCATAATCAAATTAATGAAGTTTTATTAAGAATTGAAGTTGCACGATTAAGAGTTAGTGATATCGTCGCAACGAGGCGGGTCGTTACAAATTGTGGAGCATGTTAAACTGTAGTGAGCAAACCATTCATTGTTATTTCTCCATTTGACCTTCATCTAGACTAGTTGGGTCATGTTCATAAGTACTTTCACTATCTTATCATCCGGTTTCTATACTCAACATATGCCTCCTGAATGACCTGTAGCATCTTGGATAAAGGAGCCGCAAAGCCCATATGGTAATTAATGGGTTGATTTGGCAATTGACTACCTCTTTCTCCATTTGAATCTTCATTCTCCATCAAGTACGTACTACTATTTTTCATATGGTGGTAAGACTAAGCCATAGATAATTTTGAATACTCTTCAAACTGACAACTATGCACTACAAATTCCACAACCTCCTAGTCAACATGCACATAAACAAAAGGTTCATACCCCTTTGTCAAGGAAAATATCACAAGAAGGAGGGTTGAATTGTGATTTTAGAAATTTTAAAACTTTTTTTTAAAATTAAAACAAATTTTTCGCCTGATAAAAATTTGTAAAAAGTAGATAAAATAGATTTTTCAGAAACCTATTAGATGATGTAGAAACGTTTTTAGAAAACACATGATATCTATTTAAATCTAAAATCAAATTCATAGCCTTTGGTTAGTTAAAGCTTTAAAGAAAAGAAAGAAATATCTGACGCAAGAATTTTTGTATTAGTTCATCTCTACCACTAGACTACATCCAATTCTTGGCAAATCACCAAGTTCCACCCATTTCACACAAATTACATGTAACGACTCACCTCGTCGCTACGATATTACTAACTCTAATCGTGTGAATTTTGATTGAGTATTTTTAGTTTAATATTTTTATATTCTTATATTATTTTACTTCTCTTGGACTTTTATTTTCCCATTCTAATTCAGTTTTTGCCTTAGGCAAACAAGTGAGCTTAATTGAAAATTGTTGCTTACTTTTCGAGTTTTTGCTTACTTGACCTATCTTCCTTGTCCAGGACCTAGAGAGCTCTACAAAACTCCAAATGGTGAATATGAGTAGTCCCTAGAAAGATAAGGAAAAGATATACAATTTTGTTAGAGATAAGACAGGTCCAATTATGTCATCTTGAGGGTCATTTTAGGCTTGAAAGTCAGAACCACTGCACTTGAATTTTGGGCTGTGAAATTGGTGTAATTAGTAATTAGTTAGATTAGTTGGGCTTAATTATGGCCCATCCTTTCCTATTGACTCAGTCACTATATTTTAGTGATTTTAGTTATTTGGATGGACACACTTCATTTTATCAAAAACATATTTTGTAGTGACTTTTAGAAGTTTTTAGAATTAAACCTTTTTCTCTTATTTTCTCTTAACTGTTCTTCATTGTTCTTCATTTTCATTTCTATTCTTTCATTTTCTTGCACTAATTTCATGGGGCTTCCATTGATGATGATCATGGAAGGCTAAACAATCAATCAATCCAAGGATCCAGCCCAAGCTAGGAGAATTTGAGTTTTGGTTTAGTATTTCAATTTCTGTATGAATGTTCACTTTCTTCTTCAATCATCTATTTGATTTTCATGATTATGAATGTGTTTAGGATTGAAAATGGATTAGGTTATGGATTCATTTCCTAATTTCTACTTTTAATCACAGATTATTTGGATGATATTTCAAGTAGGTTTGTGGTTTCAATTAATTTAGGGGTTAATTTGATTGAACTGCTTCTAATGAAATTGAATGAACTTTCATAACAAGATCATTATCTGAGAACTATGATAATTTTCATTGCTTGGTTTGGTGAATTGGATTGATGTTCTTTAATCTGTTTTACATTATCTTTAATCAATTTTGTTTAGTTTCTGCAATTTTTGTTTTATCGCATGCAAATTGTTCGATAAAAATCCCCTTATTATTTACTAGTGAATTGAAGTTGGAACCATATTGATTGTGATATAGAATTAGCATAGTTTAATTGTTTTGAAACGATACGACATCAGTTATCAAAACTGGCGCCGTTGCCGGGGGACACAATTCATTGTGTGCTAACTTTAATTCACTCATAATTAGATAATAGCATCAATAAAATATAAAATATATATATATATTTACATTCACTGTAAATATCACTGCATATTTACATCCTGCTGCACAATTGCACTCTGTTACATATTTTTCTTGTTTCTATTGGTTGTTATGAAGTGTGTGTGAGGTGCTGGTGCAAAACAGCGAAAAAAATAGGGGAAAAACAAGGGGAAAAACAGAGGAGTAGTAGGGAGATATTTGGTGTAGTGTAGTTGTGTTTGTTGTGCAATTTGCTGTCCAGAAATTTTCGATTTTGTGGAGTTTTGTTGTGAAACTTGGTGTCCAAAGTTTATCCCCTATTCTAAGCAAAATTAACCCCTTTAAGGGTTTGGTGTGGGTTAAAATTGGCAAATTCAACATTTAAGTAGGAGTTTTAGCACAGTTTTAACAATTAGCACAGAAGCATTCTGGTTATTTCACAGTAAACTATATCAGAATAGGCTGAAATTTTCCCAGAATGTGGAAAAAATTAATACATCAAGGCGACTTGTGAAGGATGAACACAGTCAAGGGGGTCCAAATTGCCAAATTCGATGATCTAGGCCACTTTTGAATTTATTTTTTGTTTTCATGATTTTTAAAAATCACCAAAAAAATTACAAAAATCAAGCATGATTTATAGATATTTACTGTGGTGTTTTTAAATTTTTCTAAAATTGTTTAGGACAATTTTCCATTTTCTTTTTCATTTCAGCATATATTATGAATAGTGTCATGGTAGAGTAGCTGTCTGACATTTCTGTGATTTCTGTATTTTTGTCCCTTATGAGTTAAACTGTGCATGACTAGGTCCACATCAAGTGATTTGCATTCATATGATCCTTAGATAGATAGGACATTTCACAGATTAAGCAGAAATAATATTAGTCTAGATGAATTTGATAGTGTAGTCCATATCACACAATGACATTATTAAGATCCACATCACATCATCTCAATATCATCATCATACATATCAAACTCATCTCATTTCAACATCATCAATTACATCAACATTATCTCATTTGAACATCGTCAACCACATCATTATCTCATTTAAACATCACCAACCACATCAATAACATCTCAATTTCCATATCATCAACAACATTATTTTATTTCAATATCATCATCATAAACATCAATATTCAATATCATCACCCATATCAACATTATCTCATTACATCATCATCAATTACCTTAACATTATCTCAATCTCAATATCATCAATGACATCACAAACAATCGTATTTCACATCTATTCATAATACATATGCCTGAGATTCACATTCTCCAGGTCTTCAAACAACCTAAATTTCATACATTTACAACTCATCATACCACAAGACTGATATTTTTAGGAAAATTCTAAATTAAAGAGAAGGACTACAATATATAAAACACACTCTTATTCCCATTTAAAACTTTAATAAAGAATTAAAGAGAAGAATGCATTATAAAATTTTGGGCAGAGTCTCCTCTGTAATTAAGACTTTTCCCAAAAAATCCAATCATTACAACAACAACATCATTCACAGTTTTATCCATCAACAAACAAATTCATCGCATCTCATTAGTTAAAAACATCATTTGCCTTGAAAATGAGCACACACAAGAACAAACACACATCACTCATAAATACATTGCATCCCATTAGTTAAAAACTTAGTTTTTCTTGAAAACCAGCACACGGTAGGGACAGACAGTTATCTTCATAGTTGGACTCCCTGACCCCCAACTATGGTATCAAAACTATAACTAAATAATAAACTCTCCTTGTCTAACTAGGAGTTCTCTTGTTAAAACCTTGCAATGTTGTTTTGAGATCCTTCAATACGCGTGCTTGTCCGAATGTATAGCTCTATATACCAAATCGAAGATACTTTAGTATAGATTTCAAAGGCAAGGTCAAAATTAACATTTGGGGTCAAATACCCACTCAAATCAAAAAGGGGCTAAAAGGGTGTTTTGGAAGTCCACATCAAAAGACATCATTTTGAAATTTCGATCACACCAATGTGACCGGAGTTCAATAAAGATCACAGAAATGACATCTATTTCATAAAAAGGAGACTTTTACAACATCTCATTTTCAAAGGGTTTTCAAAGGAAGTATAGAAACAGCCAATAACGGTGCCCGAATCACAAGAGATATCAAGAGAAGCTTCAAACTAGCTAAAAGAAGACAAGGAAACCATGGTTACCTCAAAAAAACAAGATAGGAGGATTGGAGGCTCCATTCTCTACCGAATCCTTGGGTTGAGTTTTAAAGATTCTACTTCGATTAAAGTGTTCCTCTCCGTACGGTGGTCCAATAGCAAGCGACGGTGGCTCGTGGTGGTCACCGGTGGCCATGGCTGGTGGAGGAGGAGCGGAAAGAGGTTGGGTGCTGGTCTTAGGGGTGAAGGAGACCATTTTCGTGATTTGTACCTTGCTGCATGCTTTTAAAACCGCCTTGACTCGCCCAGGCGAGCCAAAATGCCTTCTAAAATTCGCCTGGATGAGTTGACCAAAATTTAAAATTTTTGCTTCTGTGAAAAATTAATATCTTGCACTTTAGATACTATTTCGCCAATCTCAACGGTCAAACGTTACATATATAGGTTTTAAATCTACCTTTAAAATTTTAAGACAATCCAACGGTTAACCAATTCAAAATTGTGATTTTACTAAAACAGGTTTTGGGTTAAACTCGGAATTACTCAAATACAACGCATCTCAAACAAACTCCATATAACTTGACATCTACACCAAACAATTGCACATGGATAATTCACATAACATTTCAACTAATCCTAATTAATAAATTAATCAAATTATACAAGGAATACATCACACATATATTTTAAGTTATCGAAATTTCAGGGTGTTACATTACAAGTATTGTTCACCACCACTTTTGGCTCTTACACAATCAAGCTCTATGCCGAGCTTGACTAAAACCTAGTATTCTTTGTTCTACCAAGCCACTACTGGCTCTAAAAAAATCAAAGGATTTGTTTTTTAATATTGCTCACTGACTAAACTGTGAACGTCTTACAGACAAATATACAATCAACTCTTTTAGTCTTTTCTTTCATTATGTTCAAAGTGTTTTGAGAGCTTTTGAACTTTACAACAATATACATAAATTTTTTACAGAAAGAATAAAATAATGAAATGTGTAAGATTCTTATCTTCTTCTTCAAAGCTTCTAGTAATTATAGCCTTCATCTTCAAGTGTTCACTGACCTACAACATTTGGATTCTTCACTTGGCATTCGTACGATGATAATGATCGTTGGGAGCATTTACCGTGTTGAGTACTTCAACATACACTACTACAAAAAGCACATTTTATGACAGTGAAACGACGACGGTTTTCCAAAACCGTCTTAGCATGTGTTCTTGGTGGCAATTTCGTAATATAATCAACTTCGGCGACGACGATTTTATAAAGACTATCTTCGAAAGTGGCATTCAACAACTGTTAAATATATAACCGTCATCAAATTCTTTGAAATTATTTAAACCCTATCCCTCTGTCTATCTCTCTCATAGACACTTTAACTTCATTCTATTTCTTTTGCCTACAAGAACGGCGAGAGCTGCGACAATGAGGACCACACCGTCATCATCTACGACTACCACTCCAAGATCGAGCATGAATCTTCCTCTGTTTCTCTGCAACTGCATTCTCTTCCCTTTTCAAAGATTTAACCTTCTTTGCTTGCAGATATGCAAGGTTACTGATTTGTCAATGGTAGCTATCAAAAAAATTCTCAAGGAAAAGGAACGAACACGGAAATGCACTCGTCTCGCATGGGACGCAGCTCCTCCCTCAGCGTTTGAGGTAAGATTCCTTCATTTCCCCAATTCATATTAAATTAGGGTTTCTTCATTTCCCCAATTCATATTTTTTGGAATGTTTGGACCATTAAACCAGAGAATATGTGGCTATCAAGGTAGTTAGAAGCATACGGAAATATCAGGATACAACAATGCTCGAGATTGATGTGCTTCAACAACTAGCCAAGAATGATAGAGGAAGCTCACGGTACGGAGCTTATCGAGTAAAATGAATATAATTTTTTTATTGCTTATTTTAAGTATCTTGTGGTTATAGTTTCTCTGAACTATATATTTTACTCGATTTACCATATTGAAGAAGTTTTTTGGAGAAAATTGGTACTGATTTGGAGATGCTTTATTACTTTTTTTGAGGTGGGGAGTGGGGGAGGGGTTAATATTGTGTCTTGTAATAAAAATGAACAACATTTTTGGATTTTTGAATAAATCATGGTTTAGTTTTTTCTCCATTGGTATGTGCATGTCTTTGTTCTCTGTTTTGCTTCTTGCTCTTTAGGAAGGGTAGGCGATTGATCCTCATTCACGTTGCTAATGAATAAGTTGTTAAGTTCAGCTATAGTGGATTGTTTTTATATATGTCCATGTGGGTTTTATTCATGGATTTGATAACTAAGTAGAAACATTCCTTTCAATGCATTTTAATTGTGTTATCAAGTCTTTGAGAATCTTCAACCAAGCTTATTTGATTTTCTAAAGAGAAACAAATACTTATAAAGTCCATGTAATCTTGCTCTGGAATTTGGATGTCATATATTTGAAATTTGTACCATATTTGTGGATTATTCTTGGCCTTCAGTTTATTTCTCATGGATTATTCTTGCTGGTGTGTTGGTTGAGACATTTTTTAGTTTGCTGCTAAGATTTCTTCTTCAAAGAAGTAAGTAGTGAAAATTATAAATATTAATTAATTTCTCAAAATTACATTTGAAAGGTAAGAAATATCTATCTGTGTAGTTATATATCTATCTGCAATACTTTTGGTGCTATATATGGTGGTGACGTTGATTTGCTAGATCATGTTCATGATTGCACATCACCACAAGAGAATTTGCCCAATAAAGGGCCTTTTCATTAAGAAATGTTTCCTAAAAATTCTGTGAACAAATCTTTCTTTTATATATGTCCTTGCATTTTGTTTTAAACCATGTTATTATCTCCATGAATTTATGTAATGTTGAGCAATTTTTCTTCATTTCCCTCACTGATTTATTTAGTATCTAGAAATCTAGAAATTTTATAGTTTTTTTAAGTCCGCCTAAGTTCAGTGATTTAATTTAACGTTTGACTTTACCTTTCTATATTTTTCTCACCTTTAAAATCTCTTTATTCTTTATTTTTTGGGGGGTTCTTTTTATTCATAGGAAAGGAGCTAGTTCCACATCAGAGAAGCCACTTGATGCAAAGGTTTTGAATATGACACACATTCACATTTATTTATAATCTATGATATCAATATATATAATCTACATTGCATAGAGCCATGTTGCTTCTGTTTGTCCTCTAAACTATGATTGTTGATTAAAATATATACCAGTAGCTAATTTTGTTAACATCCAAAATTGTGAAATTCTTGGCTATCTCCATAAAGGTCTCCCATGCATATGTTATGCAGGTTCTACACCAATCACCCAATTCATTGAGAAATGTGGTGAATGACATAATGCTTGAGGTAAGTGACTTTTTAAGGTGAAGATCATGCTTGAGGTAAGTGACATAATGCATGTTTTATTGACTTTAAGTGACTTTGAGGTTTTACACCACACCTATTTTGTTGCTACCTCATAGAGTGTTCTTGGCATTAAGGTGAAGATCATGCTTGATTGGGATCCTAAGGGGAAACATGGTCCTAAAACTCCCCTCCCTGATCTTGTCACAATCCATTCTCCAAAGTAGGAAGAAGAATACATCTGGTCTGCTCCAGTTTTGGCTGCTACTGATATTGAGGTCCCTGTTGCTTGAAAAATTATATACTGAAGAAGTAATCCATATTAGCATCACCCTCGATAACTTTGCCATCCACTCATCCCTTTAGTCTTATTGTAATCCTTGGATATGAGTCCTTTATTGCCTTTGAATTATATCCATAATTTTTTATATAAATAAAAATATTCCAAGAAAAAAGGGATTGTGGTATGCAATATTTTGTTTAGCTTTTGAGATTATTTTTTCCAGAGTACATTTTCAAGAATTTGCCTATGCTGAAGTGACACGAGCATTTATGGAGCACAATTTACTGAATTATAAGTTTATAACCAATGATTCCTTTTATTTTTCAATCAATATACTGAAGAAGTAATCCATATTAGCATCACCCTCGATAACTTTGCCATCCACTCATCCCTTTAGTCTTATTTTAATCCTTGGATATGAGTCCTTTATTGCCTTTGAATTATATCCATAATTTTTTATATAAATAAAAATATTCCAAGAAAAAAGGGATTGTGGTATGCAATATTTTGTTTAGCTTTTGAGATTATTTTTTCCAGAGTACATTTTCAAGAATTTGCCTATGCTGAAGTGACACGAGCATTTATGGAGC
>CM023951.1:23043137-23132101 GCA_013407115.1 Glycine latifolia
GTTTGCCATGTCTGTGTGAAGAAATAAAACCAATCTGTTTAAGAAATGATAGCCTAGGAAAATAGTGGAGGCATGCATTAAATATATATACCTATGATTTAGTTCAATTCTAATATGTTTAGAGTTCTATATCTTGTTGTGATGTTGGTAATATTCAGAATCAGTGATTTATGAAAAATGCATTCAAATGGTTCCCAAGCTACCTCCAAGAGATTGAAGGTTCCCAAGTCACTATTAATTGAAACCTCCACAACTGAGCCCGAGGATCAAACAACTACAACACAATATACAACAAGAAGGTAACAAGAAATTCCAACTAGACCACAATCATGAGTATGGGATATTTTACTAAAATTGTTTTATGCATTCAAATGGGGATAGAGAAATATATGTTAGCAATACACTCTCTAACGTACTCCTTCTAACACCTCTATTATATCCAAAATTGATGAAAACCACAAAATTATGATTAAGGCTTCTTAAATCAAAAGCCAGATGTGCAAAGTTGTGTGATTTTGAATAAATTTTAGTCCATAATATTAATAGAGAGTATATTTTAAAAGAGTATGTTATTGATCGACATTTCTCAATTGGGAAATATAAATATAAGTCATAAATGCAATGCATGAGATTAAGTTTTTTTCTGATAGGAACAAAAAATTGAAAATTGATTGACATTTATTGAAGCAATGCTAAATATTTTCTGAAGCTCTTTGGGGATCATAAGTAAACCATATTGTCATTCCAACAAGAAAGAAAAGATGAAAATAATATGCATAGAGCTTAAATTAGAAGTTGTAGGAATAGATCTGTGTTTGCCCAATATGTTATCTTAGGACAAATTACTTTCTTCCTTCTTTGTGGGTTTCTTTTAATGACTTTGTTATGGGAATTGTGATTTATAAGTACACAAAGGGACTGGAAAACTATTATGAGCTTATATTATAGTTTTAAATATCTGAATTCTTAGTTGCTGTTATTTTGTCATTACCAATTTTACCTCATTTGAACTATGGGAAATATATAACAGCAACAAGTATGTATTATTTAGCTTATAATTCTATAAGAGTAGACTAGAAAGTAGCTCTGCCTTCTGAGATTCATAAAAACCAATGCATATCTATTTGGATTTTATGGACTCAATTTGGTTTGACATAAAATTTAGATACAAATTAGAAAACTATAAAACCAGAAATAAACTTTATCATTTTATTATGTTTACCTTTTACATTGAATCAAGGTCATTTGGAAACATGAATCCTCTCTTGGGATTTAAGAATTTTATAGTTGTGATTTAAGAATTTGACAAGGTATAAAAAATCTTTCACACTTTTTACTTTTAATTTGTTTTTATTTAATTATTTGGGGTTCTTAGTTAGATTTGAACTATGAAATAATGACTATGATGTTCTTGAATTCAATGTCCTTACAACACATGTAGTGTTTGTTCTTTTTGTATGTGAAAGGACTGAGACTTTAGGAGAAAATGACAGGAAAACTGGAGGCTAGAAAAGTATAAGTGGTTGAGAGTTTTGTATTCGTGTTTTTAATTTTTAATGTGAATTTTTTGTCCTCCAAACCAAATTAATGCACTGGTACTATTCATGTTGACTTGTCATTGGGATCTTCCAATGTGAAGCTTTCCTAGGATTATGTTGTGTAAGCACTAGTATCGTGTTCGTGACCTCCATCGATGCCCCATTATTTTTGTATTTTCAAATATGCTCCACTTTGTGTGACCTTCGAATTTTCTCTCTGAACCCTCGAATGTTGTCTCTCAACCCTCGAACCTTGTTGTTGCCCATTGGCATTAGGTTTACAGTTTGTGCCCCTGGAACCCACCCATCATCTCTCTTGAAGGTCCGCCATCCATGGAACATTCTTCTTCCTCTGCTCTGTTAAAGCTAGCTATCCTATTGAGGTAACAACCCCTGTCCCTCAAAGCTCTTTGTTTCTCGGAGGATGGAGACTTACATTGATCCTATGATAGACTATATCAAATGTATATTCTGCTAAAATACCATCTTCTGACATATATTATTATTCATGTAGTGTTTTAGTTTTGGTGCCTTAGGGTGTAGACATTGAGTGTTGCATTATTACCCTCGTTGGCATAAGTGAGAAATTAGGGAAAGTAAAAGCTTTGCATTAAGATAGATTTTGTACATTTTAATACTTTCTGAGGTGTTGATTAAAAACCATTCCCTGGCATTCTAACAGTTTTAGCTTTTGCAATGGCTTGTTCTTGACATTTTCAACAGAAAGTAAATGGATTGGTGGACATTTCTTAATAGCTTATGATTTTGGAGAAGTTGATGTTTTAACAAATAGATGAATGCATGATGAATTATCCTTAGTCATCCCTCTTAATAGATACATTCATTGAGCACAATTCCTAGCTGCTACACATGCATATGTAGTAAGATTATGTGTTGTCAAAACTATGGAATTTTGCCCTTAACTTGTCTCCCAATCTGCCTAATGATGTTATAGCTCAGGTGACTTAAGTCAAACTTACCCTACCTAATAATGAGAGCCTTTATAGTTATGTCTTTGTTTTTCATGAGTTTGTTTTTCATGGTATTGTTGGTGACTTAAGTCAAACTTACCCTACAGTCCACCTCCTACTCCAGTTGGTCATGAAACAGAGCATTAGAGCCTTTATAGTTATATTGAGAATATCCCTTGGCTGAGTTGGCACTAGTGCACATTGTCGTAGTTGATGATTATCAAGGTCCTCTTCTTTATTTTGTTGGACTTTGCCCATTAGGACATGGGAAGAATTCAATTGTTGTCAATTCCTATTTACTTCTCAATAATTTCCTCTACTTGAATTCTAATTCTTCTCCTTACTCCTTTGGGCTGGGTCTATCAAGCCTGACTATGAGTTCCCCTTGTGTTACTCTAACTCAGCCCTCTTGTTTCTTCTCCTTCCTATGCACACTGCTTCTAGGTATGGCTAGCATTTCCATAGGCACTTCTGCAATTCTTCCACAAAAGTCAGCTTGTAGAGTACTACTTATCTAGGAGAAAGTTCTTGAAATCATATTCTATTCTTTGCCCCATTTTCCAATGATCGATAAATTAAACTTGAAATCTGTCGTTTGCTGGATTCTTGCTTCATCTTTATATTTGGATATTGATTATTATGCCTATGATTGTCATGCCTATGATTATTATGCCTATGACTATTTTTTGTGATTTGTTTGGATCTGGCATTTGATTTGTGTGTCTATATCTGTATTTATGCATATATGTGTGTGTGTGTGTGTGTGTGTGTAGGCTTTCAAATTTTTATACTACATGTGTTTTAAGCTATATGCATATTTGCTTTTGGTTGCCTAGAAGTATGACCGATCACTATTGGTGTTTAATTCAAGTCTTCATCTAGAAATGGTGCATCTGAGGCTCTGCAGAGTTTATATGATGACTTAGGAATTCCATATCTTGGCTTTAGTGAGTATTGTTGTAGCTGAATTTTAATTATTTTAAGCAAATGGATAATCGTAAGTTTTAATTGGTTATTACTTTTTATGGTTTTTATGGAGGTGGTTGTTCATCAATTGCTGCATGAAAGCTTCAATACTATCAATGGGCAATGCAGTTATTTGAACGTTATAACATTAGTTAAGATGCTTGCCAGTTTGCTCTTGCTGCACTTGAGCAAGTTGATGAGGCTCTATATATGAAAGATGACAAGTGCACAAACAACTCAGTTAATGAATCAGTGTCAACCATCAAAGGACGACTATGGGCATATGTTTTCATATTTGCATTAGACCTTGGTCGATATTATGATAGGTTAGTTTCTATATCATTGTGATTGAAGCAGAGTTGCAGAGTTCATAGAATCATAGTTGTCTATCTCATTGTGGTTAGTTTCTATTTATCTACAAATTGATATTATTTAATGCACTATTTTTTGTGATTTGTTAGGATCTGGCATTTGATTTGTCCCTCTCTGCTCTTCTTAGGGATAACATCTACAACTTTGGAGAGCTACTTGCCCATCCTATAGTGAGTAATTATATAAAAGTTTTTGGAGCACATATCCTTTGAAATTTCTTTCCTTCATTCATCCATCTTTTTACTGTGTTGGCTGACACAATGTATAATACCATGAATAGATTAAGAGCCTTATGGGGACAAAGGTGGAATGGATTTATTACATTCTGCAGGCATTCAATTCTGGTCATTTAGTACGATATCAAGAATTATGTAAGGTGCATAATGCTGCTTTAAGAGCCCAACCAGCACTAATTCAAAATGAGCAAAAGTTGTTGGAAAATATCAACATTCTGTGTCTCATGGAGATTATGTTCAGATGTATATACATTATTTAGATTGTCATTGTTGTCACCTACTGAGATGTATTTAATAAATTTGTTAGCTTTATTTCCAACTCACCAAGTGGCCATGTTTGGATAGTTTGATTGTTTTCTTTTCCAGTTTTATTTTTGGATGATGCTTTTGAATTTGCCAGATGTATCAAGTATGTTAACAAGTATTATTTATTTGAAATTATTTTCCTTGTTTGGAAATTTTAGATATAGAAAACAAAACTATCTTTGTATGCAGAAAAAAATAATGTATAAACAAACACAGATTATAAGGCAAAACCATCTTTTTATCCATAAAAAAAATTGATAAACAAAGACGTTTTTAAGGCAAAACCGTATTTGTATTCATATAAAAAAATTATATATACAAAGACGTTTATTCAGGCAAAACTGTCTTTGTATATGAACATACAAAGAAAGGTTTTGCCCTAAAAACCGTCTTTGTATCCATATAAAAAAAATTATATGTACAAAGGCGGTTTTTTCAGGCAAAATCGTCTTTGGATCCATATAAAAAAATTATATATACAAAGACGGTTTTTAAGGCCAAACTGTCTTCATAGGTGTTCAAAAAAAACAAATCAACGTAGACGATTTTTTGAACCGTCGTCGAAAGTTCTACTTTTCAATGACATGCACAACAACGACAGTTCTACAACCATCGTCGTATAGGGTTTAGAATCGTCGTCGTATGGGGTTTAAAACCGTCGTTGAATGCCTCGCCTATAGTAGTGATAGAGTCCTTTCTCACTTGTCAGATAAAGTTTGCAAAGCAGAGTGCGTTTTTTGATGATGATCAACACTTCCAGATCTTGGACTTTATTTATTCTGCACAGGACTTTGTCAGATTCGAGGAGAATGTTTCCGCAAAGAGAATCTTAGATACAAAGAATTACATGATTTTCTTAAATGTTTGTCTTAAATGCCTTATCAAATCATGGCTTATGCTTGCTATCGTTTGGAATATCAGATGCATAATCGCATATTATAATCAAACTATGCATTAGACATTGTAACGCCCCATATGCATCCGGTTCATTAACATTCAACTATGGTCGTTAAGCGCAACAATTAATTAAAGATAATTAATTCAGAAGCAAATAATAAAATGACGTCATCAACAATACCATCTTTGCATTATGTATGGTAAACACTCACATCATACAACTAGAGGACCAAATAAGTCATCTGCATATATCTTAATAATTGTAACTCAACAATGGCTGTACAAAATAAGGTATCTCATACCCTGTCTTCTCTCAACATACATCAATATCTCTCAAAATATACAGCAATGTACATCCACTGTGTATCTTCCCCTTAAGGGTACAAAATATAGGCATAACAAAACAATGAGCCAAACATGCTCTCAAAATAATATGCCTAACGTTCACACAAAACCATATCCCTACTCGAGCCTCTTGCCCTGGGATCCACCATCTTCTCACTGAGCATCACCTGCAAAATATAATCTCCAAACGGGGTGAGATACAATCTCAGTAAACTCAGGGTCCTTGTATGCCTCTCCTCCCCCTGGTTCACTTCCATGACATATAGCATCAAAATTGGCATCACATAATCTAGCCATCATGGCTCTCATAAAATACATTACATGTATATCACAACATAGGGGCCATTCTGTTGGGCGCCACCAACATCGAGAATGCAACACAGATATAGCATATATATATATAACATTGCATAGCCAAGAGAAGATCATCTACTTAAAGACACATTCTCTCAGATGTACAACATATATAACATTGCCTGAGGAAGATCATCCACTGAAGGACACATTCTCTCAGGACTTTACTCAGACGTATATGGCTCCTCCAAGAGAAGATCATCCACTAAAGGGCACATTCTCTCAGGACTTATATTTAGTCTATTCTACTGGCCAGAGAATCTCATCAATCATACAACATAGCATCACAGTGTACATCATATACATGTTCTCAATTAAAAGGCAGTAACACACAATTTCAATACTACATGCATCATGACATACAATAACCATCACTCCCTCGAAGTATGGTGGAACACAGTAAAGGGAAAAACTCCCAAGAACAAAGAGTTTACCTGCTCTAAATGCTACACTGGCTCTCCCGGCCTCGTGGTCATAACCACCAATATCCTCTGTATTACGCCCTACATAAAGACATACAAGCAATCAATAACGGTTCTCAACCGTTGCATGAAAAGAAATGCTACTCTTTTCCATTTTAACCCCTATTTACTCTTTTCCAAGCTAAAAGGACTAGTCACCCAAATGGGTGACTTACAGACCCCCAATAGGATCTATCTTGGCCTAATCAAGGCCCTAGAGTCTCCCTAAGACTCTTCATAAACCAATATAAAGAGTTCAATGCTTTATCCATGCCACATTTCGATAATTATCAAGGTGGCTAAAATGGTTACTTCAACACTTTTTCACCGTTTATATAATCTCCTAAACACATCTTGTGAAAAGCACCAAGGTCCATACATACCATAACATCCTCAATTCAACCAACATTCTTCCTACACATACATTTCTCATAACCCAATTTCGAAAATCCATAAAATTTATATTTCAAGGTTAAACCTTCATCACAACAACCTCATAAGCATATTTTTTCCAGAGGACCCAAGCCTAATTCCAGCTCTAACTCAAATGGGTCACTATTCACCTCAAGAACAAATTCTCAAATAATCGGTAAACCTTGCGTTTCTTACCTCTAAAACATCAAGGAAGGCTAGAGGATGGCTTCTCCAAGCTTGAACGTCCCTGAAACCCCTCCTTCCCCCTCAAAATCGAAAATTTGTGAAGATCCTTGGAGAAAACAATCTCTCCGTTTGATGGTTTTCAATGAAAACTAAGGTTGGAATCTAGCTTAGTGGGTGGTTCCCTTCAACTTTCATGTTGGATGCGAAGGATTTTGGTCAAGGGTTGAGTGGTTATGAAGCTTTCCAAGCTTGGCCATGGAGGAAATGGAGAAAGGAAAAAGATGATTATGTTTTGTGAAGAAGAAACTGAGAAATGAGTCACTTAAGTGACCCTGTTACGCGTTCCACGCTACTGGCACTACTAGAAAAATGGGTTTTAACATCGCTAAATTAACATCAATTTTATCAAAAATCGATGTTAACAAAAATGCGATGGCAAATTCGTAAATAAGAGGACTTCGTTAACATCGGTTTTTTACGATTTTTGAAAAATCGATGTTGTTGTGTCTGTTACTAAAAAAAATTCATTCAAATTCCGAAAACCACCCCACGCACATGCACACTTTCATTCGTTTCGCGATACCCACTTTCTTTCTCTCCCCCTTCCTACCGAAACCCTAGAAGACACCAAGCCTCCCCTCCAGGACGACGACCGCGACAAAACCCGAGGACGCGAATGCCAGCAACAAAGACAAAGACAAAGAGGAAGACGCCGCTGAGGAGAAGAAAGAAGAGATCAATGAAGACAAAGAGGAGAAAGACGACATCGAAGACGAAAAGGAGAAGGACAAAAAAGAGGAAGACGAAGCGGAAGAGAAAGATAAAGACGAAGAGGAAGACGACATCAAAGACGAAAAGGTTTTTAAGTAGCACTATGTCTTTCATGCTTCTACATTTTTTTTCCTTTCATGATTTCGTTATGTTTTACAATGATTAGGCTGGTTCCTATTTCAATTATTTTATTGTGCATAGCCATGGGGTACATTTTAGATTATTGCTTCCTCAATATGGTGTTTCTTAGATGTAGGGAGCTGTTGTTCTTGGTTTAAATTTAGGTAGACTTGACCTGAAAATATAAAGGTAATGTTTTCATTGAAATTGAAATTGAAAGCATCTCTCACAAGTTGTCCATTGTTGTTAGTTTGAGATTGTTTTCTAATTAGAAACACATGAGAAAATCACTAGTGATTAAATGCTAAATCCTAATTTTCACCTAGTTAGAGACAATTTTTTGCAAAAAATAGTTGACCAAATCCCTTTTAGGGATTTGCCCAAGGCTTCTCTGAATTTTGAGCATTTTGACGCAAACTACACCTCAATCGGACATTCCTATCAAAAGTTATGACCTTTTGAAGTTTATATGTTCAACATCAAAGCCTTTTACACAACTTATTTGCTTTTCCTTCTATTAATTCTTATTCTCTTCACTTTCTAGGTTCTTGCCCCAGCAATTACATTGGCAATGACACATGCCTCTCCTGTGGAATATGTCAATGTAAAACTGACTATGCAATTCATGAAGCAGGTTCCTAGTTTAAATAGGTTATTTTCGTGTTTAATGTCATAATATTATATAGTGTAGATTTTGTGAGTTCACTGGTCTTTTTAGTTTATTTCTGGATCTGCGATTGTGATAATTTAATAGAGACTTGCTTATTTGATTGACTCATTGTAATTGCCCCCTATTTTTTTGGATTTTCTTCACTCAACTAAAATTGTAAGAGTCGGTTGTTTAATTTTATATATGTCATAATACATTTAGTTTTCGTAGTTTATTTTTATAGCTTTTGGTGGAGTTTGGACAATCTTTTAAATAAGGGTCAGAAACAATCAAAAGAATTTTTTTTTAAAAAAAATTACATTCTACATCGGTTTATGTAGTAAAAAAACAATGTAGAAAGTCCTTTTTCTACATCGGTTTTTTAAATAACAGATGTTGATTTTACATATTTTACGGTTTTTTTAGATTTCTTATTTGACAACATCGGTTTTCTTAAGAAAACCGATGTTGTTTAGTTATGTTAACATCGGTTTTCAAAAACCGAGGTTAACGTTGATACTTTCAACATCGATTAAAAATCGATGTTGAAAGTCCAAAATAACCGATGTGGAAAGCGATTTTTCTAGTAGTATGGTGCTGTTTCTGGTACTATTGGTGCCAGATTCCAGAGAAAATTGGTCTCCTGTCGCATCTCTTGCGCTACTAGCGCCGCTCTGGCGCTACTGACGTCGTTTCTGGCGCTATTTGTGCCGAGAACTAGAGACCTCTTCAAATTTTTTTTTCTAGCTTGGTTATTATAGACATTATTTTTACCATTTGTATTTATTTGTATCTAATCAAAATAATTAGGAATCTTGATTTGTCTTAAGTTATAAACTAACTTTTGACTTAACATCCTTGTTTTCTTCTGTAAGGATGTTCATATTAAGTAAAAGAAGACTTTTGTCCTTTTTTGAGACTTCATTCAATTCATTTTTCGAGACCTTCACC
The DNA here is from genome assembly GCA_013407115.1 of Glycine latifolia. Lineage (NCBI taxonomy): Eukaryota > Viridiplantae > Streptophyta > Magnoliopsida > Fabales > Fabaceae > Glycine > Glycine latifolia. The sequence continues at coordinate 23,052,675 of CM023951.1, forward strand.
TTTGAACTAGCCACTATCTCAACACGTACTTTCTCCCTATACTTAATTTTAGGAGTAGTTGTCTTCTTGAAGTTTGCTTTTCTCCCTTGAGGATTTTTCCAACCCTGAGTGCTATGGATTTTAACATGAGAAACCTTGTTATCTTTGCTAATATTCACCTTCACCATCTAAGTAGTCAAATTTTGGATAAGTGTCCTTCCTTTCTATTTAGCATATATGTGCGAACAAACCAAACTCATTATTTTTTTTCTTAATGATGTTTATGATTATTTTTTAAAATAAAGCTTTGACTAAGTATCTTAGTCCTTAGTGCATGTTTAGATACTAGTTAAAGGACTTTAAAAATTAAAACTATTTTTATTGTGAAAATAACATTTTTTATAAAATAATTATCTTAAAATATAGCAACATAAATGATTTTTTTAGTGCAATATATATAATGAAAATTTAAAAACAAGCTCCTAATGTTTATTCAAATATAACCTTAGTTATACTCATCGAAATATAATCTTTGTTATTATTGATAACATCACCCTTTATTTAAACATACTAAGGTTCTTAAATAGTATATTTAATCATTTACCCATACAAATTCTTTGTTTCATTTTACAGTTGATTTAAAGCATCAAAGTGATATACTTTATGGACATCTCACGCGTGACAAATACATAGAAAAAACCGTCCCATGCACAATAAAAAAATATAAAATGTTTTTCTGATATTTTATTTTGTTGCAAATATAAAATGTTAGGAATACATTATTTTAGATATATGATATCCACACACATTTTTAATTTACTAAAGTTGAGTAAATAATTTTTTTTTTTAAATTTTACAATAAATATCTTACTAATCATATTTTCTTGCTTTTTTAATCAATTGATACTGTATTTTTTACACTAACAACAAAATAGACTAAATTATTAAAATCTATGTAAATTTTATTAATTTAGAAATAAAAATCATTAAATTAAATAAAAACTGACGTAATTAGTCCTAAGAAAAATAATAATTTCAGTAAACTAAAGAAAAGAGAGTGTGTATTATTATTATTATTATTATTATTATTATTATTATTATTATTATTATCCCTTTTCCATATTTCATCTTGAAACTCTATCAAAACTTAAGATATTTTCTTTTTTATTTTGACAAAATGAAGAAATTGTGAGAATTTGAATTTGCTTGGAATATTTACACACACGTACATAAATTTTGGGTGTTTCGTAGAAAAGAGAAAGACAACGACAAGAACAAGGGATCTTTAATCTGAAAGCAAATCCCGTATCCTATTCCCTTCGTCATCATCCCCATCACACCTCAGCTAAGTAACCTAACCGCAACTCCTTTATTACTTTAATTAAATTAAATCATGTTTGAAAATTAGTTAAAACAAAAGTAATTATGCTAATAGGTTAGTGCATGTTGGTTTTTAGCTAAAGTACTTTTAAAGCCAAAGTAATTTTGACAAAATATCATAATTTTACTTTTTTTAAAAAAAGTTCATCACACTTACTAACAATTCAGTTGAATATTTTTTTTTAAATAAATTATACTCACATTCTCTATATTTTGCTTAAATTTTACCCGATACCTATTCTTTTCTTTACATTACTTTTACCTTCATTCATTAACGACAGTTAACTAATGTCAATTAAAATATATGAGCAGACAAAATTATCCTTACATTTTAATTGTAAAGGCCAAATTATCTCTTCCCACTTAGTTTCAGAAGTTATAGTTCACGTTTCATTCTTCTTCATCATTCGTGAGTACTGTTCATCTTCCTCTTGTTGGCAAGTTCTTCTCCAGCGTTTAAGGGGTTCGAGTTCCTCTTCCTCTCATGACGTTTACATTTCATTCTTCTTCACCGTTCGCGAGTTCTTCACTGTTCCTCTTTTAGTTCGTGAGTTTTCCATTGCTCCTCTTTCAGTTCGCGAGTTCTTCATCGTAAGTGACCACTGGACCTTGTATATATGTTGCTTTTAAGATTATTTATTTAATTTTGATTGTTTATTGTTGTCTATTTCTGAATAGGATTTCAATGAGGGACCATTTATGATTTTTAAAATCTTTTATTTATTATTGTTGATTCAAATGGTGTTGATGTTTGGGATCACATGAAACACAATGGATGAACTGATTGTTTATTATTGTCGATTAAAATAATGTTGATGTTTGAGACCACATGCATACAATGGATGAACTGGAATATGTGGGTCATTGATAAGCGTTTGTCGCGTAACTTCAAAACAATTAAACTACGCTAATTCTGTAGCACATGATTAACCTAGGTCGACTCAGAGACACAATCAATATGGTTTCAACTTCAATTCACTAGTAAATAATGGGGGGAATTTTGTCGAACAGTTTATAGGCGCTAAATGAAAATTGCAAAAACACAAACTACAATTAAAGATTAACGCAGAAACTAACAAAATTGATAACAAGTAATATAAAACAGATTAAAGAGCATCAATCCAATTCACCAAACCAAGCTATTCGAATCATCATCATTCTTAGAAATTTATCCTATTGTGAAAGTTCATTCAATTTCATTAGGAGCAGTTCAATCGAATTAACCCCTAAATTAATTGAAACTACAAACCCTAATTGAAATATCATCCAATTAATATGTGCTTTATATTCAAAATTAGGACATGAATCCATAACCTAATCCGCTTTCAATTCTAAACGCATTCATAATCATGAAAACAGAATAGCAATTGAAGAAGAAAGTGAACATTCACATAGAATTTGAAATACTAAACCAGAACTCAAATTCTCCTCTTGCTTGGATTGGATCCTTGGATTGAGTGATTATTTAGCCTTCCATGATGATCACCAAGGAAAGCCCCATGAAGTAAGTGCAGAAAAATGGAAGAATAGCAAAATGGAAATGAAGAAGATGAAGAACAATGAAGAACAAATGAGAGAAAATGAAGAACAAGGGTTTTGATTCTAAAAACTTAAAAAGAGAAAAATAAAACTGTTTATTGAATTGTAAAGTGCTGTCCAAGTTTCACTAAAGTCACTAATATATAGTGACTAAGTCTGAAGAAAAGAATAGGCCATGAAAAAAATCCATCAATTCTAGTTATTTGCTATTTACAACCATAAAATCAAATTCGCAGTCCAAAATTACAAGTGCAGAGGTTCCGATTTCGAAGCTTAAAATGACCCTCCAAATGATAGAATTAGCCTCGGGCTATTTCTAGTAAACTTGTAGATCTTTTTGTTATCTTTCCAGGGACTCCTAAAACGCTCCATTCGGAGTTCTGTAGCACTCTATAGGCTCTGCACAAGTGAGATATGTCAAGTGAGCAAAAATCCAAAAATATGCAACAATTAGCAATTAAGCCCACTTACTAGCCTAAGACAAAAACTGAATTAGAATAGGAAAATAAAAGTCCAAGAGAAGTCAAATAAGCTAAGAATGATATAAAAATATTTAACTAAAGGCACTCCATCAGTCATAAATTAGGCAACGTGGATATTTTGGTCCACTTTACGAACCAAGTGAGATATGCAATGTTAATCCTGATAAGTTTGAAATGTTCAACGCACATGACTGTGTGAATAACATTGCTAATGACTAATACTTACCACCATGTCACCCTTTTATTTTGTGGTTTTGTTTTATTGCTAGTGGTACAAATTTTCCCCTTAAGACTAATCATGATGTTAGAATAAATGATGAGTTTTTGAACCTAAATGTGATAGAAGATGTGAATAATAAACATGTGAATAAACCTGTGAGTGAAAATGTGAATGAATGTATGATTGAACCTGTGAATGAATCTATGAATGAAAAATTGAAGAAAAAGAAGAAGAAATAGTGTTAACAGTGCGTACCAACCATTTGAGTTCACAAGTTGAAAGGAAGAAAATATAGTATTTTAGACATAAATTTCATTAAAAGTCATGTGACCTGCATGTACCTAATTTCTGTTAAATTATTAAATGGTATTTAGAACAGATGAGTCTAAGTGTAATGTGAATTAAACAATTAAGAAATCTTATGTAGAGTGCAAAAATGGAAAGGATATCAAATGAAATTTGAGCAAAATACATAGAGTGAGAGTATAATTTAAAATTTATTGGATTTCAATTCTTATTTAATAATTTTTTTTATAATTTTTAATATATTTTAATAACTAAAATTGTGAAATTTTAGAAAATAAGACACTAAATATCTTAATTAAAAATAAAAAATTAAAATCATTAACGTTTTAAAAATAAAAAATAAAAAATCTCAATTTAAAAAATAAAAAATAAAAAAAATCAAAATTACATCTTAACCAAAAATTTAAATACAAATGAAACACACACCTAATCTAACCTAATGTCCCCACAAGCTGAAAAGTAACAACCATAACTTCCCCAGTCAAAAGAACAAACTCCTTGCTTCTCCGTTTTCCAATCTCATTTTTCCAATTCCCCGGAGACGAAGAGATGCCTCTCCGGCGTCGAGTCCCTCTTCTTCTGCTCCTCCTCTTCCTCCTCCTCTCTCCCGCAGCCACTTCCACCGCCGCCTTCCGCAAGAAGCGCAAGATCCCAGGGCCGATCAAGACCATAGTGGTGATAGTGATGGAGAATCGCTCCTTTGACCACGTCCTCGGCTGGCTCAAATCTTCCCGCCCCGACATCGACGGCCTCACTGGCACCGAATCCAACCCCCTCTCCGTCTCCTCCCGTTCTTCCCCCACAGTCCCCGTCACCGACGACGCTCTCTTCATCGATTCAGACCCTGGCCACTCCTTCCAAGCCATCCGCGAACAAATCTTCGGATCCAACGACACTTCCGCTGTTCCTCCCCCAATGAACGGCTTCGCTCAGCAAGCCGAGTCAATACTCCCTGGCATGTCCAAAACCGTCATGAGCGGCTTCAAACCCCAAACCCTACCCGTTTACACCACTCTAGCAAACCAATTCGGTTTATTCGACAAATGGTTCGCTTCGGTTCCGGCTTCCACTCAACCAAACCGGTTCTACGTCCACTCCGCTACCTCCCACGGCGCCATGAGCAACGTCCGCAAGGACCTCATCCACGGATTCCCTCAGAAAACCATCTTCGACTCGCTCAACGAGAACAAACTCTCCTTCGGTATCTACTACCAGAACATCCCCGCCACACTCTTCTTCAAGAGCCTGCGCAAATTAAAGAACGCCGTGAAGTTCCATGACTACGCCTTGAAGTTCAAGAAACACGCCGAGAAAGGGAAGCTGCCGAATTACGTGGTGGTGGAGCAGAGGTACTTCGATATCGAGGTTTTTCCGGCTAACGATGATCATCCCTCGCATGACGTGGCGGCGGGGCAGATGTTCGTGAAGGAGGTGTATGAGGTTTTGAGGAAGAGTCCGCAGTGGGAGGAGATGGCGGTGTTGATTACTTACGATGAGCATGGTGGGTTTTATGACCATGTGGCTACGCCGGTGGAAGGGGTTCCTAACCCCGATGGGATCATTGGGCCCCACCCTTATTACTTTGGGTTTGATAGGTTGGGGGTGAGGGTTCCCACGTTTATTATCTCGCCTTGGATCGACAAGGGTACTGGTATGTACTCTAAAGTTTTCAGCTTTTTTGAATTTGTGTTGGGTAATTGAGGTTTGAGATGACTTGGGGTTTTGTTTGGTTTGTTTTTTAGTTTGGGAAATCTGTTTTTGAAAATAGTTTTCATTGGAATTTGAAGATTATTTGTAAAACAAGTGTTTTCAAAACCAAAAAATAGAAACTGCTGGGAGATGTTTTTTCATCCTCAAGTAGTCTGTTCAAGTGTTCAGGGGACAAGTTTTGAGGTTCCATTGGGTAATTGAGATGGTTTGGGTTTTGACTGATTTTAAAAAACTGTTTTTTTTTTTTTTTTAAATAATTTCCATTCATGTTTGAAAATTATTTCTAAAGTAATTGTTTTAAAAACTAAAAAACAGAAGCGGGTAGGAGATGTTTCTTTATTCTCTTTTTTTGGAGTGCTCTGTTCAGGTGTTTGGGGGACAAATTTTTAGAAAAGAGAGATGTGCTTGTAGGACATACTTTCAGATGTGTTGAGAGGACAAACAAGTTTTAGAAAACAGTAAACAAATAAGGTCTTATTGTTCTTTTTTGTTTTGATGGTTTTGGGATGAGTTCTGTTTTGGTTTTTTGGATTGAGTTAATTTTTTGTTGGCTTTGTTGGGTTGAGAAAGAGGATTTTGACTTGTTGCTGAGTGTGTTTTTGTTGTTGGTCTTGGAATTTTGATGCAGATTGGGTTGTATTGTATTGTACCTTAAGGCTTGGTTCAAGTATACTTGTGCGTGAAGATGTTTAGGTTTATTTGGTTGGTGTTGGTGTTTTGAGGACATTAATTAATTACTATTTAATTGCTTTTGTGGGATTGGTATTGTACATGACTTTGTTGATGTCATTTTGGGTCTTGACGTAGAGTGAATTGGCATGAGGTTGGTACTGCCAATGAAGTTTTGAGATACAAGTGTTTCTAGTTTTGCATGATTCTACTCACTTTTGAACTTGATGGAGTTATGTGCATGTACGATTAACAGTATTTTTATTTATTAATTGGATTTGTTTTGTATTACTTCAAAATGATGTACTGAATTTTATGCTCCTATGTACTTGTATAATATGCTGAAAACTAGTTTTGGTCATCTTTGTGTATACTGTAGGTCTCACTTATCAGAGAATCTAGTTTGAGATTTTATTTACTGAATGAACAGTAAGAAAGTAGTTTATTGCTTGAAGGTGACAATGATAAGAAATATTTCTACTCCATTGCAATATTTAAAAATTGTGAACAAAGGAAAATATTGGAACTCTGAAAAGTTCACTCTTTTGGGTTTGGTTGTATGTTTTTCATTATGTTGTTATTCCTGTTGTTGCTTCTTTAGTCCAATTTCTCAAAAATAAGTTTTAATTATTTCAGTACATGTTTGTTGGTACCATTTTCAGCAAGAGTTGGTTCTTGATCTTATTTATTTATTTATTTATTTTGTGCAGTGATTCATGAAGCCAAGGGCCCCACACCATATTCCCAATATGAACATTCCTCTATCCCTGCCACAGTAAAGAAGCTTTTCAATTTAAAATCCAATTTCTTGACAAAGAGAGATGCATGGGCTGGTACCTTTGAAAAGTACTTTTACATTCGAGATACTCCCCGTGATGATTGTCCAGGTTTGCATCTACTTCTTTGATATCATCTATTTTCAGCATTCTTGGTACTCTGTTATGGTAGCAAAATCAATACTTTTTGAACTACGATATATGCTTTGGTAAATTCATTTGTAGTCTCTAGTCCAGGCATCCAATGAAAGCAACTTTTCCCTGACCAGACATGATTATGTGTTAAAATTTGGTCCATCATAAAAAGCTAACTTCAAATTAATATATAAATACATTATCATACTGGTCTGCATTCTTCTTTTGCAAACTCAAGATGCTTACTTGGCTGAGAGTTTGAGGTATTGGGGATGTATATATATATATATATATATATAATACGACTTTTATGAGAACACTTTCTTACTTGAGAACAAGAGAACAATTAAACCAGTCTAGTGCTAGGCAAGCCATGCCTGAATGCAGTCTTGGAAATTTCCTATGTCTCTCATGCTAACTGCAATAAGAAAAAACTAGTAAGTTTCCACTTTTGTCTACATCTAAAACCCAGGTTTGGAAGGTATATTGAATCACCAATGGCGCACTTGTGTGCATAAAGATCCATAGTACACAAAGCTTTTTATCTGTCATTTTCTGTTTAGAGCCGTTTGATGCAAGTGATTTATTTATTTCCTGCACTATGTTTTTAACATTATTTCCAATTATATAGAAACTCTTCCGGACATCAAGATGCTAAGGCAACATGGACCAAGAGAAGACTCAAATCTTTCAGAATTCCAAGTGGAGTTAATCCAGCTTGCATCTCAGCTCAATGGTGATTATGTACTCAACTCTTATCCAAACATTGGTACAACTATGACAGTGAAAGAAGCAAACAGGTACGCAGAAGATGCAGTGAAGAGATTCCTGGAAGCTGCAAAGGCTGCTCTTAAAGCTGGGGCTAATGAATCAGCCATTGTCACAATGAGGCCTTCCCTCACAAGCAGAGTTGCCGATGGTGATAACCACAAACTTGTAGAATCTTACTGATTCTTTCACACTATACCGCTGTAAATATGGTATATATGTAGCATATTCACTATAATGTTTAGGAAAAAAATACAATTGTTCTTAGTAAAAGTATTTTCAATTGAAGAACAATTAGTCAAATAATTGATTAATTTTGTTCAACATGAACAATCACCATTTTAGTGGCAGATCGTTCTTAAATTGAAAAGAATTTTACCAGGAATAATTTTATTTCTGGTAAATTATTCTTAAAACAGAGAAACTTCTATAATTATTTATTGTATTTCCTAAATATTTGACTTCTGATACAAAACAATATGTATTACGTGTACTGTGTTGTCGTTTGTTGTTCCTAGTTAGGAAGAAAAGTACAACTTTATTTAATTTTATGTGGAACTTCTTATTCTCTAATAGTCTAATAATTTATTATTTTGGAGATAGTTAATGTTTGTAATAAGTAATTAAATTTAATCATTAAAACTCAAGAAAATGAATGGTGATGATGAACAATAACTCTAAAAGAGTTATTCTAAAAGAGTTATTCTTAAAGTAAGTGTATTCATCCTCGTCCATAATGATCCTATCTAGCCTAAAAATAAATGTCTCAAGTAGAGGATACACAAAAATTATTTTGTGGATTTGTGACAAGAATGTAAAATTGAAATTATCGGAGATACACTAAGATTTTTTTGAATGATATATGTGGTTTTTATATATAAAAAAACCTTGATAAATAAGTTTATTTTTTCAATTTATGGGAAAAGTATTATTTTTTTAAAATTATATATCAAAGTTTTTTCATAAATTTTGTTTGAACATAAAGTTACTAAATAATACTATTAGTATGTCATTCATGTCTTGTGTAGAGTGTAGTGTAAGTATCTATTTGTTCTACTGAAAATTTTGTATGCAAAGAGAATAGAACACAAGTTTTTCTTGTATACAAATTACGATAGTGTATTTTGTATCACAAGTCATTCATTGAGTGTATAAAGATTTCCTTTAAGTAAGAAATAAAGTTTTTGATTGGGATATGAATCAAATGGGAAATCCTTTAGCTATTTAGGTGTTTTTGGAACAAATCACATTTTTACAACTAAACTATACCCACTACAATACAATTAATGTATCTTTTGTCAAACAAAGCAATAAGACAACATAAATAAAGAAATAGAGGAACATAATATTCTAATAATTTGGGTATTGACATGTTTCTTTAGAGTATGTCCTAATGAAATTGAAAAATGGGGTGAATTACATTTTTGGATTTTGTTTTTGCTTAAGGTATATTTTTTTTTAATTAACACACATACACACACACACATACATAAGACCTGCTGATAGAGGACTATCTAAAGAACATGAAGTTCTACAAGCAGTCCATGAATTGAAGGTTCCAATGACAATATCCAAAACCAGGCTTCTACAAAAAGAGATGACCAGGAGAATCATGGCTGGACTGTTTAACAAGAGCAAGGACGAGGAAGATACAAGGAGCTGAATTAGAGCACCTTGAAGATTGTAGGAGAGCTTGCTTAACGCGAATATCGCGCTTAGCGCAATTCCTTTTATAGCTTTCGTAATTTTCCTAATTTTTGTATTTTTCAGAATTTTCATAATTTTCGTAATGTCGTAAGTTAGTCATTTCTTATTTGCGTAATGAGTCTCAATGTGGACTAAAATATGCCTAAACTATGCATTTTTAGGTTTTATTAGAGGCTTAACTCTATAAGTACTCATATATTGCTATTTTGGAAAACTTTTGATTAATGAAATTAAGCATTTGCTTGAATTGAGAGCTTAGCCTCTTCTTGGTTCTTTGTTGAATCCAAATCGATTCTTATCAAGGAATCTTTCATTTGTGGCGAATCCTCCTCTAACTTATTGTTCCAATACTGATCGTAGCGTTGTTCATTATCATCTTAATTTTTCCCACCTTTTATCTTTAAGTTCTAATAACTATCAGTGGGATCTTGAAATTTGCAACTGGAAATAATCCTATCCAAGCAAGCGTTCATCCCTTGGTCGTCATCACTAGCTTACTCCAAGAGTAACTTACTCTTCATCCTTAACATTTTTTTGAGTAAATGACACAAACCTTCCCTGAGGTTTGAGAAAATTACACAAGCATCCCTCTATTTTTAATCTCTATAAAATCCCCCTAAATGTTCAACAATTGTTACACAAGCCTCCCCTCACTGATTAACACCGTTTAAATTTTTAATAGAAAACACTCATGTGCAACTCACGTGACATTTATTGATTTCTCTTTCCTAAAATGCCCTCCCCTTCAACCTTAAAACATTAAACCATTGAAAAAAAATAGTTTGCACAATTCCAGGCCACATTCTTTTCCAATCTTAAGAAAGATGGTGCATTCTGATGAGCAGCCTTAAACTCTCTCATTAGCCTCTTCCTAAAAATTACTAGGAAGTCCTGTCAGGTTTAGAAAGTTGACTGTTGCGCGTTCAGCAAGTGTACCGATCGTTCCAAGTAATAAAGTGATAAGAGAGTTATCGTCCCACGAGGATTGTTTGGCCAATTAAATCATAAATTGTATCTTAAGGATGGATGACAAAAGATTAAGAGAATTGTGTTGTTGTGCGAACTAAATTAAAAGCTAAATATAAACATAAAACATTATAAATAAAATAGGTAATGGTTGCACCAAACGTAAGCTAATGTAGCTAGGGAATCCACACTCCATGCTCCTAACATTCTTACATAGATTGTTTGCAACATTCATCTACACTAGCTACCCAATCATGCATCCTCATTCACTAATAGCTAAGCCCTACTCCCGTAGTGATCTTAACCCTTTAACCCACTTTAATACCCTAATTCCTTAGTGATATTAGTTAGGTCAAGCATTAGGTGATGCACTAGAAGATTGCAAGCCTACATCCCTATCCCTAGGTGATGTAAAACAAGTCACCACACTTAGTTCCAAGACTAAGGCCCCAACATCCCTATTGTGAACCCTAGCTCTAAGCTCTAACCTAGGTTGATCAGGTCTAAGAAAGAGATGAAGAGATTCAAGTAAAGTGTAATGAAATAACATAGCATTAATGAACAATAACATTCAATCTATTCCAAATGAAAGTTACATAGAACATTTGCCCTAAATACAAAAGGAAACTAGCCAAACCTAAACATGGATGGCCTTGTTACAACAAAAAGAAGCATGAATGTAGATACACAAGAAGGAAGAGGAAGGGAAGAGGGAAGAACCCTCTTCCCTTCAACCCCAAACCCTAGCTCAGCTCCTAAGCCTTCTTCTCCTTCCTTTGGTAGTGATTTTCGTCCAAAAGCCCCTTCATTCAGTGCTGAGGCTCCTTATTTATAGAGTAGCATGTGCAATCTCTGTTTTGCCCTCATTATGCAGAGTCTGTCGACCTGTGGCGCCCCTAGCGCCAGCCCGGCGCTGATGGCGCCAAGGTCCAGAGACGGTGGCGCTCCAGGCACAAGCACGACGCTCCTGGCGCCACATGCAGAACTAGCCTATGTACCCCTGATTGTACATAGGCTTGATGGCGCCAGACCTTCTGTTCTGCATAATTCTCTGCTGTTTCACCTGCTAAACATCAATCTAGACCAAAATACCTCATTAAAGCACACAAATGATATTCATACCAAAAGGAAGCTATTCATCATATAATTTGATGCATTTAACGATCTAATTGAGCTTGGAAAGCATCATGTGCTAGGCACATATCATTGACAAACCCAGAAATTTGCTTCTTAGCATAATATGACAGAGGACTCCATCCATGTTAATTTATAAACTTCTATTGAGTATGTGTCTTAAACTGTCAGTAAAATGGATGCTTTGCATCTCTTACTTTAAATGATAGGCTTTTATTGTAAAACAATTCCAATTCCACTACTACAGAATCATCATAATTCATTCAATAAGCATGTATAATTAAATTTAAAAATGACCAAATTTACAAAATCATTAGAAGCAGTTCAATCGAATTAACTCCTTAATCAATTGAAATCACAAACCAGATTGAAATATCATCCAAACAATCTGTGATTAAAATTCGAAATTAGGAAATGAATTCATAACCTAATCGATTTTCAATCCTAAACACATTCATAACCATGAAAATTGAATAGACGATTGAAGAAGAAAATTAACATTCATATAGAAATCGAAATACCAAACCAGAACTCAAGTTCTCCTTGCTTGGACTGATCCTTGGATTGATTGATTGTTTAGCCTTCCATGATCATCATCAATGTAAGAGCCCCGAAATTTGTGTAAGAAAATAGGAGAACAAAAAATGAAATGAAGAATAAAACTAAAGAACAATGAAGAATAGTGAAAAACAATGAAGAACACTTGAGAGAAAAAAAGTTAATTATGAAAACTTGCACAAGAAGCTAAAAATTCTGTTTGTATCAAATGAAAATAACTAACACACTAACTAACTACCTACATTAATATGTAGTGATAGTAGGAAAGGATGGGCCCTGATTAGGCCCATGTAATCTAACTAATTATGCTAATTACACCAATCAAAGCCCAACTTGTAGTCCAAAGCTCAAGTGCAGAGGTTCTGACTTCTGAGCCTAAAATTGTAACGCCCTGAAATTTCGATAATTGAAAATATATGTTTGATGTATTTCTTGTATTATTGAATTACTTTATTAATTTGGATTAGTTGAAATGTTGTGTGAATTATCCTTGTTCAACTGCTTGGTGTGGATGTTAGGTTCTGTGGAATTTGATTGATCTACATTGAAATTGTGTGATTTTGAGTTTGACCTAAAACCTAATTTTGTAAAATAACAATTCTGGATTGGTTAACAGTTGGATCGCCTTCCAATTTTAAAGGTAAGCTCATAACCCATATACGCAAATGTTGATCATTGGGATTTATGAAATAACATCTGGAGCATGAGATATTAGCTTTGCACAGAAGCAGTGAATTTTAAGCTTCATTCTTCTTCAAAACATCCACCCAACCCCCCACCCTCCTCCTTCACCACCCACGACCATCGGTGACTGTCACGAGCTGCCATTTATTGTCGTCAGACCACCGCACGAAGAGAAACACTTTAATCAGAGTGGAATTTTCAAAACTCAACTCGAGGATTCATCAGAGAACGGAGCCTCCAATCCTCCCTTCGCAGTTTCTTTGGGGTAACCGTGTTTTCTTTGTCTTCTCCTAGTTGGTTTAAGCCTCTCTTAATATCTCTTGTGATTTGGGTATTGTTATTGGATGTTTTTACACTTCCTTTGAAAATCCTTTGGAAATGAGACGTTGTAAAAGTTATCTTTTTATAATATTGATGTCATTTTTGTGACCTTCGTTGAGCCCCGGTCACATTAGTGTGATCGAAATTTCAAAATGATGTCCTTTTGATGTGGACTTCCAAAACACCATTTTAACCCCTTTTAAATTTGAGTGGATATTTGACCCCGAATGTTAATATTAACCTTATCTTTGAAATCTATACTAAATTATCTTCAATTTGGTATATAGAGCTCTGCATTTGGGCCAAAGCACGTGAACTTGAGAGATCTCAAAATGACGCTACAAGAAAACTAACAGAGGGATATAGATAGGTGAGAGGAGTTTATTATCTATTTACAGCTTTTGATACCATAGTTGGGGTTAGGGAACCCAATTATGGAGATGTATGCTTGTCCCTATTGTGTGCTGGTTTTCAAGAAAAACTATGTTTTAAACTAATGGGATGCGATATATTTGTTATTGATGAATGAAATTGTGAATGATGTTGTTGTTGTAATGATTAGATTTTTTGGGAAAAGTCTTAATTACAGAGGAGACAACCCAAAATTTTATAAATTATTCTCCTATTTGATTCATTATTAAATTTTAAATGGGCATAAGAGTTTGTTTTGTATATTATAGTTCTCCTATTTACTTTTGAATTTTCCAAAAATATTAGCTCGTGGTGTTATGGATTGTGAATGTATGAGATTTGTGTTGCCTGAAGACCTGGGGAATGTGAATCTCAGGCATGTGTTATATGTATATATGTGGAATGCGATTGCTTATGATATTAATGATATTGAAATGAGATTATATTGATGATTATATTAATAAGAGATGATGTTGATGATTATATTAATATAAGATGATATTAATGTTTATGATGATGATATTGAAATGAAATGATGTTGATGTTATTGAGATTGAGATGATATTGATGTTGATGATGACATAAATGAGAGATGATGTTGATGTCATCGTGATGGATGTATGTTGTGTAGGTATATGGGGGGTGCAGTGACTTGTTGGATATCACTGGGAGGGAAAATGATGAGTTTAAGAATTTTAAGCATTCCTGGAGAGGGAAAGGAATTGCTTAGAATTCTTAACTATCCACGACCAGTGCATTGATGAGCCCATGTTTCATACTTCATAATTGCATGGAAATAGAATGGTGGTAGTAAGTACCGCGAGTACTTTGGGGCATATCACTTTGTTTAGAACTCCCTTGTGACTCTGGCTGATCACCATGGGGAGGGAGCCGCCAGTGCACGATGAAAACAATATGAACACACAATAACCAAGAGGGGGGTGAATTGGTTTAAACTTGACCTTTTAAAAATCTTTAAAGAATCAGAGTAATAGGATCTTTATCACAATTAAATCAAAAATGCTTCAATCAATCAAACTACTCAGCTCAAGAATACAATGACTAAAACCTTCATAGGAACCAAATGACCTTTTTCTATTGTATTCCATGCACCAGGGTCATTTGATTGGATGAATATCTGCATTCTGTTTTTCCAAAAACTGAAATGCTCTCCTTCAAACATCGGATGACGATTGAGGGAGGCATCTTCTTTGAAGGTAATTTGTATTGTATTCATTTTTTTTAAAAAAAAATAGTGATCTTGAGTAACACTCAAGAACCTGCTTTGATACCAATTGAAAATAATATGAACACACAATAATCAAGAGGGAGTTTAAAATTGGTTTAAACTTGGCCTTTTAAAAATCTTTAAAGAATCAGAGTAATTGAATATTTATCACAATTAAACCAAGAATGCTTTAATCAATCAAACTACTCAGCTTAAGAATACAATTACTAAAACCTTCACTTATTGAGTAATAAAGATTTCACCAAATGAATCACAGATTAAGATGATGAGAAGAGATTAAAGAAAGTAATCAACACAAGAACTTATACTGTTTCACCTCTCAACAAGAGAAGCTACATCTAGTTTCTTCTAATCAAAACTTGATTAGAGTTCCACTATTCACAAAATTAGTTCTTACAAGCTTACAACAATCACTCTTAATCAACCCTAGATTAAGAACAGAAATCTAAAATCCTTTTAGACTCCTAGTGACTAAGACAAAGAGAAATCCTTCTCTTCTCTTCCCTCTAGAGAACCCTACTCTAAAAGAGCTTTAAGAAACTTTTGTAATATTTACAAACAAACAGAAATTCTAAAATGAATTTACAAGCAAAGTTAATGGAGAGAGACAACTTGATGATCCAATGAATATGGTTTACCAATTAGGTTTGAAATGAAAACAAGTTTCAGAGCTTCTTCTCCAAATACTTCTTTGATATCTTGCCTAAGAAGAATTCTTTCAATGCAACTTGAAGATTTAGAATTTGTGGGACAAGAATTTAAGAACTCAGAATATGCTTTCTCACTTTCAGACGATTTTTTAAACAATGAAAATTTCGTAGAGTAGTGTGTTGTAATTTTCAAAAGACCCAACAACTATTTATAATAAACTATTGTAACTGAATGTAATAGATTAAATTGCCAATGTAATCGATTAAAACCACTAATGTAATAGATTAAAAACTAATTCAATCGATTAAAATGTTCTTGAGCTTTCTGGAAAATATATATGAGCAAAGTAATCGATTAAATCACCATGTAATCGATTATCACAGGAAGACATGTTTTCCAAAATGTGCCAACTAATCGATTACGACAAATCTGTAATCGATTATCACAGGAAAACATTTTTGTGACTTTGTGAAGTGTAATTGATTACAATTCTATTATAATCGATTAAAGTGTTCTTCAAAGCTTATGTAATAGATTATCATTAGCTGGTATTCGATTAAAGCAGTACGACATTGTTTTTCCAAAACAAGCTTTGAACACTTTGGCTTTTCAATGCAATCATGACTACTTTAAAATCTTTTTAACAAAACATATGCCTTTTGTAAAACCATGAATGCAAGCCAATGAATGATGTTTATTCAACGCAAAGGATCATAGAATGAAACTCATATCCATCTAAGAATTACATATGCCTTCAATTGAATGACATATAAAAGTTAAAACTTATCCAAGACTCAGATCCTCAGCATCTTGATTCTCTTCAAGCTCCCCCTGTATCTAACACACGACAGGGTGACCTCGACGAGCTATTGCATTATTTTCCTAAGTGAGAATGTCATGTGGGCATGCTTAGGCTATTTTTTTATGAATGGTACCACATTGTATTTGAGAGTTGAGTCAGGTGATATTGGAGAGAGATCCTTTTGTTAGAGCCGCTAAGATGACATTATAACGTTGGAATTTATTTTGGGAGAGAGTTGTGTTTTGTTATCAACTCTTTCTTAGTTGGTTCATGTTTCTCTTTGATCGGACGTGTAATCTTATATATATATATATATATATATATATATATATACATGTGCGTGTGTATTTATGTATGTATCTGTGTGTTTTTGATGAATGTATTATTGTGAAAAATTTATCCTCATTTTCACAATCAAATTAATAGCGTTTTCATTTAAAATTTGAAAATAATAAGTTTAGAGTAGTGATATCATAGCTACGAGGGGGGTCATTACAGAATTGACCCTCAAAATGAAAGAATTGGCCTCACAATAATACATAAGCTCCATTTGGAGTTCTGTAGAATCCTCTAGGTCCTGCACAAGAAAGATAGGTCAAGTTAGCACAAAAATCTAAAAATAAGCAACAATTATCAATTAAGCCCATTTATTTTACTCAAGATTGAATAATTGTGTGTCCAATATGAGCACACATGGAATATATTTATATTAACAAGTACAGAAACTAATCTATCATATACAAGATGTGGGACTATTATATTATATACACTGTACTACTCTAACACTCCCCCTCAAGCTGGTGCATATATATTGTGAGCACTTAGCTTGTTACAAATATATTCAACTCGAGGACCTCTAAGAGCTGTAGTGAAGATATCTGCGAGTTGATCATTGGAGTTGAGAAATGTCGTTTTGATTTCTCCTGACTAAATCTTTTCTCGAATGAAGTAACAATTGATCCCTATTTGCTTGGTTCTCTCATGACACACAAGATTAGATGATATATGCTGCACAACTAGATTGTCACAAATGAGTGTCATGGGCTGTTTTATAGAGATGGAGTTCTTTAATCAACTGTTTTAACCAGATTAGCTTGCAGGTAGCAACTCTCATTGCACGATACTCAGCCTCTGCACTAGATCGTGCAACAATAGTTTGTTTCATACTCTTCCAAGAAATCAAGTTTCTTGCTAAGAAGATATAATAATCTGAAATAGAGCGCCTGTCTGAGGGTGAACCTGCCCAATCGGCATCTGAATAACCAAAAATTTATGTATGTCTCTGATCTGAATATAATAAGCCTTTCCCCTGGTGCTCTTTTGATGTACCGGAGAATCCTAACAGCAGCATCCCAATGAGAATCACAAGGGAAAGCAAGGAACTGACTAGCAACACTAACAACAAAAGAGATGTCTGGCCTAGTCACAGTAAGGTAATTGAGCTTCTCAATCAAACTCTGATAATGTCCAGGATCAGATAATGGCTTCTCCTGTCTAGGCAATAATTTGATATTAGGATCCATGGGTGAATCAACTGGCTTACACCCCAACATATTAGTCTCCTCTAAGATATCTAAGGCATATTTCTCTGACAAATAGAAATACCTTGTCTAGACTGTGTAACGCCTCTTTCCAATCTCTCGTGCTTGGTTGATTTTAGATAAAATATTGTGTTCGCTTTGTATTAGAATTAGATTGATTAAAAAATTTTTTCGAAAATACATTTGCTTTGCTTGTGATAAATTCTTCCTCTCCACGATTTTATTCAGACAATAAAGTACAGTCCAGTAATACAGACTAAAGAACAATTTATACAGTCCAAATACAGTCCAATCACAAAATACATGGAACTTAAACTTAAGTACATCTTCATCATCCTTTCTTTATAATCCTTCTAGACCTTCCTGCTTTCCTGCTCGCCCAAATAAATTGGGGTCATCACAGGTGTCAAACCATAGACACAAAGTAGGGTAAGTTTATGATAAATTTAGTTTGAATAAACATAAACAACTTATTCACACATTTATTTCCCAACACACTAATTAAATATTTAACATACCACATATTCATTTATAAATAATTATTCCACCTAATCAACATGGGATGTAAGTAATGCATGCTTATCTTCTTTATATGATGCATGTCTGAGATCTCAGGTTATTAAATTATCATCAGTGGCCACAGTCAGATAGTCCCATTCCAGTGGCACAAACTTATCCAACCAGTCGGGGTAGCCCAGGGGCGCGTAGGATAGTCACCTCCACCTATGTGATCATCATGGTGGTGTGGTCCTCCCTGTCTCAACTACCCCCAAGTTCATAACACCTTTGAACGCGTGGACTCAGTTTAACTATCTGACAACAACAACAACATCAACATCACGGTCTTATGCCCCCGCCAGGCCTATGCATATGAGAATGCATGAATGATTCATTTCATTTCATCTTTTCTTCTTTTAATATTATTTTTCCTCTTACATCTGATATACTTCAAGATTCAACATCTTTAACAACTCATGGCATATGCTTAGTAAACAACATGGAAAGCTTCTTTCAACCAACACATGAAGCTTTATACAACACTTAAGCACATAGCCATGGTTCAACTTCATAAATCTTTTAAAGATAAATCATAAGATTCAATACTTATTCAACTCTTAATCTTCTTTATCACAACTTCAAAAGAACATCTTAGAATCCATAATTAGTCACAACGAATATTCCAACACTTTACTTATCTTTGTCTCTTTGGAATTTCATCAAACACTTGGTAGGTAAGCTTTGATTCATAACTAGAAAATAAGTAAAATGATATTTAAACTTAGCATAAACAATATTCAAGAATCTTGTAAAACACTTTTTTTAAATCCAATATATAAGCTTTATTTCATACACTACAATACTTTTTAAAGAAAGTTATGTTAATCCTTATAAAGTTTACTTTGATACATATACTTCCAACATAACTCTAAAATAAAATAGACATATTTAAGAATTTAGGAAACACTTTTATTAAACACATAAACTTTAATAAAAGATAAAACACTTTAGCTTTAGTGACATATTTCATGATATATTTTTAGTTCTAATCACTTTTCCTTAAAGATAATCAATATAAATATAAATTTAAGTCACTTATCATTCATTTATTAAGCTTAGAATTAAGTTTATTTATCCAAACCATCATCCATTAATCAAAATCAATTCACTTAATCAACTATCCATTCATTTCATAATCTTTAGTTCTTTGAGGCAATTCATCAAACATCTAGTATACAAGGATTAATCTCTTATGAAACCAGATGGAATTCTTAACATAATTAATATTCAAAGAATCATAAACCACCTTCCTACAAAACATACAACCATTAGTAGTGATAAGGCATTACAACTCAAATCTTAATCCATTTTCCTTAAAGATAGATGTTAGTGTTTCTAGATTTAGGTCACTTTAATTCATCACTTGTAAGTTTAAATTATTTGTCTAAGACTTCTTCTTGTTACTATAATCAAGTTTCTTATCCAAGAACTATTCACCTAATAATTCTTAAATCTTTAAAACACTTCATCAATCACCTAAAGCACAAGGCATAATTTCTTATAGAAATTATCAAGAATCTTAATATTCAAACTTAATTCACCATAAACCTCCCTTACCTTGGTTTCCTTAGACTTTTGGGTAGCTTTTCCTTCCTCCACTTGAATATTCCTTACTCTAGAATCCAAGCTTTTCACGTGGGAGTGCAAGGGTGTAGGTTTTGGGTTTTGTTTTGAATGCAAGATGGAATTGTAAAAGAATGAAGTGGAAGTGTTTTGGATGGATGTTTACACGTTTTTTTTTCCTTTAGGGCAGCCACCAATTTTCGGTTTCTATCCCCTTTTTATAGGGTAATGAGCTTGGTCTTTCTACAAAAATCTCTAAGGCAATAATGACTACTTTGCTACTTGCTTACACCTTATTGGCTAATGGTTTCTAACCATCCAAGTGTCCTATTTCATGATTCTTCTACACTTCTCTTTGCTTTTATCTTGTTTACCACGAAATTAGGCTTGTAGAGCAAGTCTTTAATTGCTTTCTTATGTGAAAGGCTAGCTTAGTTACCAAAATCTCCTCCCTAAACCCGTTTTATTAAAATATTCATTCTAAATTCATTAACCGTTGGATTTCTCTAAAATTTTAAAGGTGTATTCCTAACCCTCCTATATAACTTTGGACCGTTGGGATCTTTGAAATAATGTCTAGAATTTCATCCGTGTCTAAAGGAGTCAAGAGGAGGTTTACTTGAAAAAATCTTCTTAAGTCATCATTACTCACTTCCATTTGCTTAATTTTTATTGGCTAATGCTTTCTATCCTTACATGTGTCTTTGTTCTTGAAAATTCTTCATTCTTCTCCCTTTCTCTTCTTGGCACGTTGGGATTCAAATTTTGGAAGGCAATTGCTTTGCTTCCTTCATGTGGAATAGCCGTATGTTAAGCTTAGTCATAAAAATCTTATCTTTAAGTCATAATAACTTACTTTCCAAATGGTCCAATAATAATCTTCCAAGTTTCTTAATCATCCATGTGTCTATTCTTTACTTTTTCCTAAAGCTTTTCTCCATTGATCTTGTATCATATGGTTAAGACTTAATCTTAGAAAACCAATTCAACCATTTTTCCTCTATTCTATGTAACTATTATATTCTAATTTCTTATTGGTCCATCTTGCCTTGAATTACTACATTAACTTATTTTGGAAACCTATTTTTCCCATAAGAAAATCCTATGTTTAGGTTCCCACAAATTTCTGAAGTCTTCTTGGTCATTTTTACCTAAAGGGCATTTTAGTAATTTACCATCTTCGGGACGTGATGGTAATTATCCAATTTGTTTAAGGATATTTATGGAATTTCCTCCCTAAAATATCTCACCAAA
This sequence comes from Glycine latifolia, assembly GCA_013407115.1. Classification (NCBI taxonomy): domain Eukaryota; kingdom Viridiplantae; phylum Streptophyta; class Magnoliopsida; order Fabales; family Fabaceae; genus Glycine; species Glycine latifolia. Next base: position 23,074,038 of record CM023951.1, read on the forward strand.
CTATCTAGGGGTATATTGGTCATTTCCAAAAATGTCCAGGGGCAAAATTGTCATTTTTACCTTAGGGACATAACCGTCATTTCTGAAATTGTTCAGGGGATAATCGTCATTTGCCCTATATCTTTTGTACTGCCCCTAATTAATATTTCACCCCAGCAATTGACTGTTCTTCAAAATTTTGGGGTGTTACAGACTGTGCCACCTTAATTCCTAAGAAGTAATGAAGCTTACCAAGATCCTTTGTCTAAAATTGACTAAACAAATATTGTTTTAATTGGTTAATCTCAACTTGATCACTTTTGGTGAGAATGATGTCATCAACATACACTAAGATATAGATGCACTTACTAGGAGATGTGTGCCTATAAAACACAGAATGATCAACCTCACTACAGATTAAGCCAAAAGCCTAAACAACAAAATTGAAATGGTTGAACCATGCCCAATGAAACTGCTTGAGGCCATATAAGGACTTGCAAAGTCTACACACCATCCCAGACTCCCCTTGAGCAACAAAGCCATGCGGTTGCTCTATGTATACCTCTTCCTATAAATCACCATGAAGAAAAGCATTTTTAATGTCCAGTTGAAAGAGTGGCCAGTGATGAATAGCAGTGAAGGCAAGAAATATGTAGACAGACACCATCTTAGCGACAGAAGAGAATGTGTCACTATAGTCAAGGCCAAAGATATGAGTAAAACCCTTGGAGACTAAGCGCACCTTAAGATAGTCAACATGACCATCGGGTCCAACCTTTACATTAAAGATCCACCGACAAGCAACTTTAGACTTCCCCAGAGGAGCAGAAACAAGATCCTAAGTGCTATTGGAATGAAGAATGGTCATCTCATCAAGCATCACTTGGTGCCACCCTGGATGGGAAAGAGCTTCACCTATGGTCTTAGGAACAGAAACAGAAGAAAGACTAGAAACAAAGGTGAAATGGGGAATAAAAAGATGATCATAGCTCAAAAAGGTATAAAGAGGATAAAGGTTATGAGTAATACGTATACCTTTTCTTTGGGCAATGGGAAGAGCTTCTGATGAAGGAGCTGAAGGGGAAGAGTCGACTGGAGAAGGCGATGAATAATCCAGGGGCAAGTCCGCAGGGGGCACAGTCTGACAATGTTGATCGGTGAGAAAAAAGTGGTCCTCAGGGATGGAGGCAAGAGGTCGCCCCTCGGGGATAAAGACACCTATAGCTGATAAAGACAAGTGAAGAAAAGGAACAAGAAGAACTTGATCAACCTGTGACAATTGAGATTGGATAGAATGAAAGGGTTGTTGATCAAGAAAAGTGACATCAGCAAAAATAATATAATGCTTAAGATCAGGAGAATAACAACAGTAACCCTTTTGAAGACGAAAATAACCAAGAAAAATACACCTAAAGGCTTTGGATGTTAACTTGTCCTTACCAGGAGTGAGATCATGAACAAAACAAGTACAACCAAAGACATGTGGGGATAGAGGATAAAGAGGAGCATCTGGAAACAATAAGTTATGGGGAATTTCATTGTTAAGCACAGGGGAAGGCATGCAGTTGATGAGAAAATAAGAGAGAAGTACTGCATTTGTCCAGAAGTGAAGAGGAATATGCATGTGAATAAGAAGAGTCCTGGAAGTTTCAATAAGATGTCTATTTTTATGTTTAGCCACCCCATTTGTTGTGGAGTGTGAAGACAAGTAGTCTGATGTAACGTACCTTGTAAGGCAAAGAAATTAGAAAAGTCAAGAGAAACATATTCCTTAGCATTATCACTACGTAAAATACGAAAAGAGGAACCAAATTGAGTATGACCCTCAGCAGAAAACTTTTTATAAATGGAGAATAACTTAGAACACTTTTTCATTAAATAAATCTAGGTACACCAAGAATAATCATCAATAAAAGTAACAAAATACCGAAAACCTAAGGCAGACAAAGTATAACTTGGATGACCCAACTGGAAAAGAAGGAAAATGTGTGCTTCCCTTGCTGACATGACAAACAATCTAAAGACCAAATACCAGATAAAAAAGGAACCATCGTCTTCAATTTGGAAAGACTTGGATGACTGAGACGACTATGGATAAGTTGTGGAGATTCTGTGAGAAAGCATGCCATTGAAGGATGAGGCACAACTAGATAGTAAAGACCCCAGGACTCGCAGCCCGCTCTAATCATCTTCCCCATACCCGAATCCTGCACAGAAACATAATGGTTGGAAAAGGTAATAATGACAGTAAGGGAGTGAACCAATTTACTAACAGAAATTAAGTTATAAGGGATGTCAGAAATGTAATAGACAGATGTCAAGGTCAAAGAAGAGGTCGGACGAGCTTGTCCAATCCCACAAACAGGGCTTTAGTACCATTAACAAGGGTAAAGGAACGTAAATGATCAGAATAAGTAAGAGATGTTAAGAGTTCCTTATTACCACAGAGGTGATTGGTAGCACCTGAGTCAATTATCCTAGGACCAAGTAATGTAGAATGAGAAACACAGGCAACAGGATTACAGTATCAGGAACAGAAGGTTGAGGCTAAGGTAGAGGCTAAGGAGAAACCTTTTTGAGAAGAGTCTGAAGTGCGGCATAGTCTGTAGGAGAGAGAGAGACTGAACCAGATGAAGCAGTATCTGATTGAGCTACATTTGCAGCATGAGAGGGTTGCAGGTGAGGATCCTTCATGTAATAATGCTCCTCGTAATGACCAAGTTCATAATAATGATTAAAACGAGGTCTTAAACCACATCCACCCTAGCCCCGGCCACAGCGGCGATATGCAATAAATAAAAAGCTTGGAGATATGGAAGGAGTAGACAAATTGAACAGTGTTTCTGACAGCGTGAACAGTATTTCCGGCAGCGTGAACAATGTTTTCAGTGGAGTGAACAGTGACTCCAACGATGTGAACAGTGACTCCAACGATGTGAACAGTGTATCCAATGATGGTGGCAAAAACAAGCTAGAGAGACACACAACAAGGAGACCTAAGCAGTGGGCTTAGGGTTTTGACACACCTAAGCAGTGGGCTTAGGGTTTTAGCAGAAGCGAAAGTTCCCAGAACAAAGAGCTCTAATACCAACTTGAGATTGAATAATTGTGTGTCTAATATGAGCAAGCAGAGAATATATTTATATTAACAAGTACATAAACTAATCTATCATCTACAAGATGTGAGACTATTATATTATATACATTGTACTACTCTAACAATTTCCTAAGACAAAAACTAAGTTAAAGTGAGAAAATAAAAGTCCAAGAGAAGTCAAATAAGCTAAGAAGAATAGAAAAATATTAAACTAAAAACGCTCAATCAAAATACCCCACACTTAATCTTTTGCACTCCTAGGAAAAACTAAAAGAAAGACTAAGAAAACAAATCAAACTAAAAGAAAGGTAAGAAAAAGGCACACACATTTTTTTATTGGATCCTAACAATGCAAAAAAGTGAGAAAGATAAAGAAAATTGAAGAATGATATCAAGTAACAAACAATCCATGAACACACAATCACAAAGTGTAAAGTGAAAAAGTAATCAAGTTTAAATTAAGAATGCACCAAGATGATAGAAGTCTCTTAAAGAACAACACTCAACCTCATCTAATGTCTATGGGTTTGTAATTACACTAAAACACCACATGTAACTAGCACATCCAAATTTTGACAAGACTCTAATTCATACAACTTGAAATACACATGCATCAAAAGGTCAAAAGGACTTTATTGGTTTGTAATGTATGACTTATGTAAAGGGTGGATAAGAGAAAGATATTTAGGTTAAAACTAAGAGAAAAGATGGGCAACGGGGAGTAAGCCAACAAATAAAAAAGAGGGGTAGAAATAAAGAAACAAGGTGGAGAACAAAAAAATTAAAATAAAAAGAACTCAGAAGGATGAAAATGAACCACAACACACTTTTATTGCAATTTTTTGCTTCTTTTTTTTTTTTTTCTTTTTCTTTGCTTGTACTTCTTTTTCTTTGTTTATACATTCTTTTCTTTAAACTTTTGCTTTTTAAACTCTTCCTTTTCTTTTCTTTTTTCTTTTCTTCCAAATCAAAACAAAATACAAATATCCCACACTTGTTTGAAACCCATTCCCAAAACAATTTCAAAGCCCCTTTTCTCCCTACAGTTAGGATAACATAGTTTTCCACTTTTTGGTTTGTAATGAGCTACACAAGAAAGAAAAGGTTAAAGGCTCAAAAGGGTGACAATGGATGAGAGCTTGCAAGTGGTTGGAAACTTGCCTCAATGCTTCGTCTATAAATAGCAGTGCATGAAGTAGAAGCACGATTCACTCTCTCACTCCCATGCGTGTTTCTCTTCTTTTCTCTCTCTAAACTCTTTGCACCCAAAAATCTCTCTTCTTCCACCATACCACCTTTAACTCTCAAAGAACCACCACACCCCTACGTTAAGAGGAATTGGTGAATAAAGCATAATCCTTTCATTCCTCGTTGCTGGGATATAATAACCTAGTTTTTCAAAAAAAAAAAAAAAAAAAAACCCATGCAAACAGCGGGGGGATTAGCGTGGGCATGCTAACAGCGTGGAGGTTAGCGTAGTGGCGCCAGTAGCGTGGAACATGGCGCCAGTAGCGTGAAATTGCACCAGAAGGCCATTTCTTGCGGCCTGATGGCGCGAATAGCGTCAGTTTGGCGCGATTAGCGCCACAGACGCGCCCAGTTGGCGCGGTTAGCGCCGTAGTGGCGCGATTAGCGCCATATATGCTCAGGAAGCTTTTTGTTGCGCTAATTTGACACGAATAGCGCCATATATGGCGCGATTAGCGCGGGAATGTCGGCAGACCCAGTATTTAAAGGCCATTTTACGAAATTTGGGCCCCAAAACACTGTTTCTCTTCCTCCCTGAGCCTAGACCACCATTGATGCACCTTAGGAGCTTTCTATCTTCATCATAAACCACTTAGACACCTCCTAACCACCTTTAAACTTGATTAGAACCAGTTGAGAGCCAAAAATCCAGCCTTGTTGTGAGAATTGTGAGAAGAATCCCATTCCTTGAGTGTTAAGAGAGAGCTGAGCTCTAAGGAAACAAAGAAGGCAATTCAAGGGCATCAGTACCAGGAGAAAAGCTTCTCCAGCCTTTCTTGTTGGATTTGAGGTAAGAAATCTCCGTTTTAACCGTTTAATTCATGGAATGGGAATTGGGTGAATAGTGACCAATCAATGATAGGGCTGGAATTAGGCTTAGGTTCTATAAAGAGATGTAGTCAGGAGGTTGTTCTGAGTAAAATGGTATGTTAAAAGTGGAATTGTGATGAAGTTTGAATTTGGCTCTGTGAAGGAAGAGCGGGTGTAGATAGGAGGTGCTATGACCTGAATTAACTTAAGTACCTTCACAAAAGTTATTCATGAGGCCAAATAATCGGTGAAAACGTGTTAATATATGTGTTTTGACTGAGTTGAACCATGTGGGTTCTTGATATTGATAAGCCTTGAATTGAGCTGCACAGAGTTCTAAAGGAACTCTGAGGCCTTAGTTAAGACTAAGGCAGATCATTGAGGGTCAATGTATAGTCTAGTAGAAGCTGGGCTAAGATAAACCTTAAGTTAGAAGACATGTATTGATTATGAGTGGAAGGGTGTTTCCTTCCATATAAACGGTTGAATGCCGTTTCTGATGGTTTGATTCATGCCTACTGTAGGGCGTGACGTGCATACTACTGGTAGAGATCACCCAGAGACTAGGGGAGCTGATTCTGAGCTACGACCAGGTAAGCTCAGTGGTTTCAGGGATTGTTTTCCCTGCTCGTGTTTCACTGCACCCAACATGGGTAATTGCTTAATATGGTTTGTGTTCTGATGTTCTATGAGGTTGTGATACTGAATATGTATTGAATACTGATAAGATGGTTTGATGATTTCTGGCAATTGAGTGCTAGCTCAACCCTGAGATAGGGTGTGTGTGATTTGATTACACTGAGAAAGTGTATATTATGTTGCTTATTATGATAATGTGCTTACACTAGTATAGTGTATTATTGCATGGATTATGTTATGAGCTGATTGTGATGTGATTGCTTGAAATCTACTGGCCAGTAGTATGAGGTACTATGGACCCCTTGGGAATGTGCCCTTAAGTGGATGATCTCCCCTGGGATAATCCATAGGCGTCCATGTAAATCCTGAGTAGATGTGCCTTTAAGTAGATGATCCTATTCAGGTATTGGGCGGCAAGTCCTGGGGAGATGTGCCTTTTAGTAGATGATCCTACCTGGGCATGTGAGGAGCGAGTCCTGAATAGATGTGCTCTTTAGTAGATGATCCTATTCAGGCAATGTGTGTTGATTATATATATACTTGCATTGTGCTGTTATTTGCATGTGGCAAATTCTGGTTAGCCGAGAAGGCTGTTTAACTAATGAGAATCCTGTTTAATTATGTGATATATATATATATTCATTGTTATATTGGGAAGTGAACCAGGGGGAGGGAAACCTCTGAGAACCCTGAGTTTACTGAGATAATTATCTCACCCCTGTTTGGGGCTTATGTTGCAGGAGCTGAAACCGAGGTCACTGAGAGATCCCAAGGCAAGAGGCCTGCACTGGGATAGTGTGAAGATCACCCTAGGCTTAGATGATTGAGCTTGTAAGCTCAGATTTTGTTCATTTTGTCTGTATTTTGAGGCCTAGGCCGTTGTATAGATGGAGACTGAAATACTGGTATATGATAGTTAATTCACCATATATGTAAGAAGTATGTAGATTATGTTGGATTTATGCTTCCTTTACTGTTCATTTCCATGCATGCTGCGTTACTTTGATATTGTATAATGCTAATACGCCGGGTGCACACGGGGTGTTACATGGGAGAACTCGTGTTCAAACAAAAACTCACGTTAAGTGTGAAAGAAAAGAATCCCTGTTGAGGTAAGGGGATTTTATTGCGTTAATAATGATTTTTGATATCATGGTTGGGTTAAAAGTGTGTATCTGTTATTTGATATGCTACATAAAATATATTGATCACGTCTGTAAATGGTGTGAGGAAGACGACTACCGGGTTGGGTAAGTCGGGTTGAGTATGTTATATGTATATTAAAATGCTGTTGTGGTGTGATGACGGCTACCGAGATGGGTAGGCTAAGTTATATATCCCTTGTGATATGATGTCGGCTGCCGGGAAGGGTTGGCCGAGTTGCATGTGTCTAACCTTTGTTTGTGACATCGACTACCGGGATAGGTGGGCCGAGTTACATATATGTCAATCCCTTGTAATGTGATGTTGGCTACCGGGATGGGTAGGCCAAGTTATATATCCCTTGTGATATGATGTCGGCTGCCAGGAAGGGTTGACCGAGTTACATGTGTCTAACCTTTGTTTGTGACATCGGCTACCGGGATGGGTGGGCCGAGTTACATATATGTCAATCCCTTGTAATGTGATGTTAGCTACCAGGATGGGTAGGCCAAGTTATATATCCCTTGTGATATGATGTTGGCTGCCGGGAAGGGTTGGCCGAGTTGCATGTGTCTAACCTTTGTTTGTGATATCGGCTACCGGGATGGGTGGGCCGAGTTACATATATGTCAATCCCTTGTAATGTGATGTCGGCTACCGGGATGGGAATGCCGAGTTGAACGGTTTACGTACCATGCATGTGTGCATAAAGGACGTAACTTAGTCTTTGTTAGTGGACACTTGTATACCGGGTTCCTTACCCGAGGTGGCCCATTAGAACTACCGAGCTCAAGTTACTTTACGAGAGGAAGAGAAAGCGCCATCGAGTTTGTTACTCGGTAAAGCTTGTATCTTCTCGGGAATAGAGCTACCGGTTACTTACTCGGCAGAGCCCGTACCTTTTCTTTAAAAGCTATCGGGTTCCTTACTCAGCAGAGCTCGTATCTCCTCGGGAAAAGAGGTACTGGGTTCCTACTTGGCAGAGCTCGTACTTTTCTTTAAAGAATTACCGGGCTTCCTTACCCGGATAACATTGTGCCCTCATCTGACCTAGGTGCCAACCTGCATGCCTAATACTTCACTCCTATTCACTCATTTATAATGTTTATGAATGACATATGTGATTATGTTGAAGTTGGCCATTGTATTGGCTTGAGTTATTAAATGCATTGATACCATGGGGAGGGGTGTATGGCATTATGCTAGCTGGGATGAGTTAAACATGGACAGGGCTATACATTGATAGTGCCATGGTAATCTAAATGCGTTTGGATATACATAAATACCCACGGGGGTGTATGACATTATCCTAGCCAGGACGAGTTGATCCTGGGGCTGGGTCATACATTGATGGAGTCGTGGTGATATTTTATGTATTGACGTGAGATGCCAGGAACGGGTGGTTAACCTTGCAAGGACCATGGTCAGTGCATCAGTGTACGCAAGAATGGGTCAGTATATATGTATATAGGGGGCGTATGACGTTATCCTACCTGGGTCAAGTTGAGCACGAGCCTGGGTTATACGTTGGTAGAGCCCATGTACATACTTCATGCATAATGGAAATAGGATGGTGGCAGTAGGGTACAGAGGTACTAGAGGGGCATCTCTGTTTGGAACTCCCTTGTGACTCAGGCGAAAATTGATGTTATTAGGGCATTTGGTCTCTAGTAGAAAGGTCTTGAGGTTGATAAGGCAAAGATTGACGTTATTACTTCTTTACCTTACCCCGTTTCTGTGCGGGAAGTGTGTTCTTTTCTTGGACATGTAGGTTTTTATAGGAGATTCATCCAGGATTTCAGCAATATTGCACTGCCATTGTCCAAGCTTCTCCAAAAGGACGTAGACTTTATGATTGACCAGCCTTGCAAAGAGGCATTTATGGAATTGAGGAAGAAGCTTACGACCTCTCCCATCATGCAACCACCAGATTGGGAACTTCCCTTTGAGCTCATGTGTGATGCCTCTAACTATGCACTTGGGGATGTGTTGTCACAGAGAGTTAATAAACAATCACATGTCATTGCTTATGCTTCACGTACCCTAGATGCAGCCCAAGTTAACTACACCACCATGGAGAAAGAGCTTTTGGCTATTGTTTTTTCTTTAGATAAATTCTGATCTTATTTTCTTTGCTCGCATGTCACTTTCTTTACGGACCATGTAGCTTTAAAGTACTTGTATAAGAAGCCTGATGCTAAACCTAGATTGATCAGGTGGATATTTCTTCTTTAGGAGTTTGATATTGAGATTAAGGACAAAAGTGGTGCGGAAAACTTGGTTGCTAATCATTTGAGCAGGATTGAGGGACCCGCTGAATTCTTTCCCATTAGGGATAATTTCCCTTATGAGCATTTGATGCACCTGCATTCATGACATATCACCCCCTTGGTTTGCTGACATTGTGAATTTCATAGTTGCATCTGTTGTTCCACCTCATGCATCTAGGTCTCAAATAAATAAACTTAAGAGTGATGCTATATTTTATGTGTGGGATGATCCTTATTTGTGGAGGTTTGGTAGTGATCAAACGATCCACAGTTGTGTGCCAGTTCATGAGATTCAGTCTATTCTTCAGTTTTGTCATGACACACCTACTGGCGGTCATTATGGTCCTTAGTGGACCGCTAGGAAGGTATTGGACTGTGGTTTCTATTGACCCACTTTGTTTAGAGATGCTCATCACTTTACCACCACTTGTGAGCAGTGTCAGAGAGCAGGAGGAACCATTACATGTAGACATGAGATGCCTCAACAGCCTATTATTTTTTGTGCGATTTTTTATGTGTGGGGTATTGATTTTATAGGTCCATTTCTTATTTCTCATGGTTTTTAATATATTATGCTTGTTGTTGATTATGTTTCTAGATGGGTTGAAGCTAAGACCACTAGAAATAATGATTCTAAAGTTGTTGTGGATATGCCTAGAGCCATTATCAGTGACCAGGGGTGCCATTTTTGTAATAGATCATTGACATCCTTACTTCAGAAGTATGGGGTTGTGCATAGAGTTGCTACAACTTATCATCCCCAAACTAATGGGCAAGCAGAGGTTTTTAACAGAGAGATCAAGCAAGTGTTACAGAAGGTAGTGCAACCTAACAGGAAGGACTGGAGCAAGCTACTTAAAGATGCTTTATGGCTAATAGGACCGCTTACCGAACACCTTTGGCGATGTTTCCCTATAAGGTGGTTTTTGGTAAGTCATGCCACCTTCCGGTGGAGATTGAGCACTATGCTTATTGGACGGTGAAGAGTTGTAACATGACATTTGATGAAACGAGTATGGAAAGGAAGCTTCAATTGCAAGAACTTGAAAAGATCCGCTTAGAAGCCTATGAGAACTCCAAGATTTACAAGGAGAAAGTGAAGAGATTTCATGACTCTAGGATTCTTAGGAAGGAGTTCCATATTGGCCAAAAAGTGCTATTGTTTAACTCTCGCCTCAAGCTTATTTCCGGTAAACTTCGATCTAGATGGAATGGACCTTTTGTTATTACTAATGTTTTTCCCCATGGTGCAGTTGAGATTAAAATGAAGTTACCGGCAAGGTCTTCAAAGTGAATGGTCACCAACTCAAGCTATTTCATGAGAGCTTGCAAGTGGAGGAGGAGCTTGTGGCGGACTTCTCTTTGGTCTTCCCAATTTTATGTGATGATGTGCCTTGAATGACATTTTGGGAGTTTCCTTTTCCCTTTTATTTGTTGTCTCTTTGTTTGCATTTCATTGCATGTTCACATTGAGGACAATGTGCATTTCAAGTGTGGGGTGAAGGATTAGAAAAATCTGCATTCTGTTTTCTGTTTTTAAATTCTATTTTCTATTAACGTTTCTGTTTATCTATTTCTGCTTGTTAGTTTACTGTTTTTGTTTGTTTTCTGTTTCTGTTTTTACATTCTATCTATTTTTTTTCCTGTCTGTTTCTGTTTTCTGTTTCTGTCTATTTTTGTTGCTATTTCTGTATTTGTTTTGTTTTGTTTTGTTTGGTTGTTATTTTGTTTTTACACTCAGAAAATAAAAATTAGAATTTAGGAACTTTTTCATGTTTTTCATAGGATTTCTAACTGGTATAATTTGTGAGAAATGTACTAAATTTTGTTGGATTGAAAGGTTTCATGCTTCATGTGAATCATTGTTTCAATTATTGGAGTGATAAGTAGGCTTGAGAAATAGAATTTAAGATGGATCATGTGTGACAGAATTATGCCTTGTGAGTTTTTGGGCCTGTGTGGATGAATCACATTATTTCATTAATTCATGTTCTTTCATGTGTGATTTCACCCTTGTGCTAGATTACTCTAAGTTTTGTCTTGCCTCTTTTGACATTCCTTGTTGCACATGTTTTGATTGAGATGATTTAGGCCTTCTTTCTTTTATCCACTAGCCAAATACACTATCCTTGCATTGATATCCATTGCTACCCTTTTTGAGCCTTTAACCTTTTCTTTCTTCTGTAGCTCATTATGAATTGAAAAATGGAAAACCAAGTTATCCTAACTTTAGGGAGAAAATGGGCCTTAGAATTGTTTTGGGAGTGAGTTTCAAACAAGTATGGGGTATTTTTATTTTATTTTTATTTAAAAAGAAAAGAAAGAAAAGAAAAGAAAAGAAAGAGTTTACAAAGAAAAAGTTCAAAGAAAAAAAATTTGCATAAACAAGGAAAAAGAAAATGCAATAAAAGTTGTTGTGATTCATTTTCATCCTTATAAGTTCTTTGTTTTTACCCCTCTTTTTACTTGTTGGCTTACTCTCCATTGCCCCTCTTTTCTCTTAGTTTTAGCCTAAATATCCTTTTCTTATCCACCCTTTACCTAAGCCATACATTACAAGCCAATAAAGTCCTTTTGATCTTTTGATGCATGTATGTTTCAAGTTGAATGAAGTAGAGTCTTGTCAAAATTTGGATGTGCTAGTTACATGTGGCATTTGAGTGTAAACATAAACACATACACATTAGAAGAGGTTGAGTGTTGCTCTTTGAGAGATTTCTATCTCCTTGGTTCATTCTTAATTTTAACTTGACTACTTTTTCACTTTACACTTTGTGATCATGTGTTTATGGATTGTTTGTTACCTTAATATCATTCTTCCATTTTTAATCTTTCTCACTTTTGTGCATTGTTAGGATCCATTGAAAAATGTGTGTGCCTTGTTCTTACCTTTCTTTTAGTTTGTGGTTTACTTCAATTTGAATTCTTCTTAGTCTTTTTTTTAGTTTTGCCCAAGAGTGCAAAAGTTTAAGTGTGGGGTATTCTGATTGAGTATTTTTAGTTTAACATTTTCTATTCTTCTTAGCTTATTTGACTTCTTTTTGAATATTTATTTTCTCATTCTAATTCAGTTTTTTTCCTTAGGAAAGCAAGTGAGCTTAATTAATAATGGTTGCTTATTTTTGGATTTTTTGCTTACTTGACCTATCTTGCTTGTATAGGACCTAGAGAGCTCTACAAAACTCCAAATGGCACATACGAGTAGTGCCTAGAAAGATAAGGAAAAGATCTATAATTTTATTAGAGATAAGATAAGGCCAATTTTGTCATTTTGAGGGTCATTTTAGGCTTGGAAGTCAGAATCATTGCACTTGAATTTTGAGATGCGAAATTAGTGTAATTGGTAATTGGTTAGATTAGTTGGGCCTAATTATGGCTCATGCTTTCCTACTGACTCAGTCACTATATTTTAGTGATTTTAGTTATTTGGATTTACACACTTCATTTTAGCACAAACATATTTTGTAGTGACTTTTAGAAGTTTTTAGAATTAAAACCCTTTCTCTTATTTTCTCTTAACTGTTCTTCATTGTTCTTCACTGTTCTTTCATTTTCTTGAACTAATTTCGTGGGGCTTCCATTGACGATGATCATGGAAGGCTAAACAATTAATCAATCCAAGGATCCAGCCTAAGCAAGGAGAATTTGAGTTCTGGTTTGGTATTTCAATTTCTGTATGAATGTTCACTTTCTTCTTTAATCCTCTATTCGATTTTCATGATTATGAATGTGTTTAGGATTGAAAACTGATTAGGTTATGGATTCATTTCCTAATTTTGAATTTTAATCACAGATTATTTGGATGATATTTCAATTAGGTTTGTGGTTTCAATTAATTTATGTGTTAATTCGACTAAACTTCTTCTAATGAAATTGAATGAACTTTCATAACAAGATTATTATCTGAGAACTATGATAATTCACATTGCTTGGTTTGGTGAATTGGATTGATGTTCTTTAATCTATTTTACATTACCTTTAATCAATTTTGTTATTTTCTTTAATTGTAGTTTGTGTTTTTGCAATTTTTGTTTATCGCATGCAAACTGTTCAATAAAAATCCCCCTATTATTTACTAGTGAATTGAAGTTGGAACCATATTGATTGTGTCTCTGAGTCGACCTAGGTTAATCTTGTGCTATAGAATTAGAATAGTTTAATTTTTTTGAAGCGATACGACATCAGTTATCACTCTCCACCTTTTCTACTTTATTTTTTACTTGAGAAACCTCCCTCCTAGGCTTGTCCTTCCAGCTGGAACTTCTAGCCCCATTGGTTTTGGAAGATTTCTTCCTTTTGAGTTGTTGCTCCACTCTTTGAGCTTTGTGGATTAGCTCCTCAATTGTGCCATAGGAATGTAGCTCCAACACATCTTGAATGTCTCTATTCAAGCCATGAAGGAACCTAGCCATGGTTGCCTCTTGGCTCTCCACAATTTCAGCCTTCATCATCATCAATTCCATCTCCTTATAGTAGTCATCAACACTTTTGTAGCCTTGGAATAGTCTTTGGAGCTTGTTGTGGACTTCTCGAGTAATAAATGGGAACAAATATTTCTCTCAAGCACCCCCTCAAGTCAATTTAGCAATTTATTATTGGCCTCCTTATACTCTTTATGTCAATTTGAATTTGGTTCCACCACACCAAAGCATAGCAACCAAATTCTAGAGTTGCTAGAATCACTTTCTTTTCTTCATCAAAGTCAAAGTGTTGGCATGAAAAATTTTTCTCTACTTTCATCTCCCACTCAAAGTAAATTTCGAGATCATAAGTGCCAAGGAACTTTGAAATTTTAATTTTCACTCCACTTAATCCTCCATTCCCCTTCTCTCCCTTCTCTCTCATCTCTCCTAAACCTCAAATCTTCCTTCTTTCTATTTTGTCTCCTATGATTTTGTCTTCTATTATTTTGTCTCCTATTATTGTTTTCTCTTTACTCCTCTCTCTCATTCCTTTTGTCTTAATAATTTCTTCCATGAGAGGATGCATATTCACTCATCCTCCTATCCTCATAAGCCTCTCCATGCATACTCCCAATTGGAGTACTCCTTCTTTGGGTCTCCCTCTATAACTCCTTAAATCTTGCATCCATTTTGGTTTGTAATTCCTCCATTTGTTTTGTAATAGCCTTCATCAACCTAGAGGTCTTAGGTGACAAAGCTTCTTCATCCCTTGAGCTCATCCTTCAAAAGAAATGGTTAGCAAAAACACAAGTGTATAGGAAAATTTTCACCACTCTCTAAGTGTTTGCCATTTACACTCTTGTTTGCACACTTTATCTAGGCTTTATCTCTAAAGTTCTCTCTTGCCTTTTTCCACTCTTGTTCCTCTATAGTTCTTAAGCAAAAACTCACAATCCAATCAAGGTTCTTTACTAGAGTACAATAGGAAATAATTCTAGGCTAGCTCAAGAATCCAAGAACAATAAAACTCTACGACAAAACCTTGGAATTTTTAAAGACAAGCAACAAAAGCTAAAAATTTAAGGATAGCACAAACTCAAATTGAACTTCAATGAGACAACTGAAGGATAGTTGCTGAACCAAAACTGCACAAGGAGATACACTAAGCAAATTCAAGTGTTAGAAGCCAAATTTCACCATATTTGCATGTCATACAAGTTCACTCAATTTTGTGGTTCAAAAGAAATTTGAACTTGTAACTTTTGTAACCTTTCTTTGGTTCTAAATTCTGTTTTTTATTTTATTTTTCTAGCCATCAGTTCAATATTTTCTTTGGCTGTACCTAATTGTTTTTCTTTTGCCTTTTCTTGTTTCTTTCACAACATTTTTATAAGCCTTTGTTTTGCTTTTGTACAAGTTCAAAAATACTTAAAAAATGTGATGAATCACAAAAAAACAATGTATAACAATTGTAAAATTTGTTTCTAACAACTTAATTCAGATTTAGACATGAGATTAGAATCAAAACAAGAGGTTATACAACACATAAACAACTACTAACACAATTTGACAAGAATCAAAACTAGAAAATTATCAAGAACAAGGAAGAACATGATGAACATGAGATTAACAAAATTTCGAAAAAAGGAAACTAATTACTAGGAAAGGTGTAGGAACACAAGACAAGACTCAATCCACCAAGACTTTAAAGAAACTTAAGAAAACTAAAAATAGATCTAAGATTTTGTGATTTTCGAATTTACCTTTGGAGTAGATCTAGAAATTGAAATTCAAGAAGAATTTACAATGAGTAGGCTCTGATACCACATGATGTATGTCTAATCTCATTAGACATTGATTTCCCTAATCTAACTTGCAATGAAACTCAATATTTAAGAACTCTTCAAGAACTCAACCTCATACTCATAAAAAAATTACATACAAGTGCACTTATTAAACAATTGCCACTAAAGGCCTATATATTGCCACTACAATTGCCACTAAAAGTTGCTAGAATTAAATTCAACTTGAGAGTACAAAATCTAGCCCTTGTTCTTCTTGATTTGGTGTGCTTCTTCATGCTTGTCTAAAAGGTGCAAGTTAGCTTTGATGTGCTCTTGAAGGGCTTGAGCTCTAGATCTTGTCATAGGTTCCCCAAAGCTAGCCAAAGGAAGCTCTTCAAGTTCTCCTCCTTGGCCTTGAGCTTATGGTGGACCT
Source organism: Glycine latifolia (assembly GCA_013407115.1). Classification (NCBI taxonomy): domain Eukaryota; kingdom Viridiplantae; phylum Streptophyta; class Magnoliopsida; order Fabales; family Fabaceae; genus Glycine; species Glycine latifolia. The sequence continues at coordinate 23,089,844 of CM023951.1, forward strand.
CCATAAAAAAAACCACCCTTTAGGGAGACATCCCCAAAGGTGTTCGGTAAGCGGTTTTGTGTGTAACGACCTGGCTCATCGCTACGATATCACTACTCTAAACGTGTAATTTTAATTTTTAATGAAAACTCTATTAATTTGATCATGAGAGTAAATTTTTCGCGATACTACACTCACCAGACATCGCACTAATATATAAATAATTACATATATGTAAATATATTAAAAAAATACATATCATTCACATGTTAGGACATATATATATATATATATATATATATATATAAGCTTAAGATTACATGTTAGATAAAATAGAAACAAGGAACCAACTAAGAAAGAGTTGATAACAAAACACAACTCTTTTCCAAACTAAATTCCAACGTTATCACGTCGGCTTGGTGGCTCCAACAAAAGAGATCTCTCTCCAACGTCACGTACTGCTGCTCATCTGCTCCCATGAACGTAGGTTCACGATCATCACAGGTACCAACCACACGACACAAAATTGCAAGGGTGAGTTTATTATACAAAATTAGCAAGTTCCAGATAACAATAATTAGAAAGAAAACAACAATAACAACCACAATCATTCTCAGTAATCAATCAATTCACACACACTCAACAAACTAGTCATCCACATTTTCCACAATTCAAATCAATTATGCTTAAAATGATGCATGCACCTGACTCTACTCTCACCATGCAATGTGGTACCATTGGAAATAGCCTCTCCTTAGGAAAACAATTCAGTCGTTTGTCGAGGTCACCCTGTCATGCATTGGTCATTCCCCTCCCATGGTGATTAACCAGAGTCTCAAGGGAATTCCAAACTGAGTGACATGCCCCCTAGTACCTGCAGTTTTACCCCCATAAAACCCATAGTTGAACACTGCCTTCATTCTATTTCCATTCAATTATGAAGTATGAAACATGGGCTCATCAATGCATTGATTGTGGATAGAGACCGAAATCCTAAGCAATCCCTTTTCCTTTCCAGGAATGCTTAAAATTTGTAAACTCTTCCTCGCAAGGATATCCAATAAGTCATGCACCCCCATGCACATACACAATATACAAACACGGGCTCATCAATGCACTGACCGTGGATAGAGACCGGAATCCTAAGCAATCCCTTCTCTTCTCTAGGAATGCTTAAAATTCGTAAACTCTTCCCCACATGGATATCCAACAGGTCCTATACCCCCATGTTTGTAATACATCCATCACGATGACATCATCAACATAAACCTCATCTCTCATCTATGTCATCATCAACATCAATATCATCTCAATCTCAATATCATCAACAACATCAAGATAATTTCATTTCAATATCATCAACATCATTTCATTTCAACATCATCATCATAAATATCAATATCATCTCATATTAATATAATCATTAACATAATATCATTTCAATATCATCATCAACATCACAAACCTTATTCATTCACAATCCATATTACCATAAGACTGGTATTTTTGGAAAATTCTAAATTAAAGAGGAGGACTACAATATAGAAAACAAACTCTTGTGGGCATTTAAAAGTTTAATAAAGAATTAAATAGGAGAACATATTATAAAATTTTGGGCCGAGTCTCCTCTGTAATTAAGACTTATCCCAAAAATTCAATCAATACAACAATAACATCATTCACAGTTTTATCCATCAATAACAAATTCATCGCATCCCATTAGTTAAAAACACAGTTTTTCTTGAAAATGAGCACACAACAGGAACAAACATACATCAACGATAAATATATCGCATCCCATTAGTTTAAAACATAGTATTTCTTGAAAATCAGCACACAACAGGGACAAACATACATCTCCATAATTGGGTTCCCTAACTCCAAATATGGTATCAAAAGCTATAAATGAATAATAAACTCCTATCACATATCTATATCCCTCTATTAGCTTCTTGCAACGTCGTTTTGAGATCTCTCAAGTTCACGTGCTTTGTTGCAAACGCAGAGCTCTATATACCAAATCGAAGGTTTAGTATAGATTTCAAAGAAAAAGTTAACATTAACATTCAGGGTCAAATACCCACTCAAATTCAAGAAGGGGCTAAAATTGTGTTTTGCAAGTCCACATCAAAAGGACATCATTTTAAAGTTTCGATCACACCAATGCAACCGAGGCTCAACGAATGACACAAAAATGACATCAATATTATAAAAAAGAAACTTTTACAATGTCTCATTTTCAAAGGTTTTTCAAGAAGTGTAAAAACACAGTTACCTCGAAGAAACCACAAAAGGAGGATTTGAGGCTCCGTTCTCTACCGAACCCTTGAGTTGAGTTTTGAATATTCTGCTCTGATTAAAGTGTTCCTCTCTATCTGGTGGTTCAACAGCAAGAAACGACGGCTCGTGGCGGTCATCAGTGGCCGTGGCTGGTGGAGGAGGAGGATGGGAGGTTGGGTGAAGGTGTAGGGAAGAAGAAGGCTGTCATTTTCATGTTTTTATGCGGCTGTGCATATTTATAACCGACTTTACTCGCCCAGGCGAATTTTTTCTTGCTTGGGCAAGATGACCCAATTTGTTTTTGAAATTTCACTACTTTTGTAAAAAATTAATATCTGAAACTTTACATATTAGGGTTAGGATCCTACTTTTAAAATTTGAAGGCGATCCAACAGTTAACCAATCCAGAATTGGTATTTTACCAAAACTAGTTTTTTGGTCAAACTCGAAATCACACAATTTCAACGCAGCTGAAACAAACTCCACATAACTTAACATCCACACCAAGCAATTGCATAAGGATAATTTACACAACAATTCAACTAATCTAAACTAATCAAATAATCAAATAACACAGGAAATACGTCAAACATCTATTTTCAATTATCAAAATTTCAAGGCGTTACATTGTGAGCCCATAAAGCATCTTCAAGTAGCTTGCACCAATCCTTCCTGTTGGGTTGCACTACCTTCTGCAACACTTCCTTGATATCTCTATTAAAAACATCTGCTTGCCCATTAGTTTGGGAATCATAATTTGTAGCAACTCTATGCATAACCCCATACTGTCTGAGCAAGCATGCCAATGACCTATTACAGAAATGGCTCCCCTGGTAATTGATAATGACTTTAGGCACATAACCCGCAAAAAATGTTGGATCTCACAAAATCCACAACAACTTTTGAATAATTAGTTCTGGTGGCCTTAGCTTTAACCCATCTAGAAAAATAATCAACAGAAAGCAAAATATATGAAAAACCGTGAGAAATAGGAAATGGACCCATAAAATCAATACCCCACACATAAAAAATCTCACAGAAAATAATGTGTTGCCGAGGCATCTCATGCCTATGTGTAATGGCCCATCTTGCTCTCTGACACTACTCACAAGTGGTGGTAAAGTGATGAGCATCTCTAAACATGTTGGGTAATAAAACCCACAGTCCAATACCCTCATAGAGGTCCGCTAAGGACCAAAATGACTGCCGATAGGTGTGCCATGACAAAACTGAAGAATAGACTGAATCTCATGATCTGGCTCACACTTGCAGATCACTTGGTCATTACCAAACCTCCACAAATAATTATCATCCCACACATATTATTTAGCATCACTCTTAAGTTTATTTATTTAAGACCTAGATGCATGAGGCGAAATAACAAATGCAACAATGAAATTCACAATGTTAGCAAACCAAGGTGTAACATGTGATGAATGCAAATGCATCAAATACTTATAAGGGAAATTATCCCTAATAGGAAAAGACGCAACAGGTCCCTCAATTATGATCAAATGATCAACAACCAAGTTTGCTGCATCATTCCTGTCCTTAATCTCAGTATCCAACTCCTGAAGAAGAAACATCCACTTGATCAATCTATGTTTAGCATCAGACTTCTTCAACAGGTACTTCAAAGTTGAATGGTCAGTAAAGACAGTAATATGGGAGCAACGGAAATAGGATCTGAATTTATCTACAGCAAAAACAATAGCCACAAGCTCCTTCTCAGTTATGGCATAGTTAACTCTCTGTGACAACACAACCCCAAGTACATAATTAGAGGCATCACACATGAGCTCAAAGGGAAGTTTCCAACCTGGTGGCTGCATGATGGGAGAGGTAGTATGCTTCTTCCTTGTTTCCTCAAATGCCTCTTTGCAAGGCTGGTCAAGCATAAAGTCTACGTCCTTTTGGAGAAGCTTGGACAATGGCAATGCAATCTTGCTGAAATCCTGAATGAATCTCCTATAAGAATCTGCATGTCCAAGAAAAAAACACACTTCCCGCACAGAAGCGGGGCAAGGTAGAGAAGTAATAACATCAATCTTGGCTTTATTGACCTTAATAGCTCTACTAGAGAAGAAGCTAGTAACTTCATTACCTCCTTTTTCACCATATTAATAATAATGGGATTTAGCCTCCTCTATGGCTGCCTTACTAGCCTAGAATGATCATCCAAAAGTATCTGATGCATGCATATGAAAGGATTTATTCCTGGAAGGTTAGCAAGTGTCCATCCAATGGCCTTTTTGTGGCCTCTCAAAACATGCAGCAACTTCTCTTCATGCTCAAGTGATAGGCTGCTAGATATGATGAATGGAATCTTCTGAGCATCATCTTAATATGCATATTTAAGGTACTCAGGTAGTGGCTTTAGCTCCAAGGAAGGTGGCTCAATGGTTGAAGGCAAGGGAAGGTTGGTGGCTGATGGAAGGGAGATAGTAGAATCAACACCTGCACTTGTACCTGTAACACAATCAGATTGAAGTACACATAACAACAGAATCATCACAGGTACAATTACAAGAACCAAGATCAAAATAAAAAATTAGAAAGTAAATCTTTACAAATATGTATACTATCTACTACAACATCAATGATATCGACAAGAAAGACAGAATGCTCCTCTATAGGATTTCTTATGGCCTAAAAAATGTTGAAATGGACAACGTCATCACCAAACTCCATGGAAAAATTTCTTGCATGCACATCAATTTTGGTCCTAGCTATCATCAAGAATGGTCTCCCTAGGATCACAATGTGGAACCATGGCTGGAGGACTCATTCTCCATATCCAAAATGTAAAAATCTACTGGAAAAATCAAATCATTTACTCGCACCAACACATCTTCAATAACTCCAAGTGGAAGTGCAACACTTTTGTTGGCTAAGTGAATGACAACACCAGTGGGTTTCAAATCACAAAGATGTAGTGACCTATAAACTAATGTGGGCATAACATTAATTGAGGCTCCCAGGTCAAGCTTGTCATTTGTAAAAGTACAATCTCCAATGGTTCAAGGGACAATTAAAATGTCAAGATCTTTGCACTTTTGTGGCAAGGTGGATGGTGGAATGGCAGCAATAGTTTTGCCCTATATAAGTGCAGAACCATTTCTGCTCATCTTCACTTGTTCATTTCCCTTCATCTTCCTCTTGTGGGTGCACAAATCCTTCAAGAACTTTGCATATGTTGTAATTTGTTTGATAACATCCAAGCGGGGAATGTTGACTTCCACCCTTCTGAAAGCCTCAAGAAGATCATGATCAAGCTCCACTTTATTTGTAGAAATGGATCTAGAAGGAAAAGGTAGAGGAATCTATTTTGGTGCAGAATTTCTTTTGGCACCAACATCAATTTTGGCACCAGCATTTGTTAAATTTGGAAGCTCCGTGCTACTCCTCAAGGTAATAGCACTCATATTCTTTGGATTAATAATTGGTTGTGCTGGAATGTTGCCAGAACCTTGTTGCTGCATTTGGTTGACAGTTGTAGCTAACTGTCCAATCTGAGTCTGCAAGTCTTGGATGGTGGCACTCACATTTTGTTGAAACTGAATGTTGCTGGTTGCCATTTGCTTCATTAGGTCCTCCAAGGAAGGTTTAGAACTGCTTTGCACATGTTGTGCAGGTGTAGGTGTAGTTACTGGAATTGTTGTTGTTGTTTTCTGAACGGGAGAGGTTGGTATTTGCTGGTGGAGGGTTGATAATGCTGTTGTTGAGGTTTGAATAGCTGGTGTTGTTGTTGTGGACCAGGACCATACCTCAAATTTGGGTGATCTCTCTAACCAGGATTATAAGTGTTAGAGTAAGGATTATATTATTGTTGTTGAGGTCTGAATGGTTGTCTAGGTTGCAGGCAGAAACTTAACAGCTTGTTCTGTTTAATGGAGAGTGGGACATGTATCTGTTGGATGATCAAGTGCACAACAGATACCACACAACCTTGGTTGATTGACTTCCATCACATTCTGTTGTTGACCAATGGCAAGTTGTCTCACAAGGGATGTTAATCCAGACAGTTTATTCTTAAATCTCTTGTTATCAGCAACCATAGACACAGAAACTTCATTTGCAACAGCCTTAGATGTTGTAGCAACTCTAGTACTAAATGAAAATGATATGAATACTTCACACTTAACCAAGAGGGGGGTGAATTGGTTAGACCTTGGTAAATAAAAAATTCTTTAATCAAAATCAGAGTTTTAAAGGATCTTTATCACATTTCAAAAACAGGAAACCTTATTCAATCAAGTAGCTCAGCCCCTTAAAATTCAATGGATCAAAACTGACTATTCGAGATATGCAAATGAATCAAGAAACAATTAATATGAGGAGAATAGATTCAGAAAACAACACACAAGCAATTTATACTGGTTCACTTCAAAACCATGAAGCTACATCCAGTTTCTTTCAACCAACACTAGGCTGAAGTTCCACTATTTAATTTCTGTTCTTACAAGCAATTACACAGCCTCTCTTTATCAACCCTAGATAAAGTTCAGAAATCTAAAATACTATTAGATTCTTAGAGACAAACCCACTAAGAGCAGTACTCAGCACAACCCCTAGAGAAACCCTATCTCTAGTTACAAGTAAGAACTCAATTACAGTAGCAAATTACAAAACAATAATCAAAACGAAAATTACAATCAGATTAAGGAGAGAAACAACCTGATGATCCAATGTATGCAATGCAAATGAAGTTACCAGACCAGGTTGAATCTTTAAAACACAAGAAACACAGCTTTCCTTAATCTTGAAATGGTTGCATGCTTCAAGAGTGACTTATTTTCACATGATCAATGCAACATGAAGCATGACTGAATCAAACCCTCAGAAAAAGAATAAAGAATGCTCAGAAATTTTGAATGGGTATTATTCCACAAAGTTACAAAAACAGCTGAACAAGGGTTCTATTTATAACAGAAATTTTTAATCGTCAGTAATCGATTAAAATGCACTAATAATTGATTAATTTACTTTGGTAATCGATTACATTGTCATTATAATCGATTAATCTGTTCATAGCTTTTCTGGGTTTGAATAACAATCAAAATAATCGATTATCTCGAGCTGTAATTGATTATTACAGTCAAAGCGTATTTTTCACAAAGCTTGTTTAATCGATTACAGAACCTGGTAATCGATTAAGATAGTGCAGCACAATTTTTCCAAAACAAGGTGTAATCGATTACGAACTTGGGTAATCGATTATGGCAGTTCAATGCTAAAATCAGATGTAAGCATGTAATCAATTACAAGTTCAATATAATCGATTAAAAGAGTTCACCAATGCAGTTTATATGAAAGCGTAGGTCAAATAATCGATTAATTCGACATGGTAATCGATTAAAGTGTTCCTGAAGGTTTTCCAGATTTGATGAAGAACAAAATAATCGATTAAACCATTACTGTAATCGATTATTACAGTGAAAAAATGCTTTTTCTTAAAACCTTTGAATTTTTTTAAAAACTTAGTTGAATTGATAATGCCTTGTGATTTTTGTTGACTTAATTAAGTTGAATATGTAATGAATGAATGCAATGCACTTGGATCACCAGAATTGCTTTTCTCTTACACAATTTAATCCTAAATTGTCTTCAAGTTATCCTTTGCATGTTGAAAGCTCAAAACCAAATCTTGAGTTACTTTCTTCTTATTCCTAAAGCAGCTCCCCCTTAATCCAACACTAAATTGTTGATAATTGACTATCTTATTAGAAATCAATTGTCTTGTAGCAAGAGGAGTCTTGTCCATTAAAGCACCTCCACTGGCTGTATCTATCATACTCATGTTCATCAACATGAATCCTTCATAAAAATACTGGATTAATAATTGCTCACTGATTTGATGGTGAGAACAGGTAGCACACAGCTTGTTGAATCTATCCCAATACTCATACAATGTCTCTCCAGGTAATTGCCTTATACCACAAAATTTCTTTTCAAATGGATGTTGTTCTGGATGTAGGGAAGAATTTCTCTAAAAGTCTTCTTTTCATATTTCTCCAAGTGTTGATAGGATTAGGTGGAAGGTACAACCAATCCTTAGCCACACCATCCAGAGAGAATGGAAATGTCTTCATCTTCACATAGTGCTCATGAATGTCATGTGGTCGCATGGTGGAACACACTACATGAAACTCCTTAAGATGCTTGTGTGGATCTTCACCTACAAGACCATGAAACTTTGGAAGCAACTAGATTAGTCTAGACTTTAGCTCATAACTAACCTCAGTCTCAGGATATTGAATGCACCAAGGTTGATAAACAACATCAGGTGTAGCCAATTCCTTAAGAGTTTGGTTATTATTAGCCATTATATCAACAACAATTTCAGACTCAGAATGTTCAGAAACAGAATGTTCAGAATACATTATACTACTATCTAGAACTACACTATCATGCACAACTACACTTCTTTGATTTATGCTCAACTTGTAAAATGTCCTATGTATTTCAGGATCATATGAATACAAATCACTTAATTTGGACCTAGTTATGCATAGTTCGACTCATTAGTGACAAAAACTACATAAATAACAGGTAACTACTCTACTAGCACATTATTCACAATATTTGTTGAAATGATAAAGAAAATGAAAAATTGCCCCAGACAATTTTTAAGAAAATTCAACAGCACCACAGTAAATGTCTAAAAATCATTTTTGATTTTTGTAATTTTTTTGGTGATTTTTAAAAATCATGAAAACATAAAATTAATTCAAAAGTGGCCTTGATCATCGAATTTAGCAATTTGGACCCCTAATGACCATGTTTGTCCCTCACAGGGTCACCATAATGTATTAATTTTTTCTATACTCTGGTAAATTTTCAGCCCATTCTGAGCTAGTTGCCTGTAAAATGACCAAAATGCCCATGTGCTAAAACTCCCAGTTAGAGGCCAAATTTTCACATTTTGACCTAAACCTAACCCCAAAGTGGTTACTTTTGCTCAAAATGTGGGATAAACTTTGGATACCAAGTTGCGCAGCCAAACTCCATAGGACAAATTACTTTTGGAACACACAAAACACAATTATACTACACTACACTACACCACTCCTTTCTCTACTATTACTCTGTTTTTTCTATGGTTTGCACCACTACTTCACACACACTGCATAACAACTAATAGCACCAATGCAAATATGCAACAAAGTGCAATTATGCAGTAGAATGCAAAAAAAAATTTATATTAATATCAATTTGTACTTATATTATTATCTAATAATTAGTGAATTAAAGTTAGCACACAATGAATCTATTCCCCGACAACAGCGCCAGTTTTGATAACGATGTTGATTCGCTACAAAACAAATAAAACTACGCTAATTCTATAGCACATGATTAACCTAGGTTAACTCAGAGATACTATCAATTTGGTTCCAACTTCAATTCATTGATAAACAACAGGGGGACTTTATCAAATAGTTTGCAGACAATGAAAAAAAGTGCAAAAACACAAACTAAAATTGAATAAAAATGTAGAAACTAACGATGTTGTAAAATGATTCAAGAATATCAATCCAATTCACTAAACCAAGCAATGCGAATTATCATAGTTCTCAAATAATGATCATATTATGAAGGTTCATTCAATGTCATTAGAAGCAGTTAAATTGAATTAACTCCTAAATCAATTGAAATCGCAAACCAGATTGAATTTGTTAGAGTCAAGGGGAGCTTAAGAGGATCAAGAAGCTAAGTCTCTTAGGCAACAAAATATGTAGGCTTTTTTACATGCCAAATCAATTGATTAGTAGTTGTAATTTGTGTATGTCTAAGGGAGACTTCCTATGATCCATTGCATAAAGCTCATTCATGGTTTTGCATTCATGTTTTCACAAAAGCATAAGTTTTGTGGAAAAAGCTTTTCTGATACAAATAATTTTCATCATTGCATAGAAAGCCAAGTGTTCAATGTTTAAGTTTTTGGAAAAACAATTTCTCAATGGTTTAATCGATTACCAACAAATGGTAATCTATATTACTTAAGCTTTCAAGAACATTTTAATCGATTACAAGAGTATGATAATCGATTACACTATACAAAGTCACAAAAAAGTCATCCTGTGATAATTGATTATGAAATAGTTGTAATTGATTACTTGGCGCGGGTCTAGAACAAAGACTTCCTGTAATAATCGATTACATTGCGAATTAATTGATTATATTGCTCATAAATCTTTTCCAGAAAGTTCAAGAACACTATAATCGATTAAATGTGTTAATAATCAATTACATAAGTGAATTTAATCGATTACATTAGTGAATTAATCAAGACTGACAGTTACAAACAGTTTTCTATAAATAGTTGTTGGGTGTTTTGAAAAAGAACAATGAAATATCAAAGTATTTTCATAAGCTTTCTGAAGTAAGAAAAGATTCCAAGTGCTAAACTCTGTTAGACCCACAAATCCTCAAGCTTCAAGATTTCTAAAGAGCATTTCTTTTTGGGCAAGCTTTCAAAAGAAGTTTTGGAAAGAAAGTTCTGAAGTAGTTTCTTTCACCTTTAATTCAAGTCTGATAATCTTTTGCATACATCATTATTGGATCATCAGGTGGTTTCTTTCCATTCAACTTGGTAGTGAATTCTTTTGAGTTTCTTTTTGTGTATTAATATCAATAGTTTTTCTTAAGGCTTTTCTAGGATAGGTGTTCCTAGAGGTGAGAGTAGAGATAGGTTTTCTCTATGTCTTGATCACAAAGATTCTATGTGAGTTAGAGTCTCGTTCTTGATCTAGGTGTGATTGGGAGTGGTTGTAAAAAGCTTGTAAGAAACAAATTGTTATTAGTGGAACTCTAACTTGTTGGTTAGAAGAACTGGATGTAGATTCTCTAGGTTGAGAAGTGAACCAGTATAAATCCTTGTATTGACTACTTCATTTTTATCTTTTCTTGCTGTTATAATTTGTCATTCATTGGTGCTGCATTTCTTACTCAACAAAAAAGGTTTTATGATTGCATTCTTTAGGTAGTGGTGTTTGATTGGTTGAAACCTTTCTTGGACTAATTGTGATACGATCTTATTAACTCTGATTGTTTAAAGAATTTTTAATTGACCAAGATCGACCAATTCACACCCCTCTTAGTTCTTGTGTGTTGTTCATACTATTTTCAGGAATATCATCCAAACAATCTGTGATTAAAATTTGAAATTAGGAAACGAATCCATAACCTAATCCGTTTTCAATCATAAACACATTCATAATCATGAAAATTAAATAGAAGATTAAAGAAGAAAATTAACATTCACACAGAGATTGAAATACCAAACCAGAACTCAAATTCTCCTTGCTTGGACTAGATCGATCCTTGGATTGATTGATTGTTTAGCCATCCATGATCATCATCAGTGGAAGAGCCCCTAAATTTGTGTAAGAAAATAGGAGAACAGAAATGAAATGAAGAATAAAACTGAAGAACAATTGAGAGAAAAAAAGAGAAAAATTTTAATTCTGAAAACTCATAGAAGAAGCTAAAAATTATGTTTGTACCAAATGAAAATAACTAACTCACTGACTAAATAACTACACTAATATATAGGATGGGCCCTGATTATGCCTATGTAATCTAACTAATTATGCTAATTACACCAATCAAATCCCAACTTGCAGCCCAAAGTTCAAGTACAGAGGTTTTGACTTCCATTCCTAAAATGACCCTCAAAATGACAGAATTGGCCTCAGCTTATCTTTGACAAAAGTGTATCTCTTTCCTTATCTTTCTTAGGAATACTCATATACTCCATATGGAGTTTTGTAGAACCCTCTAGGTCATGTACAAGGAAGATAGGTCAAGCAAGAACAAAAATCTGAAAATAAGCAACAATTATCAATTAAGCCCAATTATTTCCTCAGACAAAAACTGAGTTAAAATGAGAAAATAAAAGTCCAAGAGAAGTGAAATAAGCTAAGAAGAATAGAAAAGTATTAAACTAAAAATGCTCAATCAATCTCCCAATCCCTTTTCTGTTTGTAATTTTGAATTGATAGGTAGTTGTTCCTCGACACCACTAGCACTGATGGGGGCCCCACTTAGTTGTTCCTCATCACCGTTGTCACTATTGGGTTTAGGTGTCACTATGGGAGGCACTAAGGAGAGGTATTGTCCATTAGAGATAGGAGTTTCTCAGGCAATAGAAAATGGTGTTTTAGTATTTTAAATTTAAGAGTTTTCATGAGTTAATGTTGTTTGAAGTAGGAAAGGTAAAAGTAAAGTGTTAAAATGGAGGGAAGGGTTGTGTAATTTCCTTAAACCTAATGAGAGGTTTTTGTAATTTAGTCTTTTTTTTTTGCACACCAAAATGAATTATGTATTAATATATAAAAGGGAATTAGAAACTACCACAAGAAGTGTCAGAAATGATCCACGACATTACAAAGAAAGTTTGTTCAAATATAGATATTAACCACCTAACATCACAACATGTTCCCACCCCGATACTTGTATATATGCAATAGACATAAATAAATGCATACGTCCCCCTATTACCAATCAACGTCTCATACGTGCATAATCCCCACAAAATAACAACACATGCCCTAGATCACACAACCAAATACCTAAGATTCAATATACAATTTATAGGATCCAAGCACCATAAGTACAAAGAATAATCATAGCCTTTAATATAAGCCTTACCATGAACAAGCTCTATATATATCTTGATATCTACAAACAACTTCTGAATCTTGGCCAGCTTGATTAAAAATGATTTCATTTATGTAGTTCCATAATGTCCACACAATTAACGCCTATGAATTCCACCAAGCCTCCTCACCCTATTACCATTTATGTTCCCTACGTGCTGCCAAAAGTGGCCTCTACATTCCCCTAGTAAAGTTCTGGTTTCTCCCAGCCACATGTAGCACTTCATCCATATATCATAAGATAATGGACATTTAAACAACAAATGGTTTATATTTTCCTCAGTGTTATTACAAAACACACAATTATATTGGTTCCACTAGTAATAATGTTCTTTTTCCTCAAAGTATCTTATGTTTGGACCTTATCATGTGTTACCCTTAATATGAATCCTTTTACCTTTGATAGAATAAGTAGTTTCCACAAATTTTTGAAAAAATATTGATATTCAACATTTCCCTTTTCATTCAACTTTTGGTATACCTCTTTAACAACATATTTTCCAATGGTACTCTTCCTCCATTTTCATCCATCTTTGACATTCATTTTGGGTCCATTCTTCTCAATTATTTCCCACACCACATTCTCATATGAACAATATTACAATTCTTTTGTTCTGAATTTAAAAAAACTCTATTAAACTTGGTAGCAAGACATCTTCCATCTACTTACTTTTCCAAAAGCTCACATCACTCCTCTCACCCACCACTCTCCCAATACCTTTTTGAAACCACCCAAGCTCATTCTAAAAATCTCACAAGTTTTCATGAGATCACACCACCACTGATGTAACACCCTGAAATTTCGATAACTGAAAATATATGTTTGATGTATTTGTTGTGTTATTTGATTGTTTGATGGGTTTGGATTAGTCGATTGGTTATGTAAATTACCCTTGTGTAATTGTTTGTTGTGGATGTGAAGTTTGCTTGATCTAAGTTTTATACGTGTGATTGATAGTTTTACCCATAACCTTCTTCAATAAAACTACCATCCTGGATTTGTTAACCATTGGATCGTCACCAAATTTTGACAGTAGCTTCCCAACTCATCTCTGCATATTTTGACCATTGAGATCTTTAAAATAATGATTTTTGATGTCACGATAAGTGAGACCAGTGCGTTGAGTGAGACATGTAGTCGCGCTGAGCAAGACTAGTGCATTGAGCGTAATTCCCAGATATTTCCTGATAAAGAGAAAATTGCGCTGAGTGAGGAAGGGCACACTTAGTGAGATCTGTTGTCGCGCTGAGCAAGGAAGGGATCGCTGAGCGAGGCACTCGAGTTATAAATACATCCAGCAGATGCAAAAACACAATCTCTCTCATTCTCTCTCTAAACTCACCCAAAAACCCTAGAACCTCCCTCTCCACCACCCACGACCACCATCACCACAGGCCACCGTTGCTTGCCACAGGACCACGGCATGGAGACGAACCTCATAATCGGAGCAAAATCTTTGAAACTCCTCTTGAAGTTTCGGTAGAGAATGGAGCTTCCAAATCTTTCTTTCTTGGTTTCCTTGAGGTAATCTTGGTTTCCTTTGTCTTCTCCTAGGTAGTTTAAGCTTCTTTTAGTGTCTCTTGTGTTTTGGGTACCGTTGTTGGGAGTTTCACACTTCCTTTGAAAACCCTTTGTAAATGAGATGTTGTAAAAGTCTCATTTTTATGAAATCAATGTCATTTCTGTTATCTTTGTTGAGCCCTGGTCACATTGGTGTGATTGGAATTTCAAAATGATGTCTTTTGATGTGAACTCCCAAAACACCGTTTAGCCCCTTTTTGATTTGAGTGGGTATTTGACCCCAACTGTTAACATTGACCTTGTCTTTGAAATCTATACTAAATTTTCTTCAATTTGGTATATAGAGCTCTGTGTTCGGACAAGCACGCATATTCGAAGAATCGCAAAACAATACCGCTAGGCTGTAACAGGGAGAACTCCTAGTTAGGTAAGGGAAGTTTATTCTTTGGTTATAGTTTTCATTCCATAGTTGGGGGCCAGGGAGCTCAATTATGGAGATACCTACATGTCCCTACTGTGTGCTAGTTTTTCAAGAAAAACTATGTTTTTAACTAATGGGATGCGATGCGATGTATTTATGATTGAAGTGTGTTTGTTCCTGTGTGTGCTTGTTTTCAAGATAAACGATGGTTTTACTAATGGGATGCGATGATTTTATTATTGATGTTGTTGATGATATTGAAATTGAGATACCATTAAAGTGGTTAATGATGTTGAAATGAGATAATGCTTATGTGATTGGTGATGTTTGAATGAAACAATGTTGATGTGGGTGATAATGTTGAAATGAGATGTTATTGATGTTTTATGATGATGATAATGTTGAGATGGAATGATTTTGATGTTGATAATGACATTAATGAGAGATAATGTTGATGTGGATACACATGGATACCCATGGGGGGTGCATGACAGATTGCCCTTGCGAGGAAGGATGTGTTCCTAGCCAAGTCATGCATTGATGGTGCCCATGGTTGTATGCTGTATATATGTCCACGTGGGATGCAGTGACCGGTTGGTTACCCTTGCGAGGAAGTATGTGTTCCTAGCCACGATCAGTGCATCGGTGAGCTCATATTGGTGTGTTATGTATGTACATGGGGGGTGCATGACGGGTTACCCTTGCGAGGAAGGATGTGTTCCTAGCCAGATCATGCATTGATGGTGCCCATGTTTCATACTTCATATTGCATTGATGGAAATAGAATGAAGGCATGCTTATACCTGTGGGTTTCTATGGACTGAAAACACAGGTACTAAGGGGCCATCAAGTTTGGAATTCTCGTGCGCCACTAGTTGATCACTGTGGGGGGGGGGGGGTGTAACACCCCAAAATTTAGGGAATTACAGACAATTACTAAGAGTAAAATGTTAATGAAAGACAGTAGAAAATTTAGGGCAAAATGACCAGAACGCCCCTGAATCATTTCAGAAATGACGTTTATGTCCCTAGGATGGAAAATGACAGTTATGCCCTAAACATTTTTAAATATGACCAATATATCCTAGATATTTTGGTAAGATATTTCTAGAAGAAATTACATAAATGCCCTTGAACAAATTTGATAATTACCATTACGTCCCGAGAGCGGTAAATGACTAAAATGCCCTTTAGGTCAAGAATGACCAGATGACTTTAGAAAATAGTAGGAACCTGAGTATGAGATAAAATACTCTTAGACAACCAAGATATCAATAGGATTGAAGGCAGAAAACCCTAAACTGTAATTTCTAGGAATTTTGAAAGATACGTTAAAAAGAACTTAATCTAGACTACCTTAGGTGTCAGAAAATGATAAGAAGAGAATAGACATAATCTATGAAGTTTTCTCTTAATTATGAAAGGAATAGGTTAACTAAATAAGTTAGTTTAGTAATTTTGATAATTAGAATCAATATGAACCAATGAGAAAATAGCATCCTACTATTATATGCAATAAAAGGAAAATGGATTAATCGGGAATTCTAGATTAAGCCTTGACCATATGATGTAAGATCAATGGAGAAAAACTTTAAGAAACTTCAAGAATGAACACATGGATATTTAAGAGGCTTGGAAAACTTGCCATTGGTCCACTTGTATGGTGTAAAATTAATTTAAGTAGATTTTTATCTCGTTTCCTTAAGAAGAACACGTTGGAAGTTAGAAGCATTATATCAAAGATCCAACGGTCAAAAAATTAGATATATAAGATAGGAGTATGCCTTTAAAATCTCAAGAAGATCCAACGGTTAACGAGCCCAGAATAAATATTTTACAGAAACAGAAATTTTATGACTAAGCTACCCACGGATTTGAATGAAACCAAATGGAATGCACCTTGGACAAGCTAGAACACGTGCAAAACAAGACAGCCAAGGAAGAGTGTGGAGTTTTCTTGAATCAAGACACTTGGATGGTGCAAAATAGCTAGCCAATAAGAAGAAATCACATGGAAAGTAGCCATAATGACCTTAGAGATTTTTTAGAAAAATCAAGCATTAAGCCACCCTATAAAAAGGTGTAAGGATCAGAATTTAGAAGCTCTAAGAGAGCTTAGGACCGTGAAAAAAAATTCCTCCCAAAGCTTTCCATTTTATCTCTTCCAAATCATACCTTTCACCTAGAGCAAAAATCAAGGCCTATATGCTTATAATGTCCACGTGAAGATCAAGGAACTTTAGGAGCAAGGATTCTTCAACTTCAAATAAGGAAAAGCTGTCCAAAAAGCTTAGGAAACCAAGGTATGGGGAGTTTATGTTGAGCTTAGTTTGAATAATAATCCTTAATTGATTATATTTTGCTTTGTAGACTAGGTATTTGATAAATTGTCTTAAAGAGCTTAAATGATTAATTGTTTAAGTAACTTGGTTTTAAATTAAGGAATAAGTATTGAATCAATAACTTAAATCTAGTTTAATGAAGGAAAGCTAAAAGTAATTAAGAAAGTAAGAGGTAGTATAGTTGTTTTTAAGAAAACAATCGTTTAAAGCTATAGTTGCTAAATAAAATATGTTGACATATATTGATGTTAGCCGAAATTATGATTATGATTCCTTAAGTATCTATGTTTAATTTGATGTTAGAAATTGATTGGAAATGTGTCTAGGATGTGAAAAATGTTGTTAAATAGCTTTCTTTTACAAGTAATCTATATTGCACACCATGTGTTCGATAGTTTGTCACAAAGAGGAAAAGATGTTTAAGTGTTGTGGATTTAAATCTTTATTGTTGGATATGTAGTATACTTGCATGATTGAATATTTTAAAAGAATAACTACATGATTTTACATGTCTTGTTTAGTGTTTCCATAAAGCACACCAAGTGTTTGATGAAAGGATTCAAAGAAATAAAATAAGTTATGTGATCTTTCATGTATAACTTTAACATGTTGCTTGGTGGTTGATGATTTGGATGTTGAGAAACAAAGTAAGAATGGTGTTATGTTGATGATAGAATAATTGGAATCCTCATGTTGAATGGTGATTATTCATGGATTCCACGAATTGTGGTGAACTATGACTGATGATGAGATTGTGATGTCATGTTTTATGTGATAAGCCTTATGTGCTGAAAAGATGTTTAAAACTTGATAAAATGAAACATTCATGCATTTCATACGCATATACCTTGCGGGGGTTAATCCGTGGAGTTATACCTTGCGGGGGTTAATCCGTGGAGATGTTGTCAGATAGCTAAACTGAGTCCACGCGTTCAAAGGTGTTATGAACTTGGGGGGTAGTTGAGACAGGGAGGACCACACCACCATGATGATCACATAGGTGGAGGTGACTATCCTACGCGCCCCTGGGCTACCCCGACTGGTTGGATAAGTTTATTTGTGCCACCAGAGTGGGTGAGGCTATCTTGACTGTGGCCACTGTTGATGATTTAATAACCTGAGATCTCAGTCATGCATCATATAAAAAGACGAGCATGCATCTTATACATCGCACAATGGGTATATGTATGATGATTGGTACACTGTATAAGTTGTGTGGATTTTATCTATCTGTGTTTTTATTATTCAAACTATGTTTGGCATAAACTTACCCGAGTTGTGTCTGTGGTTGACACCTGTGATGACCCCAATTCATTTGGGCGAGCAGAGGAACAGGAAAGCATGAGATGTAGATGAAGATTGTTGAAGAAGTTTGATGAGAAGCTGTATGCTGTGATTTTTAATTTTCTGTGGCATGTAATTTGTGATAAGTTGTCTGTGTATTATTTTGGATACTATATTTGGACTGTATCATGGACTGTATTCTTATCATATGAACCGTGGTGAGAAAAATCGTTTAGACTACGAACAAATCATTAACAAGCAAGGCAAAAAGAATTTTCGCGAAAAATTTACAACTAAGACCATTCTAATACAAAAAGGACACGAGTTTTTAATTAAAATCAATCAAGCACGAGAGAGTAAAGAGAGGCGTTACAGGGGGGAATGGCCAGTGAATGACATTATGGTAACACATTGCATGGTGAAAGTGAAATTAGGAGCAGGAATCATTCTTAACATGATTGTTTGATTCATGAAAGGAATTGGATGATTGGTGTGTCAAGTGTGTATTGGACTGATGGATTTTTGGTAATGATTGTGGTTGTTATAGTTATTTCCTTTGCAATTGTTGTTATTTGATGCTTGTTGGTTTTATATAATAAACTCACTATTGCATTTGTTGTACCGTGTGGTTGGTACTTGTGATGATCGCGAACTTTTGTTCGTGTGAGCAGATGAGCAGCATTAGGTGACTCTGGAGGAAGATTCTTCTTGGTTGGAGCTGCCAAACCGACGTGATGACGTTGGAATTCTTTTTAGAAAAGAGTTGTGTTTTGTAAATAAACTATTTCTTAGTTAGTCTTTGATTCTTTTGTTAGACATGTAAGAATCCAAGTGTAAATACTTGTAAAAGTGAATTAAGTACTGACATGTGAATGATATGTTCTGGTTTGATATATATATATATATAGATATATAAAATTATGTAATTGTATCGTGTGTATGATAATTGCATTATCGCGAAAAATTTACTACCATTTTCATAATCAAATTAATGGAGTTTTCATTAAAATTCGAAATTGCATGATTAAGAGTTAGTGATATCGTAGCAACGAGGCAAGTCGTTACAACTGAGACCCCTTATTAGCATAACTACCCAAAACAATCTCATTCCATTTCACAATCCCATATTTTCCCATCAAAACCTCTGTCCATAGAAATTTTTCCTCACTCAAAAGCCTCCAAACCGACTTTCCAAGTAAAGCTTTGTTAAAAATCTCTAAATTCTTAATACCCAACCCCTCTTTATCCTTTAAAGAACAAACATCTCATTTGTCCCAAGACACTATTTTTGTAACCATTAGCTCCCCATAAAAATTTCTTTGCAACATATTCAAAATAGCAACAACCTTTTTTGGAACTTTGAAAAAAGATAAATAATACAATGACAAAGACAATAATACCGGTTGTATCAAATAGATTCTCCCACCAAAAGATAGATGCTTCCTTCTCCAAAGTGTCAACTTATTTCTCATCTTGTAAATAACCGGTTCCCATGTATTGACATTCCTAGCATCTGCTCCCACTGATAGTCCCAAGTAAACAAATGGAATAGTCATAATATTGCAATTTAGAACCTTTGCATATCTCCTTGCTTCATCTTGATCTACATGAATGGCCACCAAACTACTCTTGGAGAAAATTACCTTTAACCTAGACGCCAACTCAAAGCATCTAAGAATTGCTTTCAAAGTAATGGCATCTACTATGTCTTCTTTATAAAAGAAAATAGTTTCATTCACAAATTGGAGAAGTAGAACCTTCAAAGTGCCATCACCTATACCTACCTCAAAAAATAACTCCTTTTCTTCCCCCACCCTTATCAAGCCACTCAATCCTTCCAAAACCACCAAGAAAAGGAAAAGAGCCAAAGAATCTTCTTGACAAAGTCCTTTTTTAGCATAAAATTTGTCCATTGGGCTCCCGTTTACAAGGACAAAGGTAGATGAAGATTGTAGGCAACACCACATCCATCTAACCCATGTACCACAAACCCCCATTCTAGCATATAGGTTAGAAATTCCTATCTTACTGAGTCATATGCTTTCTCGAAATTGGCCTTGAAAATGAAACATGTTCCTTCGTAACCTTAGCTTCATGGACAACCTCATTGGCAACCAAGATCCCATCAAATATATTCCTTTCACCCAAAAAAGCCGATTGTCTATCATCCACCACCTTGCTCAAGACCTTCATAGTCTATTTGCCAAGACATTTGCAATAATTTTGTACAAGCTTCCAATAAGGGAAATTGGCCTAAACTCTCCCAACTCTTAGAGCATTCTACTTTTTTGGAATGAGTGTTAGAAAAGATGCATTTATTCCTCTTGGTAGTCTTTCATTAGCATAAAATTCATTAAGACCCTAATGATATCAACTTTAACCACCTCCCATCAAGATTTAAGGAAGTTAAAGTTAAAATCATTATTATCCTTGTCATTCATTTTCTTAAGATCTAATGGTTGTAATAAGTAATTAATTTTAACCATTAAATCTCAAAAAAATGAATGATAAGAATGAGAGTTAAAAAATTTACTTTTGGAATAAATGGATTCTTTATATATATATATATATATATATAATTTACGTTACAAAGAAAAAGGAAGAACCATCAAAAAGGACATTATGACTTATTTTGGTTTTATATCATGTAGGAATCAATTAATCCACCACAAATATTTATCAATCAATCCTTAATTTTGAATAATATTTTTGTCACATTATGAAAATTAACGCACTTAATTATCCTTATAAACAATATTCATAAAGAGAACTTTAACGTATTATCACATTATGACAATTAATGTATTTATTATTATTACTATTATAAATAATCTCAGAAACACAACTTTGTAAGAGAGAAAATTGATTCTAAAATCACTTTCAACATAGATACACAAATGGCAAAAGCTTCATCGTTGTTTTCTTGCTTTATAGTTTTATTTCTCGTAGCATTTGAAACAGGTATTCCTCTTAATTTGTTATGTGTCTCTTGTATACAATTATATATCTACACTTAAAATTAATTTGTTGTCTACAAGGTTGCACACTTGCATGTAATGCAAATTGTGAAATGAGTATTTGTGCTCATTAAACACCATAATGTTAATTAAGCATTAAGATTTTGATAAGTGCGAATGAATTTGGCAGGTTTTGCGAATGCATGTTACTACAAGTGTCATTTCCTGAAGGGTTGTGATAATCTACACTGCCCTGGTTGCTTAAAGCTATGCGTCAACTTTTGTTGCATTTGCGATTGTAGTCCACCACCCAATGGAAATGTTTGATAAATAAAGAATGATAATAAAATAAAATTGAGATTTCCAGGCGCAAATTAAGATCTAAAAATTCCCTGCCGTTGTTGTGGAATTTATTTGTAATAAGAGAAGATGAAAAAATAACATCATAACTTTTAGAATTTGTAATATGCATTTATTTAAGTCGGAAATGTAGCAAAACTTGAAAGATATGGTGCATAGATGAAGAAAGTGAATTTATTTGAAATTTATTATTTACAAGATTTAATTTAATTTATTTGAATATAATAATATATAATAAGTCGAAGTTTACCTACAACGAGGAGTCATTAAATTTGGTGAATAATACATATTAAATTAAAAGTATTATATAATAATATAATGGCATATTGCTAAATGAAGTAACTACAATTTAATTTATTTGAAATAATAATATAATATGTGAATAAGTCAAAGATAACTTTCAACAATGATGAATCATTAAATGTGGTAAAAACATACGTATTAAATTAAAGGTATTATTTTATAGTATAAAAAATTATATTTAAATAAGATATCAATTTATTTTAATCTAGTTCATTTTAAATAATAACATAATATGTGAAAAGTCATAGATAACGCGAAGATTGAATGTGGTTTGCACAAAAATAGATACATTGAATTGGGTGATAGAGAAATGAACCTTGTTTCTAAGAAAAACGCAAAGCATTGAATTTAGTTTGAAAAAAGAAGAAGCATCGAATTGGGTGACAGAGAGATGAACTTTTTTTCTTAAAAAGAAAACATAAGAGTAATATTATATGATAATATGAATAGGAGTTATTTTTATATATAAATTACTATAATGTTTATTATGCTGCAACTCATTCAGTGAAAATATAAATGATTTTCTTTAAATAAGAAATAAAGTTTTTATCAGGATATAAATCAAATGGGAAATCCTTAGCTATTTTGGAGTTCATGGAACCAATCATACTTTTATTACTAAAGTATATTTACTATAATGTAATTATTGTATATTTTGGCGAAAAAAGTAATTGGACAAAATAAATAAAAAAATAGAGGTAAATAATATTCTAATAATTTGTGTATTCACATGTTTCAGTAAAGTATCTTCTAATAAAATTTAAAAAATGGGATGAATTATATTTTTGGATTTTATTTTTGCTAAATATATTTTTAATATATATATATATATATATATATATATATATATATATTTAATATGTAATATGAAATTTACTTTAACAGAAAATAAAGAAGTCACAAAAAGAGACATTTTTGATATTATCTTATTTTGGTTTTATAGATTATAAGAATCAAATAATTCACATTAACTAAGTCATTGGACACAATTGATTAATGTGCTTAAGATTCAATTATTCGAAAATTACTCTAGTTCGATTCTTAGTAGAAATAATTTTTTATCTAATTTTATTTACCTTCTTATTGTATTTTGGATTGATTATAATATCTTTTTCTTAATAAATCGGAGAGTTAAGAAAAAAAATAATTAATTCACCCCAAATATTTATCAATTTATCCTTAGTTTTGAATAATATTTTATCTCATCATGAAAAACAATTATGCTTACAAACAAAGAGAACTTTAGCGTATTGTCATATTGTGATAATTAATGCATTTATTATTATTATTATTGTAACCTCCGAAACACTACTTTGTAAGAGAGAAAATTGATTATAAAAATCACTTTCAACATAGAGATACACAAATGGCAAAAGCTTCGTTGTTTCCTTATTTGATAGTTTTATTTCTCATAACATTTG
This sequence comes from Glycine latifolia, assembly GCA_013407115.1. Lineage (NCBI taxonomy): Eukaryota > Viridiplantae > Streptophyta > Magnoliopsida > Fabales > Fabaceae > Glycine > Glycine latifolia. The sequence goes on from CM023951.1 coordinate 23,113,374, forward strand.
GAACATATATTTCTCTAATTTTTGTTTTGTTTTATTTGTCTTATGTCTCTTATATATAATTATACATCTACAATTAAAATTTATATGTTGTCTACACTAGATTGTATGTAATGCAAATTGTGAAAAGAGTATTTGTCATCCAGCCACCATTTTTTCAATTGATACATGTCAATCGGTGGTGTGCTTGAAGGTTCACTTTCTTTTCTGTTTACATTTTCTCTCTCAGTTGCTTTCACTTTCTGCTGTTGGGTTTTATTGATTATTTAGTCATGCCTCGTTAAACACCATAAGTATTAAGATTTTGATAAGTGTGAATGAAGTTATGCCAATGCATGTAATTATAAGTGTGATTCCCTGAATGCTTGTGGTAATCTACACTTCCCTAGTTGCGTAAAGCAATGCATCAACTTTTGTTGTGTTTGCGATTATAGTCCACCACCCAATGAGAATGTTTGATAAATTGAGAATTGTAGTAGAATAAAGTTGAGATTTCATGGTTCAAATTAAGATATAAAAATTTCCTGCCTTTGTTGTGGAATTTATTTGTAATAAGAGAAGATGAAACAATAACATCGTCGATTCTTCATCAGCAACATTGGCATCTCTTCGTTTGAAAATTTTTTTTCTTGTCTGTTTTATATTGTTCCCAAATTCCATCACTATGTGCTAATATCCCTGGACATTGCAAATTATTGTTAATTCTGCTCATCTACGTGGTTAATTCATTGACCGTCCTATGCAATTTTTTATGGTACAAAAAAATTCCGTAATACTATAAGTTTTCAGTCAAAAACAATTCAAGACACATGGCTATGTACTCGGAGAAATTGCAAGCTCTTGAATCACAGGCAATATGCATTATTTCATTAATTCTGAAATGTAGATAAATTGAAAGGCGTGATGAATAGATGAAGAAATTGAATTTATTTGAATATAATATATAATAAGTCAAAGTTAACCTACAAACGATCGAGGAATCATTAAATTTGGTGAATCATACATATTAAATTAAAAGTATTATTTAATAATATATTAACATTATTAAATGAGTATTTTAAATGAAGTAACTATAATTGAATTTATTTGAAATAATAATATAATATGTTAATAAGTGAAAGATAGCTTTCCCTAAAAAATAAAGTCAAAGATAACTTACAAGAATGAGGAGTCATTAAATTTGGTGACAACATAGGTATTAAATTGAAGGTATTATTTTTATAATATAAAAATTATATTTAAATAAAATATCAATTTATTTTAATCTAATTTATTTTAAATAATAACATAATATGTGAATAGGTCACAGATAACGCAAAGCATTGAATTGGGTGATAGCTAGAGAAATGAACCTTTTTTTATATAAAAACGCAAAGCACTGAATTTGGTGACATAGATATGAACTTGTCTTAAAAGAAGAGACTAATGTTATATGATAATACTAACTGGTTTAACTTAGCTGAATAATGTATATGAATATAATATATTTAATGATATCGTATTTAATTTTCTTGAATAAAAAATGATAATATGAACACTTACTACATTTCACATATTTCATTAATATATATATTTTTATTTTTTTGTCATATTATAGAGGATATTTTATGAGAGAAAACTATTTTATATGAGAGTGAGATGATTAAATTTGGACTATATAATTATAAATAGAGGGTTGAAATTTAATATCATGTGATCACTTAAAAAATCATGTGTGTTTTATTTCATAAGATATGCCTCCATATTATATTATCTTTAACATCTATATTTATATTTGTTCTCTTTTTTTTATCTCTAGTATCCATAGACTTTGATGATAAATAATCTCCGTCAAACCACATTTTCATACACAAGACTTAAACTCGAAATCTTGTTTAAAGGGATCACGTCTATTACCACTCAGACCATGTTGGTCTAAAGAAGTTAATATCATCTATTGCGAGTGATTTTAAGTATTTAATGACATTATTCAAATACTAACTACTTTCTTAATTAATTGAAATATTAAAATATTTTTATCATTTTATTAATAACACTTAGGTTCAGTCAAAAAATATAATAATATTTGGGTTTATTTTTTATGCCATATATAACACATAGGAGTATAATTTTTTGAAGAAAAAAATGGTAAGAAACATTTTGTTATAAAAAATAGCAGATTAGTTAGAAACTCTTTTCTCTGATGAATTGGAGGGTTAAAACAAAAAATCCACTACTTTTTTAGAGATTGATTTCTAAAATGGAACCCAAACACATTGATGATGCAATGAAAGATGATAACTGGGTTAAAAAGCAATGCAAAAGGAGCTTGATCAGTTTCAGAAGAATGATGTTTGGAAGTTAGGTGAACTGCCAAAAGGAAAGAAAGTTGTTGGAGCAAAATGTGTCTTTCGCAATAAACTGGACAAAAATTGAAAGGTTGTGAGAAACAAAGCAATGTTTTGTTGCTAAAAGATACTCACAAAAGAGGAATAGACTACAAAGAAACTTATGCACCTGTAGCTCGTTTAGAGGCAATACGCATCTTACTTTCATTTCCAACTTATAGCAATATGAAGCTATATCAATTGAATGTAAAAAGTACATTTCTAGATTGCTTAATCTAAAAGGAAGTTTATGTTGAACAACCTCTAGGGTTTGAAAGTGAAACCCTTCTTTAACATGTTTTCAAGCTCAAGAGCTTGGTATGAAAAACTAAGTTCATTTCTCTTGAAAAATGGCTTTTATGCGGGGAAAGGTTGACACAACACTCTTCGTAAAAACTACGATTCTCAGTTTTTGTTGCTACAAGTATATGTGGAAGATATCATTTTCAGTGCTACTAATGAAATGCTTTGTGAAAATTTTTCTAAGTTGATGTAGACATAGTTTGAAATATGCATGATGGGAGACCTGAAATTCTTTCTTGGATTACAAATAAAACAAACATCCAAAGGCATCTACATTCATCAGACCAAGTATGTAAGAATTACTGAACAAATTCAACATGGGCGATGTAAAAGAAATGAAGACCCCAATGCACACCACTAAAGGTGGACATGACTCAGTACAAAGCAATGATTGGTTCACAACTCTATCTCACTGCATCCAAGCCTAATATCATGTTTAGTGTTTGTATATGTGCAAGATTTCAAAAAGAACTAAAGGAAGTTCACCTAACTACAATTAAACGTATTTTTAGATATCTAATTGAAACTTTAAATCTTGCTCTTATGTTCAAAAGAAGAGAAAGTTTCAAACTTACAAGCTATTGTGATGATGACTTTGCAGGTGATAAAGTTGAAAGAAAAAGTACAAGTACAAGCTGCCACTTTATAAGTGGCAACTTCGTAAAATGGATATGCAATAAGCAAGGCTTAATTGTATTGTAGACTGCTGAAGTTGAATGTATGTCAACAACAAGCTATTGTGCTCAACTTCTCTGGATAAAAAATCAGCTTGAAGACTATAATATCCATGAGAGTAAAATTTCCATTTTGTGACGATAAAGCTGCTATCAGTCTTTCAAAAAACCCAATATTGCATTCTAAAGCTAAACATATAGAAATTAAACATCATTCATAAGAGATTATATTCAGAATGGGACAGTGGACTGATGTGCTGCTAACGCATCTTAGTTTTTAGGGATAATTTAGTTATAATTCAATCAATAATTAGGAATATAGGCTAGAATTAGTTAAGTTTAATTATTTATTTGTTTTGATCTCATTTTATTACTATTTTATCATTTCAGAGTCAAAAAGAGGAGAAAAGAAGCAATATGGCTTTTCGAACATGCCACGCGATCCGCGCCAAATCCCGCGCCAAATCCCGCGCCAGACTTCCAGGGCAGCCTATTCAGTTCGAATATCCCACGCGATTAGCGCGGGAATCTGCACGAGTCGCACCACAGTTACGCTATTACCTGATTTAAAAAGATTTGGCACGAAAATAGAAGAAAGATAAGGGTTTTATTACCCTAATTAAATGGAGAACGTGCAAGGATAAAAAGGAGGCTTCTGGACTGATAGAAAGCACCTTTGGATAGAGAATCACACATAGAAACACAGTGGAGAGAAGATCAAGACCAGAGATTGAAGAGGATTAATGCTTCTGCCCTCTTTGTATTCTTTGAGGTTAGACATGAACATGTCTGACTAATTTTCTTTATTGTGGTTAGGGCCAGGAACCAATGTGAACTCCTCTGTAATTTGATTGGTATTAATATGAGATTATCATGATTGCTTTGTTTTACTCTGTTCTTCATTATTATATTCTTTCTTAGAATTGGCCATTCTATTTAAGTTCTGAGGGTTAGGGTTCGCAATAGGGATGTTGGGATTCTAATTTCTGACATGAGTAAAATAACAGTTTTTACATTGCCTAGGGATAGGGATGTATGATTGCAGAACTTTATGATATATTCTTTTAAATGCTTAGCTTGATAGGAATCGCTAAGGAATTAGGATTTTTGATCGGGTTAAAGGGTTAAATTGCTAAGGAATTAGGATTTAACTAAATTTGGAAAGATATATCCTCTGAGTAATCAGAAGTAATTGAAATTGATAACCAATCAAGTGAAAGAGGTAGGGATCAAAGGGGATTGTGTTCTAACCACAATTATTTCTCTCAACTGCATCACAATTCTACTTTTAAATTCTTTTTAATTTCTGTCATTTAACTAATTTGCATAATTCCACAACACAACACTACTCTTTTCAAACTTGTTGTTTTCTTCCAATCTCTCAGATTGTTAGTTGCGATAAAATTAGGAATCAATCCCTGTGGATACGATACTCTACTTACTCACTCTATTACTTGAAACGAATGGTACACTTGCCGAAGTCGCAACATGGACTTACATTTCATACCCATTAATGATCATCTTGCTGGCATCTTTACAAAACCATTAGTTGAAGAAAGGTTGATTTTGTTAAGAAATCAACTTGGAATGATCTCTGTTAATGAATGATTTAATCTCTATATGTCGTCCACTTTTGCATTCAAGGATATAGCGTCCAATGGACTTTAACACACTCACAACGTTTAGTATATGGACAACATATCATGCATTTATTATTTTTATATAAAATGCAGTATTTTCATAATGAAATGTTGTAACGCTTTTTGCTGAGTTAGTTTTGGAAAATGGGCTTAATGTTTGTTTTTTGAAAAATCCAAAAAGCCTAGTACAAAACCTTAAAATGTTGAAACTCTTGGCATTATTCACTAATCTGAAACACTTCAACTTCCTCTCTAAAATTCAAACCCTAGCTCTCAAACTCTTTGCCATGGTCACCTCTAACTCCCTTGCTACTGAGATTATTCCAACCATGGAAATCACCACCATCCACACAGATAATGAACCATTCATTCATGTAGAACACTTTTTCGATATTCAAGAACTCGAAAATGTGGGTCTAAAGCTCAATGAGACTTTGTTCTTCTATGGTTCCATAAATTTTTAATGAGCCACAAACTATATACCCTAAGAACCTTTTGTAGGCATGTTGAGTTTGTCAACAAGAAGACAATAACATCCAAGGTCTTGGGAGTCAAGGTTGTGCTACCCAGTGAAACTATAACCAAGGCAACGAGGTGTCTACGTGAAGGCAGTACCTATCCGGAGGGATGGGAGAAGAACTATGGTTCCCATGTTACAAGGGCGCTTTATAGGGCAAAACAAGGTCCACATCTCCTATAGCTAATGCAGCAACTCTTGCTCCATTCCCGACACAGAGATTCACCTCGTTCTTCTCCAACTTCCTAGGATTCTTTAGTACCTACAACAAACTGCAAATATGAGAACCACAATTGGTATCCAATACCCATGAAGTTGAATCAACCCTTGAAAAATTAATTTCTATAGGGAACATACCAGAGGTACGAACATCACCATGCTTCTTTCCCTTGAGGCTCTGTTGCGCGATCGGCAAGTGTACCGTTCATTCCAAGTAATAAAGTGAGTAAGTAAAGTATCGTCTCCACAGGGATTGAATGCAATCTTATTGTAACTTATTATCTCAGAAATTGGAAGACAATTAATAAGTTTGAAGAGAGTATGGTTGTGTTTTGTGAATTACGTAAATTAAATAAATGACAAAAAATTAACGAGAATTAAAAAGCGAATTTAAATTAATCTTTATGCAGTGATGAGAAATAATTGTGGCCAGAGCACGTTCCCCTTTGTTCCCTACCTTCTTTACTTGGATTAGTTGTTAATTTCAATTACTTCTAATTGCTCAGAGAGTGTATTCTCACATAATTAGTTAAATCCTAATCCCTTAGTAATTTAACCCTTTAACCCAATCAGAAATCCTAATTCGTTAGTGATTCCCTATCAAGCTAAGCATTAAGCGAATACATCATATGAATTTTGCAATCATACATCCCTATCCCTAGGCAATGTAAAAACTGTTATTTTATTGCTTTCAGAAATTAGCGTTCCAATATTCCTATTGCAAACTCTAACTCTCAGAACTTTACTAGAATGGCCAAGACTAATAAAGAAATAATCACTGAAGAATAAAGTAAAACAAAGCAATTATCAGAATTTCATATTAATACCAATCAAGTTACAGAGGAGTTCACATTGGTTCTGGCTCTAACCACAATAAGAGAGATTAGCCAGACATAGTCAGAACTAACCTTAGTCTTATAACTAACATGTCTCTAGAGAAGAATTACAAGGAAAAATAGAAGAATTACAAGCTGAGCCATCGTTCTTCAATCTTCTAGAAATCAATCCAATCTTCTTCCTGTGTTCTTCCCTGTGTTTTCTATCCATTTTTTGTGCCAAAAAGTGTCTTCTTTTATCTCCCCCACGTCCATATATTTAAGTCAAGTACAAGGAACTTTTTCCCCAGATATTTTCATGCCAAATCCTTTAAAACAGGAAACCACGTAACTATGGCACGAATTGCATGGTTCATGCTAATCGCGTGAGATGTTCGAATTAGAATCCTCTTCTTGACATTCTGGCGCTACTAGCGCGGGGTCCTACGCTAATCGCGTGGGATGTTAGAAATGAATCAACTGCCCTGGAAGTCTAGCGCTACTAGCATAGGTCACCATGCTGATCGCGTGGCTTGTTCGAGCTGAAGAGTTGGCCTTAGCATCTGGCGCGAGTAGCGCGGTGACTGGCGCGGATCGTGTGGGGTGTTCGAATAGCCAGATTGCTCTTTTTGTAATGACCTAATTTTCTACTTCATTTTTATTAATTTTTATTATTATTTAAAGATAAGTTTCTAAGAAGCGTATATTAGTAAAGATTCTAAAACATAAAACGTACAAATATAGACTTAATATATTATACATAGCCATTGTCTCTGATTCAAAAGTCTATATCATACAGGTACCATAATTTTTCATACTCCAGCCTAGTACATAGCTTCTTTATTTATCATCACTACTTCAAAGCATCACGGTACCTGACCATCGTTGCCATCTAAGAAAAACATGGAACAAATCTTTGTGAGAAATAAAATTTCTCAGTAGGCAAAGCTAAATCTCAAACTCATTATTAAGTTAGTAAATCATTAATATATTCCAACAAATTCATAAAATAATTATGCAAACTATATGAATGCATGAAATGAACTATCCCAGGGTGCAAATGGCCTCCACATATCGTACTGTATGTGGCTACACCTCGTACTGGATGTAGACGCCGCGATCGTCTTACGCAAACATGCATGAATTCTTGCCATGTATCTTGCACCTGGTTACTACATATCGTACTGTATGTAGCATCAGATTCTGTTTCCCAAAGCCTCGTACTGGACTTGGAAATAGGAATCCACCTATTATCACATCAATATCCATCCATAATAAAATCAAATCCATAAGCAAAATACATATTATCTTATGGAAAAATATTTTTATCATAACATCATACGTACCATAAGTATGGTTAGGCTACCATACCTTATTCAAGTAAGATCATTACCAACTTAGGCATGACCATTGAATATCCTCAAACTACAGAAAATCATGTTAGTAATCTAACTAAGAATCCACAATATAAATAATTTCTAATCCCTTTAATACCTTCACAGGAAAAGATTTAAAACCTAACATGCATCTTAATCTCCTTTCACCTACCACCTTACTACTTCATCCTCAAATTTAATCACTCAAGCTTTTGAACCATTTAACTACATACCATTCAACCTCTACTTCTAAAAATTAATACCAAACAGCCCCATAATAAAAATATGAACAAACAGCCCAACTATCGTCAAAATCACCTTCCAAGATCATCAAATGGGTTTCCATTCGTCATTAATATTTATACTTATAAATCATCACCTATCCTATGGCTTAAATCAACATATTTTCATTAAAGAATAACCTTCAAACATCACGAAATTTAAGCCTAAATAATAATCATAATTCAGCCGACTAAAGCATATAAATTAATCCAAACCATTGCTTAACTAGAGATTTAAGCTTAGCCTACCTCAAGTGAGTTTGAGTCTTGAAATTGAATGGATAATTGGCTTCCTTCCTTCCTTCCTTCCTTCCTTGGGAAATCCTCTTAGAGATGAAGCCTTGATATTCTTGTACTAAGCTTGTCAAGAACTCTTCCTAAGGTTGCTAGGTTTTTACGAAAATTCTTTCAAGGTGATGGGTTTTCTTTTCTCATTTGATTTAAGCTTTAAAAGGGAAAGATGAAATGAAGGTGGTGTGAGGGGGAGAGATTCACAAAATTAAGGTAGAGGAAGTGTCTTGAGAATGGCTTGCACTTAAGGTTCCCCCCCCCTTTATATAGTGTTTAGAAAATATTTTAATATTCAAGGACAATTTTGCCCTTCCTAACTTGATGACCTTTATTTGGTGCTAATCTACCTAAATTATCTTCATTTAGTTCAATCCTAACTTAATTACTTCTCCTTCCATTGAAATCTAACTAAGTTCATGATGACTTTTCTTAATGATCTTCCAAGTGAATTATATACCATACAAGTGTCCTAACACTTGGCTATGTCATAATGGTTGCCTTTCCAAGTGTCCACCCACTTGGCATGCCTTAAAAAGTGTACCAACATGTGTCCAAATTCATGAAGTTTCTCCTAGCTTCTCCTTTGTTCATGTGGTGGCTAGACAAATGGAGAAAAATCCTTGCTTCATTTTCATGTTACTTGAATCCATGCCATACAAGTGTCTTCCACTTGTATTTATCCTATGGCTTGCCTTTCCAAGTGGCTATTCAATAACTTTCTTCTCCCTTCTACACTATAATTCACGTGATTCATCAATCTAAAGGGGAGGAATACCAATTTTTCTTCCTTTCATGCTACATGTTGTCATTTTTGATGATGAAGAAAAGTCTAGTTTCAAATAAGGCTTTACACATGGCATTTTCTTAAAAAGAAGTCAAATTTAATGTGAATTCTTTTATCTAAAGATAATTTGTGAATAATAGAACTCTAGATATTCATAAGAATTTATCTCAATGATAGTTTAAATTAATCACAAGTAGTCTATACAGAGCATTGTATAAACCTTACACACTAGACTACTTTTATCTAAATTTTGATTGGTCCATACTATTTCTGACCATCAAAATTACTAAACTATTTTATTAAATAGGTCTATACATCCTACAATTAAAAGAAAATTCCATAGATTCTATTTATCATTTTTTCATATTTTTCTGCCACCTCAATCTTCCTGAATAACATTTCGAAGTTACTATCGTATAAAATTCCTAGAAATTTTATTCTGAGGTTTTTTGTCACAAAAATATTTTGATACTTAGTCAGCTAAGTGTATTTTATAATTTCATCTGGTTTCTACAAAATTTCTAAAGATATTTGGGCATTTCTGGCCTAAGGGCATTTTGGTAATTTTACCATTCATCTTAGGGGTATTTTTGTCATTTCTAAAATGTCCAAGAGTATTTTTGTAAATTTCCACGTTAACAAAAAATATCCAAGTATTATCATACTTCCACAATTCAATTATAATTACAAATTCAAAATATAATTTTGAGGATGTTACACTTTTTGCCTCTTTTCCTCTTTTGGTTCCTAATTAACAAAAATTAATATTAAATGAGATAATAACCAAACAATTTAATAACTTAACTAATTCTATCTTATATTATTAATTATTGAATGAATACTTGCTCAATTAAACCTAAAAACTATCATATGCTAGCAACATATCAAATAATTCACAGATTTAGATATTGCTGTCCTCAACAATAAATAGAATTTCAAGATGGAAAGCAAGGATCAACAATCAAGCATAACATCACATTTAACAATCTTAGAATCACAATGCTGAGTATAATCAAGTTTCACATCAAAGTCTCAACAATAATTTTCAATTCCATTAACTGTAAGAGTTTCACTTGAGTACTCCTCACCAAGATATATGTAATTCACTCAACACTCAAGTGTATAAGGGTTATTATAATCACTCAATCCAACACAGTAATAGCGCTACCATAAGCTTGATCATATTCTCAAGTTCCGGAAGATAAGAAACATAAATGCATGCACAACTAATCAAAAGGTCTTTATAAGGTTGTAACTTGGTCTGGTTTAAGGGTAAGAAAATTTTGGATAGTGGCTAAAATTGAGATTGGATTCTATTAGAATTAGTCAAGTCCACTTAGCCAGTCTATCACTCTTATTCTTATGTCTATCTTTATACATTTGATCTTTCCTTTGTCTCTGTTTCTTCTATCTTCTCTTTTCTCTTATTTTTCCTTTCTCAAAATGTTGTAACAGAGAGAATGGAATAATGAGAAAATATATTTAGATCCACCAGCTGGTATTTCAGACTTGTTATTTCCCAACTGGATTCTTCACTAGATTTGGTTTTTGCCAGATCTGTTCCGTTGGCATTTCAACATCAAACTAGAATTGTCTTCTTGGGTAACTTTGTCTTTCCTCTTACCCTTTTCTTTCCTTTTTCCTATTTCCCAATATCTAATGGTCTTGGTTCTAATTCTTTCTTCCTCCAATCTCAAGTAGGGTAGTCAAGGTATATGTTCCAAATGTCAGGTATATGAATGAAAAGGTTTAGGCTCAAAGGGGTGACAATGGAAAACTGAAGGTAAGTCAATTTGGCCCTAGCTTAAAAGAATAAACTGCCTTAATCGTATAAGAATATACATGCATCCAGAGAAACAAATCAAGTTCTAGAGTACTATCAAAGTGAGGTCTCTCTAAAAAAAAATACTGTATGGCTCAATCCTCACAGGTTATAGACTCAAATTAGACTCTGTTAACATCATATCAAGCATCATTTCAACTTCAGCATGAACATCAGCATACCAACAATCACAATTCCAATCATGATTCATGCAATCCATGCCATATTTCATTTCACTCATGTTTCCTAACAGAGATATTTAATTCATCACTGATTTCAACCATTCTAATTCTGAGATGTATAAGATATACTTCTAACACCTTATTTAACAAAATTTTCTGTTAGACATCCTTTGTCTCTTGAATGTGATTCTTCAAATAATGCGTGTGCGCCCATTCCCAGATTTAGAAAATTGCTGTCCCCAACAACAACTAAAAAGGATTACGCCACTAAAATACTCAGTCACGTGTGCATTATTTCAGAAATCACAACCAGAACGAAACATTAATCTAAACAGAACATACTCACAATCAATTTAATCATAAGACAACTACCATATATTCATCAAGTATTCAATGTTTACTGCAGTAATGTAAAGGTACTGAAAATGAAAATAAGAAAAAGAAAATCAAAACAAGAAAAATTGAATAGTCTTGGTCTATCAGTCCTCTCCCGCCATCGTCTCATCCTCAGCAGCCTGAGATAGACAAGTGTGGTCTGCTGCTGGCTCTGTAGGGCTGGAGGGTCCTGGAGGAGTAGGAACTGGTGGTGTCAGTGATCTGTGGCCAACCGGGGGCTGAAGGGAAGGTGGTGCACGCAGGTCCTGAGGTCGGTATGCCGTGTAATCAATACCCTACTCTCTAGCAAGGTCCTCTAGTAACCTGGTCTGATACGCCAGCTCTGTCTGAATGAAAGGGTAGCTGGGGGAGTCTTCATAGACCAACTCATGTCTGGGTGGCCTCTGTGTAGAAGAAGAAGATGTGGTGTGTTGTGGTGGAGGTGAGGCAGGTGCCTGTGGCTGAGGATGTGCCTCACGGGGACTCTGAAGAGCGAGCTCCTCTGCAGATAACTTCGAAGCTCGGATAAGCTACTCCTCAGTCGGGCTCTCCATCGCATCAAGATAAGTCGTGTGGGTCATAATGGAGGCGATCCGAACATCCCTCGGCTCCTCATCTGGGATCTCGACACCGGCTCGGTGGCACAGATGCGAGATGAGGGAAGAATGAGCTAGCCAGGACTTGCTGCTGCAGTCCTGGATCATATGGAGGATCCTGCTAGACAAAATGTGAGAAATAAAGAGATTACCTTCACCTCGTAAGACGTATAGGAAGGTGGCTCGCTCCAGGTTCACATCAGTCATGTTTGTAGAAGGAATGACTGTGTGGTTCACAAACTGGTGCTAAAATGCTGCATCGCCAACCAAATCATGCTTCCTCAGCTTCTCGGGCACATAATCTAAACCAGCCTTCGTCTTCCAGGCTGTGTATAATCCTGTGATCCTATGCCTGATCTGGTCGACAAGCTGAGGCATGTCATCCCTGTACATCTTGCTGTAGACGTCAGGTTGCATCCTCAGAAAAAGATGGGAGAACTCACAGCGGGAGAAGGGAGAGTAGCTGGTGTCGAGGAATCTCTTGATAGTCTTGTTGTCAAAGGGAACCTGGACTCCCCGCACCTAGCTGATCCGTCTCTCAGCAACTGTCTCTCTGTCAACGTTAGCCAAGAACTCCTTCAGAATGAAGCTGGAGCTTGGCTCAGGTAGAGACTCCCATAAGATCTTCTTCTCTGGGATAATCTTCTTAGGTAGATACCAGTGGTCGAAGCGCTCTTGACACACAAAGGAGCAGAAACGGGCTTCGCCGTAACTAGAAGTGCGGGCCCACTTGCTGCCAGATGCAGTTGTGCTCGTCTTCTTGCTTTTCGCAACCTTTTTACCCTAAAACTTAGAAAATATCCAAGACAATATATGATTCAACTAAAATTCTAATCACCATATGAATATTACATTAGATATAACCATTCCCTGATTTAATTCCATTCATATCACAGAAGGACACAACTAGATCAAGTAAATAAAGAAAACCACCATACCATCAGCATTTGTCAAAAGTACGTTCAAACTTAAAGGACTCATACACCTACTCCATGTTCAGTATACTAAAGACTCATGCTCACCATTCATTCATATCCATGACAGTCAACAATCCACATTCAATTCTAACAAATGATTCATAATCAATATCAAAACAAGCACCACAAAGCATCAAATATCATATCAAATAGGGAAGCTTAAGTCTCACTTAAAAAAATTCCAAAATAAGTAAATCCATCATCATCATAATATGGTAACCCAAATCAGCATGCACACAATGATAAAGAAAGTATTAGCTCACTTAGAATTCCCAGATTTAGCTTAGTTACTATCTCTAAATTGTTTGTCTCAAATACCTAAGCTATCTTTGGTCACAGTTCATGTTCACGACCATTCCTCACTAATGGGAGATTACTAGATTTTTCAATCAATCAACTACAACTGTGCAATTCAAAACAAGCACTTAAGGTCTAGGTCAATTCAAATTCCCATATTTAAGTTCAGACCATGGCTCCTCACTATCTCCTTATCTTCTCAACCCAATAATAGCCAAAAACCAACCCAAGGACTACACTCTCACTATCATTATCAAGTCAAAACCAGCACATACATTCTAGTTCAATCAAACTTGCAGAGTAAGACCTTAAACAAGGTAAAGATCAACAGCAACAGGACTCAACTCAACATTATGTTTCACCAATTCACAGTTCAATAAACCAATTTACCATATTCCATGCTCAATGATTCATAACTTATGAATTCTATATCATTAATGATGAAGCTTGATTACTCAAAATATCGTAGTCTCAAACATCATGCAGAAAGGAATTAATTTAACAAATTGAACAACCTACAATTCCAGCAATGACAGTCCAAATCCATATTCAAGTCTACATGAATTCCAAATTCAACATGAGTGCGAAGTTTAGATCAAATAACCAAAGATGAATATAAAAATAAAACCTAGCAATACCTAACAAAACCAAATTAGGGCTCAATCAAACATGTGCTTGCCCCAAGCCTAAGCTCATCACAGTTTCTAAATTATTTGAACTCAAGATTTCCAGCTAGCGCTAACCGCGCCAGTGCCCACGCTAGTCGCGTGGGCTACAAATCCACTCATCCTCTTCAAGACTTATATCTCAGCCTCACCACTAACAACAGCTCCCTATGCACTCTATGAAGTTTGAACAGTGCGGAGACGTACCTTTTCGCCAGCCATTGAGCCTTAATGAATGAATACGAGTGAGAGCTTAGAGAGGACTTGAGCTTGTGTAGCAATGGTGAAAATGAGGCTGAAGTGCTATTGAGCTTAGGGTTTAGGATTATATAATGGAAGTATTGAATGTTTTCGGGCATAATGTGAGCAACTAATTTGAACGGGAGTGAATGTGATTGAAGGTAAGGAGAGAAATTTGTTAGATTCAAGTGTCAGAAGAATCAGAAGACAAGTGGTGTTTTGATATTTGTTTCATGCCCACTCATGTGATGATGGCATTTGTAATTTTTCCTTTTGGTTAAGCTTGGTTCATTAAGGTTAAAATCCAATAATCCTTTGCAGTCATTAAAGAAATCAGACATGCATGCATTCATTCTTAGGATAAGAATCATATTAGTATATGCAATTGATTAGAAATACATTGATAAGTCTAAACTAGCATAAAATGTTTTCTTACTGATGTAATCGATTACACAAGTCATATAATCGATTACATAAGGCATCTGCATAAATCTGTTTAGCCTATGAACTGGTTTAATCGATTACCAAATAATTGTAATCGATTAAATATGCTATAGAGCACTATGTATACTTCTGGCGTAATCGATTAAAATACATTACAATTGATTACCTATGCTTGTGATTCATACTTGTATTTCTGGCGTAATTGATTACATGGTCAAATAATCGATTACTTTGTTCGTTCAAGATTTCCAGAAATATCATGAACAACTTAATCGATTAATTAGACGGAATAATCGATTACACATGTTAAAATAATCGATTACAGTCTGTTAAATCTGTTTTTTTCTATAAATAGGCAAGCATTGTCTCAGAAAAAAAAGAGTGATTTTGAGAGCTTTCATTCATACCAAAGTTTTAATAATCTCTGAGTGTTCCAAAGAGTTAAAAAATTCATTTTGATAGTGTTGTTCATAAGAGTTAGAATCATCATGCTTGCTTAAGAGAAGGAGGTATTTTTGTGATCATTCATGCATTGAGCTGTATCAAGATCAATCAAGAAAGCATATCATTCATCACCTCAGGTTATAAATTTCGTGTATATCCTTTATGCTGCAAAGGAATATAAGGTGATATCCTTCTTGAACATTAAGTTTTGTTCTTTGTAATTTTTCTTTTGTTTTCTGGAATTTGTGTTGAATTTTTCCATGTAACAGTTGGGTTTCTTTAAAGCATTACTAGAAAGGGTTTTCTAGTGGGTAGAACTGAGAAGGGTTCTCTAGTTCTAGGTCTTTTGATAAATCTAGGGAGTAGATTTAGAGTTTTGCCTAGGGTGGGTAAAATAGACCTTGTTGATTGCTTGTAAAGAATTAAAATCTGTTAGTGGAACTCTAATCTGGTTTGGATTAGAAGGTAAACTGGATGTAACCTCAGTGGTTGGAGGTGAACCAGTATAAAATTGTGTGCATTTAAGTTTTGATTTACATTTCATTAATTGCTTGAGATATTATTTTGTGTATCAACTCAAACTTTGATTCAACACAAGAGTTAATTGATTGGAGAAGAAAATTGTTTACTAAATTTGTTTTTGATTTAAGATACGATCCAAATTAATTCTTTCACTGAGTTTTGATTTCCAAGAAAAGTTCAAAAAGGATCAAAAACCAATTCACCCCCCCTCTTGGTTTATTGGATTAGGTCTTCATTGTATTTTCAAAATTAGGGAGAAACTTGAGGGGGGTGCTTTTTCTAGTTCGAATTCCCCTTTTTTAAAAACTAAAACGATGCAATCGCGCGACCCGCGCCGCGTCTGGCGCGATCCACGTGGTGTGTAAAAGAATGAATAATGTTTCAAACCACTGGCGCGACTAGCGCCATCATCCACGCGGTTAGCGTGAGAAGGCTCAGGTAATTACTCAGGGGTCGAATCCTTCGCGTGGATGGTGCCATAAGCCATGCGATTAGCGTGGGAATCATATAATTGCTACCTGGATTCGAATCAATGGCGCGAGTAGCGTGGGAGTCCACATGATTAGCGCCAATCTTGAAATTATGACCCTTGAATTCGAATAAGTGACGCGAGTGGTGCCATATCCCACGCGGTTAGCGTGGGGATTGAAATTCTGGTCTTCTGATTCGAATATCTAATGCGATTGGCACCAGGAACCACGCGATCAGCGTGGTAATGCAGTTAAGATCAGTTTGATTCGAATTGATGGCGCTAGTCATGCCAGATGCCACGCGGTTTGCGCGGGAAGGCCGAATGCTCAACTATCATTTTCAAAGCTTTTCATCAATTAAGATTCTAAGTTAAACTAAATCTATAATAAAAACCTACAATAGAATAACTAAAACAAAGATTAACAATTAACTAAATAAACTAATAAAAATTAAAAACACATAACATAATTCAAGCCAATAAAAAGAAAACTTAAATGTGAACAATAAATAAGTTAAGATCAAATCAAAAATCTTGGATTGTCTTCCAAGTAGCCCTTGTTTAACGTCATGAGCTTGACGTACCACCTTTCAATCATCAAGTGAATTCAGTGGAATAGAAACTGAATTCCTATCCACTTGACCACCAAAATAAGGTTTCAATCTGCATCCATTCACTTTGAAAGACTTGTCATTGTCTAAGGGGGAAATTTCAACTATTCCATAAGGATAAACTTTTCGTACTAAAAATGGACCAGACCAACGGGATTTTAACTTACCTAGAAAAAGCCTCATGCGAGAATTATAGAGCAATACCTGTTGTCCCGGCTCAAATTCTTTAGGATGAATTTTATTATCATGCCACTTGGTCTTCTCTTTATAAATCCTGGCATTCTCATATGCAGCTAACCTAAACTCATCCAACTCATTTAATTGCAATAATCGTTTTTCATTAGATTTAGAGAGTTCAAAGTTTAAGAATTTAGTGGCCCACATAGCCTTATGTTCTAACTCAATTGGAAGATGGCAAGACTTACCGTACATAAGTTGAAATGGTGACATACCTATAGGTGTTTTAAATGCAGTCTGATATGCCCACAACGCATCATCTAGCTTCCGGGCCCAATCCTTTCTAGAATTCCCAACTGTCTTTTCTAAAATTCTTTTTAGCTCTCTATTAGAAATTTCTACTTGCCCACTTGTTTGAGGATGGTAAGGTGTGGCAACTTTGTGATGGACTCCATATTTGGCAAGCAAACTAGCAAACTGTTTATTACAAAAGTGAGTCCCTCTATCACTGATGATCGCTCTCGGCACTCCAAAGCGGGTGAAGATATTCTTCCGCAAGAATGAGACCACTACCTTCGCATCATTGGTTGGTAAAGCTACAGCCTCTACCCATTTAGACACATAATCGACCGCAACAAAGATATATTGATTAGCATATGGTTTAGGGAAGGGTCCCATAAAATCAATTCCCCATACGTCAAACAGCTCAATTTCTTGGATGTTGTTCAGTGGCATCTAATCTTTACAAGAGATATTTCCCGTCCTCTGACAATTATCACATTTTTCCACAAAATCCCTTGCATCTTTGAATAGTGTTGGCCAATAATAACTGCACTGCAAGACCTTTTGTGCTGTTCTATTTCCTTCGAAGTGTCCTCCATAATCCGAAGCATGACAATGCCAAAGGATTTTAGGTGCATCTGACTCAGTTACACATCTGCGAATCACCTCATCAGTACATTGAAAATAAAGGAAAGGGTTATCCTATAAATACCTCTTTGAATCATGGAGAAACTTCTTTTTCTATTGCCAATTGCGATCTTCAGGAATTACACCTACAACTTTGTAGTTGGCCATCTCTGCAAACCATGGGCTGACTTGGATTGCCATCACTCCCTCATCAGGAAAAGATTCATTGATTTCTACCTCCGGTCCATCCTGTGTAACACCCTCATATTTACATGCACATTTGTAAGTTTTTCTCATTAAATTATCAATGTGCACTTTTATTTTACAAAAATCAGTTTAAGGCAAAAATGACGAAAATGCCCCTAGATATTTTGAAAATTACCAAAATACCCTTGACCTTAAAAATGACCAGACATTGTTGAGAATCCTGTAAGAACCTGAGGAAAGGACAACACACCCCTAGAGAACAAATTATCAGCAAAGCAATTGACAAGAAACCATGAATTAGAATTTCTAGGAATTTTAATAGAAATTTTGAAAAGAGCCCAACACAGAAAAATGATAGATACAATCTATAGAATTTTCCCTTAATTATAGGATAAATAAACTTCTTTAACAAGTTAGTTTAATAATTTTACTAATTAAAAACAAATTAAGCCAATAAGGACTTAGAAAATTGCTATTATGAGTAATAAAAGGAAATTGTATAAATTTGGCTCTAAGAAAAGCTTTAAA
>CM023951.1:23144393-23158814 GCA_013407115.1 Glycine latifolia
AGAAGAAGAAGAAGAAGAAGAAGAAGAAGAAGAAGAAGAAGAAGAAGGAGATCCTCAAGGAAGTCAGGAAGAGGATAAAGAAGAAGCTAAGGGATTTCACCAATTATCCATGCATAGCATCGAAGGATTTACTACCAAGAAGTCCTTGAAAATGTAGGGAAAAATAAAAGGAAGAAGAGTAATTGTGTTGATTGATTGTGGAGCCACCCATAATTTCATTTCCATGAAATTAGTGAAGGGGTTGGAATTAGAGGTAATACCTACCAACCCATATTCTGTACAGGTGGGAAATGGACATAAGGTGAGGTGTCATGGAGTATGTAAATCCTTACCAATTTAGCTGCAAGATTTTCAAATTATCCAAGATTGCTATTTCTTTGAGTTGAAGGGAGTTGATGTTGTGTTAGGAGTGGAATGGTTGGCAAGTTTGGATGAAGTTGAGTCTAGCTTTGAAAAGTTAACCTTAGTTGTAAGGGTGCAAATATGAAATTGATTAGAGGTACCTTGTTGGAAGCTGATCAAGGGTTTGTAGTGGAGCTAAAATCAGTAGAAAGAGAAGGTTTTTCAGGAAGTATTGACACAGTTTGAGCAGGTTTTTCAGGAACCTCAAGGACTGCCACCCCATAGAGAAAATGATCCTGCTGTAGCCATTCAACCAGTTAATAAAATACCAAATTTGAGGCCCTATAAATACCCTCATTATCAGAAGGAAGAGATTGAAAAGTTAGTGAGGCATATGTTATCTATGGGAATTATTAGGGCAAGCATTAGCCCTTTTGCTAGTCTAGTGATTTTAGTTAGAAAGAAAGATTGAAGTTGGAGGTTTGTGTTGATTACAGAGCACTCAATAAGATCATTGTGCCTGATAAATTTCCCATACCTATCATAAAGGAATTGTTGGATGAGATTGGAGGGGCTGAATGGTTTTCAAAGCTGGATTTAAGAGCTGGTTATCATTATATCAGAATGAAGGAAGAAGATATCCAGAAGACAGCTTTCAAAACTCATGAGTGCCATTATGAGTTTTTGGTAATGCCTTTTGGGCTGACCAATGCACAATCTACCTTTCAAGCACTCGCGAATGAGGTATTTAGACCTTTCTTGAGGCAATTTGCTTTGGTTTTCTTTGATGACATACTATTGTATATATGTTGATTACTCTAAATTGATTGGACTAGAATGTGTGATAATATGTCTATATGTTGATGACATGTTGATTTTTAGGACAAACTTAACTGTGGTGAATGAGACAACATTATTTTTATCCTTTCATTTTGATATGAAAGATCTAGGAGATGTTGATGTGATTCTTGGTGTTAAAATGAAAAAATTGATAATGGTTGCTCCTTGTGTCAGTCACATTATATTGAAAAGATACTGAAAAAAATTAATTGTTATGATGAATTGCCTGTGAAAACTCCTTATGATCCTAGCATATGTTTCACAAGCTGAATATGCTAAAATCATAGGTAGTGTATTGTTCCTCATGAATTGTACTAGACTTGACATAGCATATGTTGTGAGTAGACTAAGTAAATATACTCATAGCCCAGGTAATGAACATTGGACTACACTTCGTCGTTTACTTAAGTACCTTAAGGGTACTATGGATTGGTGTTTTCATTTTTGTAAATTTCCTGCTGTGTTAGAAGGATTTTGTGATGCAAACTGGGTTACGGATAATGATGAGGTCAGTTCTACAAATGCGTATGTTTTTACTTTAGTCTGAGGTGTTATATCTTGAAAGTCTACTAAGCAAACTTGTATAGCATGTTCCACTATGGAATTAGAATTCATTGCTCTTGATTTAACAGGACAAGAAGCAAAATGGTTAAGGAACTTGTTGACAGATGTGCCATTGTTGGAAAAATGGTCTATACCGGTTTCTCTTCATTGTGATTCTCAAGCAGCTATTAGAATTGTCATGAACAATGTGTATAATGGAAAGAGGAGACACATACGAATTAGACATAGTTCAATTAGAGAATTGTTGAAAAATGGTGTGATCTCTTTAAAGTTTGTAAGATCTGAGAGGAACTTGGTGGATCCTCTTACTAAAGGTGTAACAAGGAAATTAGTCCTTGAATCGTCAAGGGAGATGTGGCTTAAGCCTTTGTGTTGAGGAAACTATGGTGGATACCATCCGTGGTGAAACGAAGCCATATGAACACTTTATAGCACTACACTTTTCATCTCTATGACATGTGGTAGTAAATTATGGATAGTCTTTTAATGAGTTCATAGCCCTAATTGTTGGGTGGTCCTTATGAGATGGACTTGATGGACTCACCACTTATTATATTTTGAGGCTGAGCATTTTTGTGCTCTTAATGAATCCATAGCCGATTATGGTGGTGCTCTTGAGATGTACTTGATGGATTCACCTATGTGAGTGTGAAGGTGGGTCGCCTTCTATGGAAGACTTGGATAGTCCTTCTAGAGCACTCATGAGTACCCAAGGTATGCGCATGGCCATTAAAGTGCTTGTTATGACTATCGTGCATATCACAGATTTTCAGGCAATACATGTGTTGTGGGGGTCTCAATTGAAGTCATGGTAGTTCAAGAGTAATTCACTGCCTAGACACAATTGTTGCCTTACTTCACTATGTATCAATTCAATCATTATGATATTGGTACTTAAGTATTAGTCCGTCTTTGCCCAGATTTTTTTTTCTTTCCTTCTTCCTATTTTACCATTTGTGGGGGATTGTTGGACAGTGAAAACAGAAGCATATGTTGTTGTTTTTGTCATCCCACATCAGTATAGTTTCAAAAATATTTTCTTTAAATGCTCTTTATTAGTTATCAAATTAGTTTTTTGTAACATCCACTTTATTAGCATTTGCTGAACGCATTAAAGGGTTATTAGTGGTGAGGCTAATATTGAGGAAGTAATGGAGCTGTTATAGAAAAATAAGGGGAACAATATTTAGACTGATTTTCTATTTAAAAAAGAGCTTCACATTGCTTAGAAAGAAGTGCAGAAAAACCTTTCACTTTTGTTATGTTTTTCTATTCCTTTTTCCTATTTTTGACAAGTTAAAAAGTTGGGCAATTGTTCTGTGATTTCCATAGCCTAAGGCCATGAGGGCACGTGTTCATAGGCTAGTTGTGTTAACCTTGGGAAGTAATCGGCAATTTGGATTGCATCGAGGTCTAGTCGGATTTTGCTTTTAGAGTAGTGGTTTCCACGACACAACAAACTTTCAATCAGTTCTTTTCTCCTTTATTGTAATGACCTAATTTTCTACTTCATTTTTTATTAATTTTTATTTTTATTTAAAGATAAGTTTCTAAGAAGCGTATATTAGTAAAGATTCTAAAACATAAAACGTACAAATATAAACTTAATATATTATACATAGCCATTGTCTCTGATACAAAAGTCTATATCATACAGGTACAATAATTTTTCATACTTCAGCCTAGTACATAGCTTCTTTATTTATCATCACTACTTCAAAGCATCACGGTACCTGACCATCGTTGCCATCTAAGAAAAACATGAAACAAATCTTTGTGAGAAATAAAATTTCTCAGTAGGCAAAGCTCCCGAACTCATTATTAAGTTAGTAAATCATTAATATATTCCAACAAATTCATAAATATGCAAACTATATGAATGCATGAAATGAACTATCCCAGGGTGCAAATGGCCTCCACATATCATCCTGTATGTGGCTACACCTCGTACTAGATGTAGACGCCGCGATCGTCTTACGCAAACATGCATGAATTCTTGCCATGTATCTTGCACCTGGGTACTACATATCGTACTGTATGTAGCATCAGATTCTGTTTCCCAAAGCCTCGTACTGGACTTGGAAACAGGAATCCACCTATTATCACATCAATATCCATCCATAATAAAATCAAATCCATAAGCAAAATACATATTATCTTATGGAAAAATATTTTTATCATAACATCATACGTACCATAAGTATGGTTAAACCACCATACATTATTCAAGTAAGATCATTACCAACTTAGGCATGACCATTGAATATCCTTAAACTACAGAAAATCATGTTAGTAATCTAACTAAGATTCCACAATATAAATAATTTCTAATCCCTTTAATACCTTTACAGGAAAAGATTAAAGCCTAATATGCATGTTAATTCTCCTTTCACCTATCACCTCACAACTTAATCCTCAAAATTGAATCTTTAGTATTTGAGCCATTTATCTACATACCATTCATCCTCTACTTCTAAAAATTAATTCAAAACATTCCCATAATAAAATATAAACAAACAGCCCGACTATCACCAAAATCACCTTCCAAGATCATCAAATGGGTTTCCATTCATCACTAATATTTATACTTATAAATCATCACCTATCCTATGGCTTAAATCAACATATTTTCATTAAAGAATAACCTTCAAACATCACGAAATTTAAGCCTAAATAATAACCATAATTCAGCCGACTAAAGCATATAAATTAATCCAAACCATTGCTTAACTAGAGATTTAAGCTTAGCCTACATAATAACCATAAATCTGCCTATTTAAGCATATAGGTTAATCCAAACAAATGTTTAACTAGAGATTGAAACCTAGCCCACCTCAAGTGAGTTTGAGTCTTGAAATTGAATGGATAATTGGCTTCCTTCCTTCCTTGGGAAATCCTCTTAGAGATGAAGCCTTGATATCCTTCTACTAAGCTTGTCAAGAACTCTTTCTAGGGTTGCTAGGTTTTTACAAAAATTCTTTCAAGATGATGGGTTTTCTTTTCTCATTTGATTAAGCTTTAAAAGGGAAAGATGAAATGAAGGTGGTGTGAGGGGGAGAGATTCACGAAATTGAGGTAGAGGAAGTGTCTTGAGAATGGCTTGCACTTAAGGTCCCCCCTCTTTATATAGTGTTTAGAAAATATTTTAATATTCAAGGACATTTTTGCCCTTCCTAACTTAATGACCTTTATTTGGTGCTAATCTATTTAAATTATCTTCATTTAGTTCAATCCTAACTTAATTACTTCTCCTTCCATTGAAATCTAACTAAGTTCATGATGACTTTTCTTAAAAATCTTTCAAGTGAATTATATACCATACAAGTGTCCTAACACTTGGCTATGTCATAATGGTTGCCTTTCCAAGTGTCCACCCACTTGGCATGCCTTAACAAGTGTCCTAACATGTGTCCAAATTCATGAAGTTTCTCCTAGCTTCTCCTTTGTTCATGTGGTGGCTAGACAAATGGAGAAAAATCCTTGCTTCATTTTCATGTTACTTGAATCCATGCCATACAAGTGTCTTCCATTTGTATTTATCCTATGGCTTGCCTTTCCAAGTGGCTATTCAAGAACTTTCTTTTCCCTTGTACACTATAATTCACATGATTCATCAATCTAAAGGGGAGGAATACCAATTTTTCTTCCTTCCATGCTACATGTTGTCATTTTTGATGATGAAGAAAAATCTAGTTTCAAATAAGGCTTTACACATGGCATTTTCTTAAAAAGAAGTCAAATTTAATGTGAATTCTTTTATCTAAAGATAATTTGTGAATAATAGAACTCTAGATATTCCTAAGAATTTATCTCAATGATAGTTTAAATTAATCACAAGTAGTCTATACAGAGCATTGTATAAACCTTACACACTAGACTACTTTTATCTAAATTTTGATTGGTCCATACTATTTCTGACCATCAAAATTACTAAACTATTTTATTAAATAGGTCTATACATCCTACAATTAAAAGAAAATTCCATAGATTCTATTTATCATTTTCCATATGTTTTTTGCCACCTCAATCTTCCTGAATAACATTTCGAAGTTACTATCGTATAAAATTCCTAGAAATTTTATTCTGAGGTTTTTTGTCACAAAAATATTTTGATACTTAGTCAGGTAAGTGTATTTTATAATTTCATCTGGTTTCTACAAAATTTCTAAAGATATTTGGGCATTTCTGGCCTAAGGGCATTTTGGTAATTTTACCATTCATCTTAGGGGTATTTTTGTCATTTCAAAAATGTCCAAGGGTATTTTTGTAATTTCCACGTTAACCAAAAATATCCAAGTATTATCACACTTCCACAATTCAATTATAATTACAAATTCAAAATATAATTTTGAGGATGTTACATTTCACCCCCCCTAAAAAGAAAATTTTGCCCTCAAAATTTGTAATTACCTGTAAATAGTTCAGGGTACTTCTTTCTCATTTCTGATTCTAGCTCCTAGGTACATTCTTCCAAACGTCCTTGTCCCCATGCTACTTTTGTAACATCCTCAAAAACTATATTCATAGTTATAATTAATGTGATGATATTAGAATACAAATATGAAATGACTATATCACTCTTTCCTTGAAGTAGAAAATTACCAGAATACCCTTAAGATAAAAATTACAAAAATATCCTTGGACATTTTTGAAAATGAAAAAAATACTCCTAGGATGAATGGCGAAATTACCAAAATGCCCCTAGGCCAAAAATGACCAGATGCCCTTTGAGATAGCATAAAAGAAAGTAAAATTTGTGTTCCTTTCCCTTTTTGGCTTTGGTTAAGCACGAAAATTAGGTAGAAAATGAGAGAAGTTTCATGAAAAACCAAGAAGGAAGACACTTGGAAGAAAGGTGTTATGCCTTGGAAAATATCTATACAAGATAAGGAGAAAAATCTTCTCTTATCTCCTTTGGTAGATCACGTGGAAAGCTCTAGAGATTATTTCAACAATCCCAACGGTCAAAAGTTACATATGTAAGATAGTAGTGTACCTTTAAAATTTTAGAGAGATCCAACGGTTAACAAGTTTAGAAATAGGATTTTACTAAAATAGGTTTTGTGATAAAAGTGGAAGGACACTTGTATGGCATAAAAGGAAGAAAAATTTATGTTCCTACCCCCCTAGGTTTGGAAAGCACGTTTAGAATGGTGTAGAAGGGAGGAAGAATGGTGAAGCTTCAAGACTTGCCACCTAGAAGGACACTTGGAAGAAGTATAAGAAAATGCTTCATACATTGGACAAGTGTTAAGACACTTGTAAGCAATCAAAGCAACCAACCATATGATGAAGACAAGTGTTGGGACACTTGTAAAGGCTTCATGATGGCTTAGAAGATTTTTAGTTCCCAACCACTATATAAAGGGGTGAATGCTTTGAATGGAAGTCATTCTCAAAAACACCATTTCTACCACACCTTCACTTGAGAAACACCCTCATTCCATCTCTTTCAATTCACTTCCATCCTTCCCTTTCCAAAAACATCAAATTCTAGATAAGACTCTCATTATTTCAAGACCTTGAGGAGCAGCCAAGTACTTGGAGGAATTAGAAGCAAACTTGTTTGAGGTAGGTGAAAGTTAGTTTCATTTATCATTTGATGATTGAGATAATTCGTATGGCTGTAAGCTGAATTTTGGACTGTTTTGAAATTTCCATATCTCCCTCTATACTTAACCAAAAGAGATGTTTGACCACTCATTTTAAATCTTAGGATGTCCCCTATGTTGTCCTAAAATATGGGACCAAACTAAGCAGTGAATCATGCCCATAAATTATTTTAGCTCAAGCTGTCCGAAACTGTCCACACCCAAACAGCTTCTGCCATCCATTTTAAAAAATTTATTTCTCTCTCATTTCTTATTCAAATTAGGTGTATGATATATGGAATTAAATATATAAATGTCAAATATAACATATAAAAAATTTAAGCTAAAACTAGATTGTTTGCTGCTTGAAATCGTGAAAACACTAGGAGATGTTAGTGTGGAATTTTGAAACTGCTGGCAGATTTGAAGTTCTATTTTTAAAATATTATATATAGAGTTTTATAACTCCAATTGAGGCATGTGATACCTTTTTAGAAAGCTTAGGAAGTCTAGTTTAACATATTAAAAGATGAGAATTTAATGACTGTTAGATGAGTATAGATTATAGAAAGAACCGAATCCTATGTAGTAAGAAATCTTGTTGTTATGTTCTTTGTTATGATTTTCTTTTGTGATGATGAAATCTTGATGTTTTGTGACATAATTGTATGACATGAGTTATGTAGCTTTGCATGTAATTGAGCATGTCATGTGCATTAAGAAAGATAAAGAGATAAGACCTGAAGGGTGATACGGTTAAGCCAAGCACGACCCTGAGGGAAAGGCTAAAGAAAGATAATGCCTGAAGGGTGATACAGTTAAGCTGAGCACGACCCTGATGGTACCCAACGGGTGATACGGTTAAGCTGAGCATGACCCTACGGGAAAGACATATTGACCCAAGGGTGATACAGTTAAGCTGAGCACGATCCTGCGGGAGCAACCTAAGTCTAGTAATGAGCTCATTGTCTAGTTTAGGGTATTAAAGAGGAAAATAACAAGGATAAGCTATGTATTGACATGATTGAAAATGATGCTTGCATTAATGATGAAGCATGAGATTATTTTTAAGTGTTTTGTGAATAAAATGAATCTACTTCGGGTTATATATGTTTGCGAAATTAAAAATCAACTATAATTGTTCACATGTTTTCTTAATAAACCGAAGTAGCTGGAATGATGACGATGACACTGTATGATAAGTAACTTTTCACCTACTGGGAATTCTTTGGAATTCTCACTGTTTTAGTATGTTCCCGTGTCATTCCAGACAGGTAAATCGAAAGGAGGAGCTACAAAGTAAGGACAAGTTAGAAGGTTTCTTTTAATGTTGTGGACTTGTAGTATTTTGTTATGTGCTTTGTAATATATGAACATTACTATTATTGTAGAGAATATTATTTACAAATTATTACTAAGTTGTAATTTACTAAAGAGACCAAAAAGTCTCTACAGGCTCTTTATATAAGCGTAACTCAATTGATTTTGGTTAAAAATTTTACATTTGAAAAGTTAACATCTTCTAGTTACTTATTATGACCTAGGCATAATATAGTAATTGGAAGGATGTTACAACTTTTACCAATGGCACAGACTTATTTCTTAATTGCTTTATTTCTTTATCCAAAATTCTTGTCGGGGCAAGCTCATAGTTAAATTATCTTTTAACTGTATTGATTCAGATTCTAGAACATGACTTGGATCAGAAATATATTTACGGAGTTGAGAGACATGGAAAACATTATGAAGATTAGAAAGATTTGGTGGTAAGGCTATTTGGTAAGCTATTGTACCTATTCTTTTCAGAATTTGAAAATGACCGATAAAACGATGACTTAACTTTTTGACCTTCATTGCTCGTCCTATGCCTGTAATTGGAGTGACTTTAAGAAAAACATGTTCTCCTTCTTGAAATTCTAGAGGTTTTCTTCTTTTATCAGAATAATGTTTTTGTCTATTTTGAGCTGTTACCAATTTCTCTCTAATCTTCTTGATTTGCTCCGTGGTTTGAGTTACCAGGTCTGGACCTAAGAGACTTTCTTCCCCAGATTCATACCAACATAAAGGAGACTGATATTTCCTACCATACAGAGCTTCAAATGGGGCCATTCCTATGCTTGTATGATAACTATTATTATAAGAAAACTCTACTAATGGCAAATATCTCTCCCAAGAACCCTGTTGATCTATTGCACAAGCTCTCAACATGTCTTCTAGGGTTTGTATGGTTCTTTCTGTTTGTCCATCTGTTTGGGGATGATAAGCAGTACTTAAGCATAACTTAGTTCCAAATGCTTTTTGTAATGCTCCCCAAAACCTAGAAGTAAAACGGGGGTCTCTATCTGAAATCAAAGTGGAAGGTACACCATGCAATCTAACTATTTCTTGTATATACAATTGAGCTAATCTTTCTAGTGGATAAGAAATTCTAATAGGTATGAAATGGGCTGTTTTAGTAAGTCTATCTATAATGACCCAAATTGAGTCGTGACCAGAAACAGTTCTAGGTAATCCTACTACAAAATCCATAGATACACTTTCCCATTTCCACTGAGGAATTTCTAAAGGTTGTAAAGTACCAGAAGGTTTCTGATGTTCTATCTTTACCTTTTGACATACTAAGCACTTTCCTACAAATTCTGCTATATCCTTTTTCATACCAGGCCACCAAAACATTTTCCTTAAATCTTGACTCATCTTAGTAACTCCAGGATGCATTGTGAAATTACTCTTGTGGGCTTCACTCAAAATTTTCTCTCTTAATTCATTACTTTTGGGTACACATATCCTCTTTTGATAAGTCTACAATCCATCATTATTTACCTCAAAATCTTGCAATTTTCCTTCTTGGACTTGTGTTAAAATCTGTTGAAAATCTAAATCTCTCTGTTGTCCTAGCCTAATGTATTCTTTAAAATCACTAGTAATTTGTATCTGACTCAAAATGATACTTTTAGAATTAACAGAAAATCCTAAATTAAGATTTTTAAAATTTTCTATCAATTCCATTTCTTTAAATATCATCCTAGATACATGCAGAGATTTTCTACCCATAGCCATGATATAAACTCATTTTAATAAAAAGAACACCCCTTTTGTTACTTGTGAAAACCATGATAATTCTTTTTGCAAGCATATAATGACCATTATCATAGAATATACACGTAGATCAAGGTACTCATAAAACATTTAAAGTCTATGTATGCACTTACAGTACATAATTTAACTACAAGTACAAAGATTATGTCTCAAAATATACATCAAGTGTTTTACAAATGAAAAGAGAAGTAAAATTCAGGGGTGTAATTAGCAAAACACGGGGTGCATCCATTAAAATAAGGGGTGCATCTAGCGAAATGCTACTCCTGCCCGGGATCATGTTTATTGACATCCCAGCAGAACATGGCGGCTCCAAACAACCCGGTCCTCTCCCAACAGCACCTACTGCGGCCCATCTGCTCACACAAATCCGGTTTGCGATCATCACAGGTACCAAACCACAAGGTACAACAAAGCAAATGTGAGTTCATCTTATTAAATAACAACAAAAAATACAACAAAAAGGGACATAATCTAATCAAGAGGCAACACGGTCATCAACATGTCAATACAAACGTCCAAGCATTCATCAAGTACTAACATGCACGAACATCCGCACCCATTAAACCTAAAAATGCATAGCTTTGGCCTAGTTTAGTCCACATTGAGGCCCATTACACAAATACACAAGAAATACGAAAATTATAAAAATCCTCGCAGACGTTGAGCTCTAAGCCCAAAAACTCTTTGCCAAGGAATTGCGCTAAGTGCAACATACGCGCTAAGCAAGCTCTCCAACAATCTTCAAGGTGATCCAATTCAGCTCCTTGTGTCTTCCTCCACCCTTGCCTTTGGTAAACAGTCTAGCCATGATTCTTTTGGTCATCTCTTCTTGTAGAAGCTTGACTTTTGACCTTGTCAATGGATCCTTCAGTTCATGGAGTGCTTCTAGATCTTGATGCTCTTTGGATAGTCCTTTATCATCTTTTGGATAGTCCTTTATCATCCCCTCCTTCTTGAAAAGAATCTGTCCACGGATTTGCATGCAAAACACCTATATCACAAGAAGAAAGATCAACGACATTCAAACTAGAAGTCACCCCATACTCACTTGGTAAGGCAATCATGTAGGCATTGTAATTAATCCTTTCAAGGACCTTGAAAGAACCATCACCCTTAGGTTGGAGTTTAGATTTCCTTTGAAAAGGAAACATATCCTTCCTTAGATGTACCCAAACCCAATCTTGGGGATCAAATACCATGGTCTTTCTCCCTTTGTTGGCATGTCGTGCATATTGCTCTATCTTCCTCTCAATTGGATTTTGCACCCTTCCATGGAGATTCTTAACAAAAGTGGCTCTAGAAAGCCCATTCTTACTCAAAATAGAAGAATCATTAGGTAAGGAATTTTAATAACTAGGGAATAATGGGTTAAAATCATAAACGACTTCAAAAGGAGAAAAAGAGGTGGTAGAGTTGGTTACCCTATCATCAAGTCTAGCATTAGGATGTTGATACTTTACAGTGATGTTGTTGATGAGTCTACAATCCGTGCACATCCTCCACGTGTCATCTTTCTTAGGGACTAGGATAACCGGCATTGCACATGGGCTCAAGCTTTCCTTCACTCATCATCTTTGCATCAACCCTTTAACTTGCTTTTGGATCTCCTTTGTCTCTTCCTGATTACTCCTATAGGCAGCCCTATTAGGAAGTGCACAGGAATCACCCCCCACGGTGATCAATCAATGGGTGCCAGAAGGAATTCCCAACAGACGTGGCCCCCCAGTACCTCCGTACGCTACAGCCAATCATCAACCCCATTTTTGTCATGCAAATGTCGTATGTTACGTAGGCACCATCAATGTATGACCCCGCTAGGAACACAATCCTTCCTTGCAAGGGTAACCCGTCATACACCCACTATGTAACATACCGCCCACACCAGGGGCCAACGATGCACTGATCGTGGTCCTCGCAAGGTTTACCACCACCTAGTCCTGGCATCTCATGGCTACAATGATGCACTGACCATGATCCTCGCAAGGTTTACCACCACCCAGTCCCGGCATCTCACGTCTATACATAGAATATCACCATGGCACCATCAATGTATGACCCGGAACCAGGCTCAACTCAACCTGGCTAGGATAACACCATACACCCTCATAGGTAATCATGTATATCCAACGCATTCCTCACCTCAAGCCATCATGTAGTCCGAGTTCGAATGCCACCAACGTAATCATATACGTCATCCACAAACACGTACAAACAAGTGAAGCAGTGTGAAGTACGAGGTGTCCGGGTTGACACTTAGACATACTATCTCAAGGTAAGTATCCAAACAAAGTCGGACGAAGGCGGACATATCGGTCAATGCTGATAGAACTCGGACAAGGTCGGTAAGGGTCGGTCAAAGAGGTAAAGTTTGGTAAAGTGAAGACAAGGGTAGTAAAAACAGGCGAGGTCGGAGGAACTCGGTCGAGGTCGGTTGGGTTTGATAAGGATTTGCCAAAGGCGGTCAAGAGGTTCTTAGGTTCCTTATAAAGTTCTAAAGATGGGTTCTGCACTATGTAATCGATTGCCTAAGCGCTATAATCAATTACAATAGATAATGCTTGCAAGACCCCGGGTTTGTATTTCACCAACCCACACAAGGGTGTAAGGGAACCCGGTAGCTCATTTCCCAAGAGCATACAAGCTCTGCCGAGTAAGGAACCCAGCAGTTCTCAAAGAAAAAGGTTTGGACTTAGCAGTTCTAAAGGGAACATCCCATCCAGGGTGAGGAACCCGATCTCTCTAAGAAAAGGGAAGGATGAGCTTCTAGAGGCGACACGTGTATGTAACCCGGTTGTTTTAGAAAAAGGAACACAAGCTCAACCGAGTAGGGGAGTCCGGTGGCTCTTTTCTCAAGAGGACACGAGCTCATCCGAGTTAGCACCCCGGTAGCTCCCTCTAGGTGAGGTAACTTGAGCTCAGCAGCTCTAACGTGTCACCCGGGTAACAAACCCGGTATACCTTATAAAAAGGGAAACAAGTCTTAACGACTCTAAGGGAACGACCCTGGGTAGGGAACCCGGTCTACAAACATCCACCAACAAGGACTAAGTTACGTCCTGCATGCATGCATGCATGCCACGTAGCCTGTTCAACTCGACCTACCCATCCTGGTAGCCGACATCAGAACACAAGGGTTGATGTCTATGTGCAACACGACCAGCCCATCCCGGTACTCATCACCTTCACGAACACTTTCGTAAGTGCCTAAAAAGCCTTTCAGCATCAAAATGCTCACTTCACACATGCACGGGGTGATGGAGTGCCTTTAGTTAAATATTTTTTCTATCATTCTTAGCTTATTTGACTTCTCTTGGACTTTTATTTTCCCATTCTAATTCAGTTTTTGTCTTAGGCAAGTTAGTGGGTTTAATTGCTAATTGTTGCGTATTTTTGGATTTTATGCTCACTTGATGTATCTGCCTTGTACAGGACCTACGGAGCTCTACGGAACTCTGAATTGAGCGTTCTTGTAGTCCTTGGAAAGATAATGAAAAGATCTACAAGTTTTCCGGAAATAAGTCAAGGCCAATTCTGCCATTTGGAGGGTGATTTTAGGTTTTGAAGTCAGAACCACTGCACTTGTATTTTGGGCTGCGAGTTGGACTTTTATTGGTGTAACTAGCATAAATAATTAGAATTGATGGGTTGTTCATGGCCCATTCTTTTCTTCAGACTTAGTGATTATATATTAGTGACATTAGGAGGAGTTAATACTTTACATTTCATTTTGCAAAAAAATAGTTTTACATTTCTCTTTTTAAGTTTTTAGAATCAAAACCTTTTCTCTTATTTTTTTCACAACTGTTCTTCCTTGTTCTTCATTGTTCTTCATTTTCGTTTTCCCTTCTTCCATTTTCGTGCACTTATTTCATGGGGCTTTCATTGATGATGATCATTGATGGAGTGCCTTTAGTTAAATATTTTTCTATCATTCTTAGCTTATTTGACTTCTCTTGGACTTTTATTTTCCCATTCTAATTCA
>CM023951.1:23158824-23174441 GCA_013407115.1 Glycine latifolia
ATTTTTGTCTTAGGCAAGTTAGTGGGCTTAATTGCTAATTGTTGCGTATTTTCGAATTTTATGCTCACTTAATGTATCTGCCTTGTACAGGACCTATAGAGCTCTATGGAACTCCGAATTGATCGTTCTTGTAGTCCTTGGAAAGATAACAAAAAGATCTACAAGTTTACCAGAAATAAGCCAAGGCCAATTCTACCATTTGGAGGGTCATTTTAGGCTTTGAAGTCAGAACCACTGCACTTGTATTTTGGGCTGCGAGTTGGACTTTTTATTGGTGTAAATAGCATAAATAATTAGAATTGATGGGTTGCTCATGGCCCATTCTTTGTTTCAGACTTAGTCACTATATGTTAGTGACATGAGGAGGAATTATTACATTACATTTCATTTACACAAACATTTTTACATTTTTCTTTTTCACCTTTTAGAATCAAAACCTTTTCTCTTATTTTCTCTCAACTGTTCTTCCTTGTTCTTCATTTTCGTTTTCCTTTCTTCCATTTTCGTGCACTTATTTTATGGGGCTTTCATTGGTGATGATCGTGGAAGGCTAAATAATCAATCAATCCAAGGATCCAACCCAAGCAAGGGAAGAATTTGAGTTCTGGTTTAGTATTTCGAATTCTGTGTGAATGTTCACTTTCTTCTTCAATTGCTATTCTGTTTTCATGATTATGAATGCGTTTAGGATTGAAAGCGGATTAGGTTATGGATTCATGTCCTAATTTTGAATATAAATCACAGATTAATTGGATGATATTTCAATTAGGGTTGTGGTTCAATTAATTTAGGGGTTAATTCGATTGAACTGCTTCTAATGAAATTGAATGAACTTGCACAATAGGATAAATTTCTAAGAACGATGATGATTCGAATAGCTTGGTTTGGTGAATTGGATTGATGCTCTTTAATCTGTTTTACATTAGTTGTTATCAATTCTGTTAGTTTCTGCATTAATCTTTAATTGTAGTTTGTGTTTTTGCAATTTTCATTTAGCGCATGCAAACTGTTCGACAAAAATCCCCCTTTTATTTATTAGTGAATTGAAGTTGGAACCATATTGATTGTGTCTCTGAGTCGACCTAGGTTAATCCTGTGCTACAGAATTAGCTTAGTTTAATTGTTTTGAAGCCACACGACAAACGCTTATCAATCATGGAAGGCTAAATAATCAATCAATCCAAGGATCCAACCCAAGCAGGAGAAGATTTTGAGTTCTGGTTTAGTATTTTGAATTCTGTGTGAATGTTCACTTTCTTCTTCAATTGCTATTTTGTTTTCATGATTATGAATGCGTTTAGGATTGAAAGTGGAATAGGTTATGGATTCATTTCCTAATTTTGAATATAAATCACAGATTAATTGGATGATATTTCAATTAGGGTTGTGGTTTCAATTAATTTAGGGGTTAATTCGATTGAACTGCTTCTAATGAAATTGAATGAACTTTCACAATAGGATAAATTTCTGAGAACAATGATGATTCGAATAGCTTGGTTTGGTGAATTGGATTGATGCTCTTTAATCTGTTTTACATTACTTGTTATCAATTCTGTTAGTTTCTGCATTGATCTTTAATCGTAGTTTGTGTTTTTGTAATTTTTACTTCGCGCATGCAAACTGTTTGACAAAAATCCCCCTTTACTGTTAGTAGTGAATTGAAGATAGAACCATATTGATAGTGTCTTTGAGTTGACCCAGGTTAATCATGTGCTACAAAATTAGCATAGTTTAATTGTTTTGAAGCGACACGACAAACGTTTATCAACGAGGAGTCCTTAAAACATCTACTCCTCCACAAGAACACCAAACATCAACACAAAACAACACTCAATAGATTTAAGGCATACCAAAACCCATTCATAAAAGACGTAGCTTTTCTAGGGAAAACATCATACACACCAGGGACATGCAGTTATCATCACAGCTAGACTCCCTGGCCCCCAAACTGTGGTACCTAAAGCTGTTAAGAAACACAATAAACTCCCCTTACCTAACCAGGAGTTCATTCACGAGCTTCACGATGTGTTCGTCCTAAGATTCAGTTCCAACCATGAAGTTCCTTTCCGTGTTGGGATTTCTGCAGTAGCTATGGTGGCTCTCGTAGGTTAGAGGTAACAAGAAGGGGTCGAGAACGAGGGGTTTCTGGGTGAGTTTTAGAGAGAAAACAGAGGGAATGCAAAGGTAGAAGAAGGAAGAGTACGCTTGTTGCCGTGACAGCCTACTACTTATAAACACAACTAACACAGCACGTCCTCTTAACGTGCTCAGCCAGCAACCACAGCACAGCAGAGCTGACTTACATCCAATACCAACCAAGCACGTATACCAAGACAAAAGCACTCAAACAATAAGTTATAAATAAAAGAATTAATCAATCCACATAACACATGTAATTTAATTAACATAATGCACACACATCAAGCATCCAGATTTGCAACTTATAATCCTGGTCGTTACAGTTGAGGCTAAACAAACATCAATGTTTTGATGAATGTTTTAGCTTAGAACTGTATGGGAACCTACTCTAGAGGTTTTACCTCTCTCATTAAGAATATTAGAGTAAAATATGAAGGACTTGCGATTCGAACAAAACTCACGTTAGTTTGAAAGAAAAGAATTCTTGTTTAGGTAAAGGGGGTTTATTGTGTTGATAATGGTTTTAGATATCATGGTTGAGATGAAGTATGTATATGTTTTCTGGTGTTTTGCGTGAAATAAATTGATGTTTTTATGTGATGTGTTTGTGAAGAAGACGACTACCGGATTGGGTAAAGTCGGACTAAGCATGTTACATATACATATAAATTAAAGCACTGTTATGTTTGAGATGTCGGCTACCGGGATGGGTATGTTGAGCTAAGCGGTTTACATAGCATACAGGTGTGCATGCAGGATGTGACTTAATCCTTGCTGGCGAACGTCTGTATACGGGTTCCTTACCCGGGGTTGCCTCCTTAGAGCTGCTAGGGCTCGCTTCCTTTTCCTTAGATATACCAGGTTCCTTACCTGGGGTTGAACTTTGGAGCTACTAAGCTCGAGTTACTTCGAGAGAAAGGGAAAAGAGCCATCGGGTTTCTTAATCCGAATGAGCTCGTGCTTTCTCAGGAAAAGAGCCATCGAGTTCCCTAATCCAAATGAGCTCGTGCTTTCTTGGGAAAAGAGCCATCGGGTTCCCTAATCCGGATGAGCTCGTGCTTTCTTGGGAAAAGAGCCACCGGGTCCTCTGCTCGGTTGAGCTTATGTTCCTTTCTTTTATAATGACCAGGTTCTCTACCCGGGGTTGTTTCTTTAGAGCTGTTAAGCTCATCTCCTTAGAGCTATTGGGTTCCTCGCCTGGGATGGGCTATTCTCCTTAGAATTGCTAAGTTCAAGCCTTTTCTTTGTAAGCTACCGGGTATTCCTACTCGGTAGAGCCCATACCTTTTCTTTGTAAAGCCACCGAGTTTTCCTTACTCGGCTCTCCTTACCCAGACAACCTTGTGTAGGTTGGTGATATTAATACAATTCTGAGTCTTGCAAGCGCTATCTGCTATAATCAATTACAATGCTTATGTAATCGATTGCATAGTGCTAAGTTCGTCCTTGGTATTTTTATAGAAACCCAAGGACCTTGTAGACCACCCTTGACCGATCTTTACCAACCTCTTCCAACCGCATCCGCTTTTTTCCATCTTTGTCTTCCCGTGTTCAACCTTGACCGACCTTGTCCAATCTTTACCGACCATGTCCGCCCTCGTCCGACCTTGCTCGGATTCTTACCTCAAAGTTGTTATAGCTAGGTGCCAACCTGGACACCTAATACTTCACACTGATTTACTTGTTTGTAGTGTTTGTAAATAAACATGTAAGGGATGTATGTGAATATGTTGGTAACTGTTGAGGTCGCCCTGTGTGATGGCTTGAGATATTGGATGCATTGATACCATGGGGGGTGTATGGCATTATCCTAGCTAGGATGAGTTGTTCTCGGACCAGGCCATACATTGACGGTGCCCATGGTGATCTGAATGTGGTTGGATATACATAAATACCCACAGGGGTGTATGGCAGTATCCTAGCCAGGACGAGTTGATCTCGGGCCGGGTCATACATTGATGGAGCCCATGTAACATACTTCATTTGCATGACGAAAATAGGATGATTGACTGTAGAGTACAAAGGTACTGGGGGCCCACGTCTGTAGGGAGATCCTTATGACACCCATTTTGGCTGATCACCATGGGGGGGTGAGTCCTGTGCACGACAGAGTGACCCCGACGTAGTTGCAACTATCATTTGAACCACTGAGATGACCTATTTCTGGGATGGTACGACATTACATGTTGAGAGAAAAGTCAGAAGCATGCATCATGACTAGTCATTATAAGATGGATTGTGAAATGTTTTTGGATGGGTTTTCCATAATTGATTGCGTGATGAAATGCTTGGATATTGTTGTAATATTGCAATGATCGAGTTATCTTTTCTTAACTGATGTTATCTATTGTTATTCTACATGATGAACTCACCTTTTCTTTCTTGTGCCATGTGATTTTGGTACCTGTGATGATCACGAACCGTGTTCGTGTGAGCAGACGGGCAGTAGCAGGTAGTGTAGGAGATACTTTTTTTTGATGGAGCCGCCAAGTAGCTGAGGTAATGTTAGAATAGATCTCGACTTATAGATGTATTTTGCTGTCGGGATGACATTGGACTAGATCCCGGACAAAAGTTGTACTGTGACAACTCACTCTTAGTTATTTGATCCTTTGTTTCTTTTGAAAAATTTTGTACACTTCCAACATAGTCATTTGTAATCATCACCAAATTATGTTCTTACATAGATAAGTATTACGATGCATCACATCATTGAATATTCGTATTTTGATTCGTGATATTAATTATGCTCACGGGAAAAATTTACTACTATTTCTTTTTATATAATCAACTTAAAGGGATTTTCAATTATAAATCGTGATTAAAAGCATGATTAAGAGTATGATACATTAGCGACGAGGCGGGTTGTTACACGGTCTATATTAAAAAATTCAAAATTATATTATATATACATATATAAATAACATTATATATTTGATTAAGAAAAATCCATCCATAATTTCATACTCAAAAATCTAAAATAACAATTGAAGTATTAAAGTTGATAACACAAATAAAGTGTATTAATCATAAAAGAGAGTGTAAATAACAACTACATAACTCTAGTTTTTAATAAATAAAATGAGTCCAAGCCCATTTTGAAATGAAAAAAAAAACTGCTGAAACCTTATCTTTTCTTGATGATGCACTGGTGCGCCCCCATCCACGTTTTTTTCTTCCTACTGTTGCACGCCTACATTCTTCTCTTCTATCATCTCTACCTTTACTTCCTATCTCCTTAATTCTATGCCAACATCCAGCTTGATACAAATCAAACCCGTAAAGTTGGGATGTTAAAAACATAATTCCAGAAACCCTTTTTCCAAAATGATGAATTTTTTTAACATTTCAGAAAGATGTTTTCGCATGCGGTGGCAGAGCAGGCGAAGCAGAGCTTCTTCGGCATAAGGTGTCGGTGAAGAAGACGAAGGAAAGCCTTTTTTCTGAGTTTTACAAAACCCGGTCCTGGTTCCTAAACCCGTCCGGGTCGTCGATTTCTTCAAAAACCGACTAGTTCTTGATGGGCCTGATGAGTCACTATTTACCTATATTTCCTCATTTTTTTTATACTCATTTTAATCCTTAATTTAGCTTTAATCGTTTATATTCCGCACTATTTCTTAATTGGACCGTTAATTCATATTTTACTGAATTTGGATTTTCTGAGCTTAATTAATCCAATTTTTATTTTCAGGGCAAATTAATAATTGAGTGAGCTTGGAATTAATTCGTGGACTTGAAGATTAATTTTCTGCAGCAGCATTTTATTTTCGCGTTATTTTCGCTTTATTTCGCTTAAGTGTATTTTTGGGCCAGAACTATTAAAAAGGCCCATTTTCGTTTTTAGGTTTAGTGACTCTATAAATAGGGCCAGTCACCAAACAGAAGGCTCTCTCCCTCTTCTCTTTTATTTTCGTTTTTGGTGCTCTGCTAGGGTTTAGGTTTTTAGCTTCTGTTGGTGACTCCGTTCAGACGTTTTGCGCATTTTTAATTCCAGTTTCGTATTTTCGTTTCTGTTTCCAGTTTCGTCTTTGCTTTCTGTTTCTAATTTCGTTTTGCTTCTTATTTTTGTTTCTGTTTATAGCTTCCTATTTTCGTTTCAATTCTGTTCCTATGTTCTAATTTCGTTTATAATTTCAATTCCAGTTTGTAATTTCGTTGCTGTTTCTAATTCTAAATTCGTTTCTGTTTATCTTTCACGTTTTGCATCTCTATTTTTGTTTCTGTTTTAGGTTTTAAATTTCGTTTTCTGTAATTAGGGTTCTGTTGAAATTCGTTTCTGTTGAATTTCGTTTCTGTTTATGGGTTTCAATTCATGCTCTGTTGTTAATTTCAATTTAATGGAAGGCTAATTCCTAGGTTAGGTTCTGGACAGATTGCAATTAATGGAGGTTCTCTGTGTTTAATTTTCTATTCTGCTTGGTTCTTATTTGTTGGGCTTCTGTTCTGGATTTTCGAATTGGAATCATGCTTAGTGATTTTGAATTGATTGATTCAGTGCTTTCGGGTTGCTTAATCCTGGTCTGACAGAATTCGCAATTGCTTAATTTGTGTAGGGAAGTTTTGGGTTAATCTTCGCTTAGTAGATTAATCTGGACTAACCAGGATTAAGACAGGATAGGTTATGT
This sequence comes from Glycine latifolia, assembly GCA_013407115.1. NCBI lineage: Eukaryota > Viridiplantae > Streptophyta > Magnoliopsida > Fabales > Fabaceae > Glycine > Glycine latifolia. The sequence goes on from CM023951.1 coordinate 23,165,592, forward strand.
TTTGTGAACCAAGGATATTATGAACGCAATCTGTTCCAGACCTGGCCATTTTAATCACTGCTTTTGATATTTCGATTTTAATTTCATATATAATCTTGCATTCTGTCAAAAACCCCCAATACATTTTAATCCCTGAACACAATTAATCGATCCTTGAGAGACGACCTAGGTTACTTCCTAGTACTGCATTTAATTGCATTAATTTGGTTGAATACGACTTCGATCAGGGCCTAATCGGGCCACTTGCATGGCCGGTTCCACACCCAACCCGGCCCAGAGCTACCGGTCTGACTGGCCGGTCCAAATCGGTTTTAATAACATTGGATATGAGAAATGTTAATGGTTGATGTCATGAATTCATGTGAACTAGTATGTATCATATTACTGTACTAATCAATCACTATACCAGATGCGGCGTCCCAAGTTTGGCTTAAACTTGTAGTATGTAGAAAGACAATACTACCCAACAAGCAACTGCCGCTTTTTGTGCAAATTGACCAACTTTGAGTATGTTTGGATGAAGCAATTCAAAATTTTAAAATTTAAATGCTTCAATTGTCAAAATTCTTTGTTTGGATAAAGAAATTAAATTTCCTTATTTTCAAATTTTCGTCTGATTCAGAATTCGACCCACCTTGAAGTTAGTAATCTTCTACTACTTTCGTGAGTTTATCAGCATATTTGAGGGCTTGATGTCCCTGTGCATGATGTGCCACCAGTGCAGGTATGCCAACCCCCGTAGAGTCTGCCGAGACAAATCTGCCAACTGCTGCTCCTGCAAGATGTGATTCCCCTCCAACGACCCTTCATCCATGAATTCCAACAGCACCTGAATTTCACTGTTCTGATTGTATATCTCATGGCACTTCACCATGTTTGGATCGTCCATGTCATGGAGGATCTAAATTTCTCGGTGAATCTATGATAGAGGAATATTCAAAGGGCATGGATTTCTAGAATCATTCCATGAATTGAAGGTTTCAAAGACAATGTCCAAATCCAAGCTTCTACAAAAATAGATGACCAAGAGAATCATGGCTGGACTATTTAACAAGGGTAAGGATGGAGGAATACACAAGGAGCTTTGGAGCACCTTGAAGATTGTAGGAGAGCTCGCTTAGCGCAATTCCTTTCATAGCTTTCATAATTTTCCTAGTTTTCATAATTTTTATATTGTCGTAATTTAGTAATTTCTTATTTGTTTAATGGGCCTCAATGTGGACTTAAATATGCCCAAACTATGCGCTTTTAGGTTTTATTAGAGGCTTAACTCTATAAGTACTCATACAATGCTAGTTTTGAAGAACTTTTGATTGAATAATATTAAGAATTTGCTTGAATTGAGAGCTTAGCCTTTTCTTGGTTCTTGGCTAAACCCAAGTTGATTCTTATCAAGGATGCTTTCCTTTATGGTGAATCCTCCTCAACTTATTGTTCCAACACGGATTGTAGAGTTATTCATACCATCTTTTTTATCTTTCCCACATTTTATCTGTAAGTTCTACTATCTATCATTGGTATCTTGAAATTGGCCTCTAGAAATTATTCAATCCAAGCATTGATGCCTTAGTAGTCATCATGTGGTAATCAGAGCTAGAATCCAGAGAGTAATTTTCGTTTTCTTTATTTAATTTTTTTTCTTTCCAAAAAAAAAAACGAAAAAAAAAAATCAGATTTGAGTATCCTATCTTATTCTATCTTTTTGTTTAATTATCCTATCTTATCATATCTTTTTGAATTATCATATCTTATCCTATCTTTTTGTTAAATTATCTTATCTTTTCGTCTTCAAAATATATTTAAAAGTTTCTGGTACCAAAAGACAAAATACAAAGGACTAAAGAGCAAATATTCAAAAAATATTTTGGGGTCAAAATGAAAATATCAAAAAATATGAGGACCAAAATATAAAAAAAAAATAGAAGTTATAGTCCAAATTTTACAACTCCTTTTGGTGTATTCTTATTATTACTTTTTAGTATTTTCTTTTTGCATAATTGGAATGATTTATATTAGCCATATTTTATTTTTCCTAATTTTCTTTTTTTGGCATTCCTTTTGAATTATACTTTCTTTTTTTTAGCTCTAATTGTTTGTCTTCTAAATTTCCAAGGTTTTGTCTTAGAGTTTTCTTTCTTTGACCTCTTAAGTTGAGTTTGGATTTGTTTCATCTTTCACTTTTGTTACTCCTTGAAGTGAAATCTTTGGTTGATTTCATGGGCTGAAGAAGAGTTAATGAGTGAAAAAAGACAAGAGTGAACCTTATAGAAAAAGTCTTACAAGAGTGAAAAACGAGTGTTGAAGAGTGTAAACACTTAGTGAGTGGTAAGATCCAATATTTTATTTGTTTTACTAACATTTTGTTGTAGCAATGGTGTCCGAAAGTGATAGTGATCCACCTTCCCCTAAAACCGCTAAGCTAATGGCTTCATTGGCTAAGCAAATGGATAAGTTACTAAGAAATGTTGAAAGGAGGATGGGAGACAGATTTGATGAGATACAAAGAAGTACTCAAGAGTTGAATGAGAGAATGGAAGACATGGAGAGAAGGAGACATCATAGGTCACCTCATTCTTCTCTAGGGAGTGATGATGACTATGAAAATGGTAGAAGACATAGGCATCTGAGGAATAGGGATGGCATGGACAATGTGAAGGTCAAACTACCCAAGTTCCTAGGTACTTATGACCCAGAGGCTTACCTTGATTGGGAGATCAAAGTCGACCAAGTTTTCAATTATCACAATTTTAGTGAACAAAAGAAAATGAAGTTGGCTAGCTTAGAATTTGAAGGGTATGCCATGCCGTGGTGGAATCAAGTGCAAATGGAGAGAGAAAGATTGAGAAGACATCGATCAGACACATGGTTGATAATAAAAGGAATCATGAGGGATAGATTTTTCCCACCTCAATATATAAGGGATTTGCATAAAAAATTACAAAGACTCTATCAAGGAAGTAAAAGTGTTGATGATTATTACAAGGAGATGGAGATTTCTTTGATGAGAGCAAACATTGAAGAGACTAATGAGGCTACAATGGCTAGATTTTTGAATGGTTTGAATAGGGACATTCAAGATGTTGTAGAGCTTCAAAGCTACAACACCCTGGATGAACTTATACATAGGGCTGTGAAAGTGGAGCAACAATTGAAGAGAAAACAAGCCTACAAGAAGTCTTCATATGGTTATTCATCTTGGAAGGATAAGGACACTTCCAAGAAGGAGGGTTCTTCTTCACAACATATTGAAAGGAAGTCTTCAAGAGCTAATCTGACTTTTCCTACTCGACCCCCTTCCAATAAATCTAGTTCAATTAAATATTTTAAATGTTTGGGTAACGGACATATTGCATCCCAATGTCCAAAGAAAAGGACCATGATTGTGTTGGAGAATGGAGAGGTGAATAATGAGTCATCTGAAAGCTCTCATAGTTCCTCTAGTGAAGGAGAGGATGATGGTTTTCTTCATTTGGAAGAGGGAGCTCTTTTGATGGTAAGAAGACTCATGGGAAGCTTGTGCAAAGATAAAGATGATACACAAAGAGAAAATATTTTTCATTCTAGATGCTTGGTGAATGGAAAAGTTTGTTCTCTTATCATTGATGGAGGAAGTTGTGAAAACACAATGAATATACTGTAAATAAACCAAGAGGGGGGTGAATTGGTTCAAATATGATATTTAAAATTTTCTAAAATGAATTGTAGAATTAAAATCTTGGATCGTATCACTTGTTCACCTTTTGAAAATCCAGAACTCTTTCTTCAATCAAGATCAATCCTTGATATGCATGTAATGCAGAAATAGTTTCTTTGATGATAATATTTTGATTTCACCAAGATAAGCTATGAAATATACAGAATTCAAGACAAGAGACAAGGCAATTTATACTGGTTCACCTCATAACCTTGGAGGATACATCCAGTTACTTCCAACCCACACTAGGTTAGAGTTTTCACTATATCAAAGAATCTTTACAAGCAGTTTACAATGATCACCTTTATCCATACTAGACAAAAAAACAAAAATCTAAACCCTATAGACTTCAAATGATCAAGACCCAGAGAACCCTACTCTGTTCTTACTTCTAGAGAACCCTACTCTAGAAAACAACTTTAAAGAAACAAAGATATAAACCAACAGAATTTTTTAATAACTAGAAAAATTCTAAAGAAAGATTCAAGAGATACAATCTGTGATCCTTCAAATGAATAAATGAATGAATGATGTTACCAATCAGTCAGGTTGAATGCAATTCAAAGCTCAGAATAAGAACTCTTGAAATCTCTTCTTTTCTTTAAAAACTCATCTCAAGAACTCAACATTCTTGATCTCATGAGAGGTTTTTCACTCTTATAACAAATCAGTATTTTTTCTCTGGAAAAAGCTTTCTATCTTTTTAGTGATTCACACAAATGCTCAAAATTACTCAGAACAATTCGCTCTAAGTCTATTTATAAAGACTAGTTAAGCAAAGCTTTAAAAAAAACTGATTTAACTGATAATAATCGATTAAAACGAAAAGGTAATTGATTATTTAATCATATGTAATCGATTAAAATATAACATAATCGATTAATATGTTCTTGAGCTTCCTGGAAATGTTTTCATGAACAAGATAATTGATTTAACCGAAACGTAATCGATTAAAACAGTCTTAGTATATTTGAAACATGAAGAAATAATTGATTACATAAGACTGGTAATTGATTAAACCAGTAAAGCTCAAAACACAACCCGACCTGTGTAATTGATTACTGAAAATGGTAATCGATTATACCAGAAATGCATCATGACTAACAAGTTGAGATAATCAATTATATAATAGAATAATCGATTATTACAGTGATGCATGTTTTTTCATATGCTACTATGTAATCGATTACAAAAAGCTAGTAATCGATTAAACTGTTCTTCAAGGCTTTTTTCAGAAATAGTATGAATGTATTTAATCGATTAAAATGCTTGTGTAATCGATTAAAATAGTAAGTTTTCATTTTTTTCAAAGACTTAGCCATGAGAACTTAACTTCTTATAAAATCATTGGATTGCTTTGAGATTTTAATCAAAAACTATGTATGTATGATAATGAAATGAAAATGCAAATGAAAGATCATAAGAACCACTTAGACAAATTACAAATGTCTTCAAATAAATGGGCATGTAAAAAGCTAAAACATTAGGTCTTCATCCTTGCTTTCATATTCTTCCAGCTTCCCTTAAAGTCAACAATCTCCCCCTTTTTGGCTTTGAGCATGCCAAATCAATTGTCAGTTTGTCTAATCTTTTAATTGCTTTAGAAAGATGAATGATTCCTTAAAAACATTTACTTCCCCTTACTTGGGTAGATTTTACAGAATTAAAGCATTCATGCAATACATATAACATACAGTTATTTCAATTATTTCTCCCCCTACAATTATTACAATTATTTCTCCCCCTATTTGGCTTATGAAAGACAAAAAAATGATTATAGTATGAACAAGGAGAATAAAAGGAGAGAAAAAAAGAAATACTTGTATTAATAGAAATGCAAGCAATACATTAATCAAACTGAAATTTAAAATACCAAAAAAAAAGTAAACAAAGCAATGATTGACAGAAGACAGCAAGAGCATAATGAAGCAACAACTAGAAAGAAAAACATAAGCAACCTAAATTGATTTATCAAAATCATCAAGGACAAGCCTAGCCTCTATGTTTTCCAATCTAGATTTCATCTCTTCCATAGATGAATTTGTATCAGCTCTGTGCTCATGATGAAGAGACAATAAAACATCCATCTTTCGAATCATTAGAGATTCAAAAGGACTGTAGGATGGTTGAGCCAAGCCTTTAGTCTCTTCTTCTTCTTCAGCACCAGCAGGAGGAATTTGTTGCCCAGCCATCTGCCATCCATAAGGGGTCTTAACCATTCCAAGCTTGGAAGATGTTTCTCTTTAATGAGGCTATTGCTTGAATTTGTGTGGTCAACAACCTCATTAGTGACATCTACCTTGAAGTAATCAATAAATCTAGAAACCAACACAGCATATGGAAATGGATAATTCATTAATCTTTTGGACTTAAGCATAATCTCCTCAATGATGAGGATCCAATTCATTTGAATACTATTCTTCATACCATACACAATCTGAATATCATCATCTGTGGTCTCTGCATGATTAGTGTACTTAGGAGTCAAAATGTAGGTGATGATATAATGAAGAAGTCTATCTTCATGAGTCATAGGACCAGTGCTAAGCCTCAGCTTCAGTCTCATTTGAGGGTCAAGAAGCATCCCTCTATAGGTTTCCACTTTATTATACCCTTCAGCCTCCTCCTCAAATTTCCTTTCTCCTTCAAAGGAAATGCCAGCCACTTCTTGCCAAACTTTAGGAGTAATTTCCATGGTCACTCCATTGACTTGAGACAAGATAGTCCCATCCATGGAAAATTTAGAACAGGTGTAAAACACCTTCACTAACTCAGGGTAGAAGGTACCCTTCATCTCAACAAACTTCTTCAATCCCTGGTTTTCAAGCATAGCAGGGAATTGAAAACTTTCATTAGTGAACCAGGCAAGGTCAAGATGTTTAGGTGGACATATCAGTTTAGTGGCATTAAACTACAGGTAGGTAATTTTCTCACGCTCACTAGGAAACCAATGATCTAACCTATTCTCTACAGGGTTAGAGGTTTTAGCACTCTTTCTCTTAGAGGTTTTGTCTCTTTTAGGAGCAGACATAATGAATTTTTGAGAAAAGACTATCTGGACAGAGTTATTAGGCTTAGAAAGAGAAAAACACAGCAAGACTTAAGGTTGCAGATGAATGGTGTGAGAATTTCCTTCAACTTAGGCTGTATTTATAGCTGATTTTGGGCTCCAAAATTGAAATTTGAAATGAGTAGCAGTTATTTCGAATTAACCCACTCATTTTAAAGCACAGAAGATTTAAAATTTGAATTTGGTGGTAGTTGGGCAGTTACAATTTCCAAGAAAATCTTGCAGATTTTACAGTAACTCCATGAATAATCGATTATATGCTTATGTAATCAATTAATTCATATGTAAAAGTGAGTCTGCAAGGACTGTAATCGATTAATTTGAAGTCGTAATCGATTAAGTCAATGAGTGTATTTCAGGAAGATGAGGTGTAATCGATTACAAAACTTGGTTATAAATTATTGTGGAGTCCGGATTAGTGTGAAGCTCAGATTATTGTGGAGCTTGGATTATTGTGGAGCTCAGATTATTGTGGAGCTCGGATTACTGTGGAGCTCGGCCAGTTAATACGAACTCGAGGACCTTGGCTGTTTAATATGAACCCGGGAAACTGAAAGGCTTTTAGAGCCCGGTAGGTCCTTAAAGCCCGGCCTCCCTTTCATTTCCACCATCAATACCAGCGTATCAGAAGCTCGAATGGATTTTTGGAACCCGGTTGGTTCATAAGAGCCCTGAAACCTGAATGATTTGGGAACCTAGCTCGGATTGACTATAAGGTTTTTAAATCTGGGAACCCGACAAGTTGTTTATAAGCTTGGTATAATCTGGCACCGGGTTATATATGAAATGAAATATTTAAAAAGATTTTTATCCTTATGTAATCGATTAATTCGATGGTGTAATCGATTATTCCAATGAAATTCATTTTCTGAAAATATTTTCTTATGAAGAATAATCGATTATACTACTAATGTAATCAATTACATAACTACAAACTTGATTCTAAAAAGCTTTTCAAGTTCATTTAATCAATTAATCCGTTCCTTAATCAATTATTACAGTGAAATTATCAGTATGAATACTAATTATGCAAGAAATTTCGAATTTGTATAACTTGAGATGAATGGCCAATAAATGATGCAATTTCATGTAGATGAGCATAGAAACATCAAGGTAACATACACTAGATTCATCAAGTATTCCCAGCATGTTTCTAAGTGTGTAGAATCTATTTCTATCCAAAGGTTTAGTGAAAATATCAACTAATTGATAGTTAGTTTCAATAAACTCAATTTTGATGTTACCCTTTTGGATATGATCTCTGATAAAATGATGTCTAATCTCAATGTGTTTGGTCCTTGAGTGCATAATAGGATTTTTGGATATGTTTATTGCGCTAGTATTATCACACAGCAATGGTATCTCCTGTATATCAACACCAATTCTTGAAGTTGTTGCTTCAACCAAAGACTTTGAGCACAACAGCTTCTAGCAGAAATATATTCAGCTTCAGCAGTGGATAAGGCAACACATGATTGCTTCTTGTAGTGCCAAGAAATCAAAGAGCTTCCTAACAAGTGGCATGTTCTACTGGTACTCTTTCTATCCAATTTGCACCTAGCAAAGTTAGAATCAGAATATCCAATCAAGCTGATAGATGTACCTTTTGGATACCAAAGTCCTACTTTTGGTGTAGACTTGAGATATTTGAGGATCCTCTTGGCTGTAGTTAGATGAGATTCTTTGGGATTTGCTTGATATCTAGCACACAAGAAAACACTTAACATAATATCATGTCTACTAGCAGTTAAGTATAGCAAGGATCCAATCATTCTCCTGTATTTGGACTCATCAACACTTATTCCTCTGTCATCTGAATCAAGATAGGTAGATGTTGCCATTGGTGTTGCAGCATCCTTGTAATTTTCCATTTCAAACTTGATCATTTCTGATATGCACCTAGCATATAAGGTTCGTTAAGCTTTTAGAAGCAAGAATTTGAACATTAAGCATTGATAATTGCCCATTTTATGTGAGATTATTGTTAGACTTTTGGCAAGCGTACCAATTGTCGTTGTAAGTTACAAAATTTTTAAAAGTTCGTCTCCACAGGGACTTGATTTTTACTTAGTTAATTCAAATAAAG